>OW203767.1:25249589-25603120 GCA_934045905.1 Leuctra nigra | reverse complement strand
ACTTGCATGCAAGATTCCGAGCACATGCATCTGATCCAAGTTCTCTGTTATTATAGAGTGGGTTTGTATGTTGTCGGATTGTTATTACACTCTGATGTCTATTCTTGAGCTTCTCAACACCGTCTCAATGGCGTTCACATTGACGAGTTCCATCAGTACAACCACCGACACTTCAACGTCCCTTTCAAGATACGTGTCTGCACAAAAGAAGACGCCAGAAACGAAGTTAAATTGTATAGAAGCGAGAGAGAAAGAGAGAGAGGACATGTGAGAGACGTCTAGGAGATGGGAGAGGGAAGCTAAATGGTTAGTGTGCGTATGTGTGTGTGTGTTGCTGCGTCAATGGCGTCCGTTCTTTCTTATCGGTTCGGAGAAAACTCCGACGTACCTCGAGGTCGAAGTAGTAAATGATAAGTCAATCATTTCCTTTTTTCTCGACAGTGGAAATCCTCTTTAATACCGGACTCGAAGGTAAAAGGGACGAGAAAACCAATTAGAATCCTCCGGGTATGCAATCTGCGGGAATTATTTTCTTTATGCTTTTAGCAGACGGATTTTCTCTCGTGGAAAAACGTGGAAAACTCGTTATTATGGATTGTAGTGAATTTTTAAAGAGGTAACATTGGCGTGTTAACCTCCAAGTTTAAAGAAAGAAGTTCTCTGCTTTATTAACCCCAGCATGAAATCAGATTGAAGTAATGATATTGGAATGAAGACCATCAGTTGCATTGGATGTACGAAATGTTATGATCAGTTATATAATGGAGAGCTACGCTACACGCAGATAGCATCTATTACGGTGGAATTACCCTTGTATCATGTCAATGTAATTAGGGTACACGCACGTACGCATGTTATCCTTGACCACATTGTGATCTCACGATATTGACGCGATGTAGGTTAACAGTTCACCTGAGTTGAGAGTTGCACACTGAATGATAGACAAATGTGATTGGCACATGATCATATGTGTTTCCAATACCATTACGAGTGTTTTATATTGATAAAATTGATTGATCGGGATAATAGAACTGTAAATTGAGGGGTCAGATGCAAGCAAAACCTAGATTTACCCCACTTTGATTGTTCGCAGAAAAACCGGAAAAAACAGTCGCATTAAATCAGTCTTCAATCCACTTTTTGAAAGGGGAGATAATTTGTTTTGCGTTTAACATTTATTTAGAAGAGAGAGTATTAAAAACATGTATATTATCATGTATCCAACTCATTTTTTTGTGGAGATGCTATGTTTCGGATCTAACCCCCTCAATTATGACATCTTATTGTTTCTTCTTTGGTGATATACTATCAGATAGTTCTGCTGATCAAGCTGAAATTTGGCTCGGTTGAACATCAACTCCAGAAGCATACGGACTAGTATATTTCTACAAAATTATTGATTTAAGTGTTGAAAAATAAAAATAATATAGAGCTCGTTTAGTAGGTATCGACATTATATTTTGACATATTGACACATTGAGCAGTTATTGAAAAATGTTGTAAAATATGATATTGCACACGATTTTCTGAGTACATTCACCCCAGAAGCTCGCTTAATAACGAGTTATTGAAGGCGTTTTCCAAGTATATGTTAAAACAAAAAGCCTCCAAGCGTCATGGTTTTATACTTCCAAAATAATTTTCAACACCTAAGTGCTTTCATCACTTAGAAACTTAAAACGAGATTAGCGAAAGCTTTCTTGTATGTACCAGCTTAGCGTCTTCTTATACACTTCTACTAATCGGCAACATTTGAATATATCAGAATCACGAGAAGTAAAACCACCAACCGCCATATTTCTTCCCGGGCGAGAGACACGATATTAATTCCACGTCATCATCTCTCTATTACCCCCGGGCGATGTGTAACCTTTGGCACTCTCATACCCTCGAGACCAGCGCGCGATATTTCCAGACTGCTTACATTTCCATTAGGTCCTGTCCCGCCCTTGATTGATGTAGAGGGCGGCAATCGTCAACTCCTCCCCAGAATTTACTATGTAACTCGACTACTTTCTAATTAAGCATCAGAAGTCTAAAAGTAAGGCAAGAGAAAGATATGAGAAGGATTTTCACAGCATCGTTTTAATTAAAACGCTTTTTTTTATGACGGCGACAACGCGGAGTTGTATGTTTCGCAGAGTTTGGAGGTTGATGATGATGATGAGGAGGTGGAGGGGTGTTTTATGGCGGACAAACCAGATGCCGGATATTAATCCGTCGTAGGCGTCGTTGTCTCGCCGGCGATGGGACGGCGATGAGGACAATGCCGAGGTCATGGGGTCACGGTGACCAACTGTGACAAATCACAAGTTTCATTAGAGCGCGGGTTATGAGAACGATTCTTGTGACAGTTTAGAAAAGAAACCGAGATGAGATAGTCAGTTTTGTCAGTTTTGTCGACAAAGAGAGAACTCTTTGTAAACCGTGACGTCTGTAGGAACAGAGTACTTCTCTAATTGTGAGGATATGAGAGGGGGAAGGGGGGGGGGCGTGATGAACACGGCACCTCCACAGCTGTATTAGTACTTTTAGTTACTACAAACACGGACGAAAATCCATGTGTCACTGATGTATTAGTGGATTTAATTAATATTTCACAATGAGGATTCGATCATGATCTAAAATCTCAATCGTAATCGACAAGTGTGTGAACACAAATCAAGCGAACTCGATCATGATCCAAATCTCGATCGAATTGTAAAAATGTGATCGAAATCTAAAATTATGACGGAATCCGTTCAATCAACGCTGAATCCAAGGTCAAACAAAAGAAATCATGTTAAATCAAATAACTTACAAAATCTCGCCCTAATTTATGTAATGCAGTTTAAAGTTCAACTTTATACCAACTTGCCTCCATTTTGATTTCGATTGTAATTGAACTGGACCACGATTGAACTTCAGTGTGAACAGGCATGTGGGCAGGGCAAAGTGTTGTTGGATTGAATTCCATGAAAAACAACACTAGGAGAGAGGTTTGCGCCGCACACGAATTTCACCAACATTAAAACGCTTATGAACAGCGTATGCAAATTCAAAACCCATCGCGAATAGATGACAACTAACTTGACTGCGGCACAAAACTTTCACTTTCCATTAAAACGAGGTGTCAATTACCCCCCCCCCCCCCACCCACAAACCCACGCCTTGTAAAGTGTACACATGCCTCGTCTCTTTTCATCTAATGGACATCCCCGTCAATCCCGTTCCTTTTCACTCTTTCACAATTCCCTCTCAGTCTCATCCTATCTCTCTCTCGCCATCCCACAACCTCAGCGTCACTTAGCCGCCATCGACTGTAATTATCTCACAAGTGGCGCTATGTTACTTTCGACGCCAATATTGAACACCTTCTCTACTTCAGCTCAAATGGTTTTACAGTTTTACTCTTCACTCGCTTGCCGTTGACGGCTTAAGTCGTCTGTTAATTGAGATAAAAGTTTAAAGTACAAGTTTAAGTGATATAAAACGTGTTGAGGGTTTTGTTATTGTATAGACTTTGTTTACTTTCTGATTGTTGAAAAACATCCTCAGGCCGATCCGTGACCTACATTTCAAATTAATTTATTTGTTTAAAATTAAATTTAGTTCATTAAACTTGTTACTGGCATCAGTGGACTTAGGGAATTTCAATATAAAATAATTTCCAAATGCATTTTGCACTGAGCGATTTTTTTAAAGGGTGTTTGGCTCTTTAATAAATTCTGATATAAAACGGGAAAACAGCCAAAAGCTCAATGGAATGTCTCGTTGTTGGCTTAATTAGCAAAAGTGGTATCAAATCAGAGTGGATGTATCTTAATCTGGTATTACATCCTGATAATGTGATTGGTTCTGATAGTTATAAGTTATTACTGATTAATCAGGTTTAAGTGTTCTTTTGCTATAAAATTACATGCAATAAACATCGAACAAACATTGCTGCTTCACCATTATTAATCTTTACAATCTAAAACTAAAACAAATCTGTGTTATGATTAAAGCATGATGGATATTGCTGGAATGATGTTTCTTCAATATGACGGTTTCCTCATAATATCTATTCTTAGAGGTTAGCAGCGGATTCAAAAGGCCTCTCTTTGAGAACATCGTAAAACACCACGACTTAAGAAAACTTTGAAGTATTTGTAAAGTGGTCTGATTATTGTGCAGTAAAACTTTGATCTTCTCCATAGTAATAACTGTCAGGTGCTACGAAGAACTTCTCCTATTTTATTGACCGAGTTAATCAAACGAATGTTATGCATTCAGATTTTATGTTGTACTTAAAAAATATGTCGTTTTTGTTTAGCAATTTGCTGAAACTGAAGTTTTGAATCCGAAGCAACATTTACATAAGATATGAGGCGAAATGTTCTTTTATCTCATTTAGCTCGGATTTCTGTTTTTTTGTTTTTTCCGGTCACATCGTTTCTTCGACGGGCTGAACATTTTCAGAAAGTATAATGTCAGCTTGTCTGGTTTGCAGTTAGTTTTTGAAAGAAAGTTATTTGATTGAAAAATCTGATTGGTTGAAATGTCAAACTATTACGATCAAGTTTAAAGTTTATAAGGTCATCAGACCAACATTATATAATATTTTACTTATTTCCAGACAAATCGGCCAAGAACATAATAGACTTATTGACATTTTAAGCTTATTTTGAAATAAATGTCAAAGTTAGTCTATCGAAAAGTAAATGCACCTCAACTTGATTTCTTGCAAATGTTGCGGGGGTGAAGGGGAGGGGGGGGGGAGAGAGGAGTAGTTTCTTCGAGAGTAAATGGCTTTATAAATGATGCAATGAAAAGCAGATGCATTTTGGTTGTTATTTGCATTGACTTATAGCATATGTTGTTCTTTAAGTTGCTAATATCGCATCGCATGTTATGGAATTTCGGTTCAAGGTGTTACCAATGCTCGCTTTTCATCGCGTTACACTAAGCGTTTACTAGTTACTGAATGAAATGAAACTCTGATCATCTTTATTTTAATTTAGCGATAGAATAAGATTGAATGATTAAAGTTCTAAGTACAAGAGATCTGAGTTTTAGAAGTAAAATGCCAATTAGTCATGATTATGGTTATATTGAATAAACATGTCTATAACGAGGTAAAATATTTTTTCACCTTCACTTTAATTCACAATTGGTCTGTTTTGTTGTGGAGATTAATTGTAGCTTGCACAATAACTTCAAGTGTGCAGAAGATTATGAGAATTTAATTACCTACTAATGAATGAGTAATTTCTGGCTCTGTAATTGTTCATGTTTAATCACCCACTTGAATAATTAATATTTCCATTAGCTTCTTGAATACAAACCATTTTGCATCAGTGTGTTACGTTTATGTAAATTCGCTTAGAACTTTCGATTTCAGATGAAATAAAATTTACCTTTGCCATTTATTTATTAATTGTCGTTGGTTCTATTACCTAAGCACGTCGTTGTTAATTTATATTTTATTACCTGAAATTTATAATCATAAATAAAATTAAATACTGGAGCTTAAGGGAAGAAAATATATTTTGTACCTTCCGCTGCCACCAAATGTAAAAAATCATTTTTCCGCAGAATGTGAGTTTTGTGTAAATTGACGTGTAGGTAAATAACTGTGCCTGAGATGAAAATGTTATCTGATAAGCTGCCGAGAATTGTTCTTAATTAATGACTTCTTTCTTTCTTTCTTTCTTTCTTTCTTTCTTTCTTTCTTTCTTTCTTTCTTTCTTTCTTTCTTTCTTTAAAATACGGCCATACTTTTTCTGCATATACTCGTATTTTTACAGAGCTTGCTTTCGGACTAGATTGCCGACAATCATATCACCAAAATTTATATTATGATGAAAATCATCAAATTTTTAGTTTAGTAGAAAGTAACTGAACTTGACTAACCTGTTTTTTTTGTAATTTTTGTACCGATTGGTAATCTCGACCTCATTGGTCAACTCTGTATTTTATAAACCTATCAATAAAACGTGATTTCCTCAATGCAAACAATTGTTTTCAAAAATATCAAAATCACTCTTTTTGTAAAGGTGAACGGAGCCCCTGAAATGTGTACCTAATCTCAACACAAATGCCATGAACCAGGTATTTACGTCATCAAAGGAAGCCATGAACTTAGTTTCATAACACCTAAATCCCTTGAATGACAAGCAGCAATCAACCTTTGCAATTACCTCAAAGCTGCTTCTAAAAACCTACCACTTTGATCCCCCACATTACTTATTTAAAGTACATGTGGTGTGCAAGTGTTCAACTACTTTGCCCCAGTTCTATTTCGTGTTGCTAGAGAAGTAATTACGCCCAGATTCTGATACTTCCAGGAGGCAAAGCTGCTTGTGTCTTGACAAATATAACACGCTGTTGTAAAGAAACTACCTATATTTCAGTGAGGGAGGAGAAACTTTTAACGTGGAGTGTGTATAAATCATGGGTGATTCTGGTAAAAACAGATGAACGTTTTCAGCAGGTTGTAATGTATGATACAGAATGCGCCTAGCAAAAAGGACTGTGCTCGAGTTGTGTGTCTAGAAGTTTTATTTCACCTTCTTCAGCACTATATTTTCTCATTCCGTTTTGTTTTCCGTTTTGTCACGGTCTTCCGTTTACGAAATGTTTATTGACAGGTTTTGTGCTGCTTGAGTGACGAAAGAATGTCTTCTATCTACACAAAGATATAGACATATAAAAAATAAATTAAATGGTCGGTAAAGTAGTTTGATTCTGTTTTCATTGTCAGTATTAATATTGTCGGTATTCTTCGGGATTGGCAGATTATTAAGTGCTTTTATAGGTGGAAGTTAGAACTGTTCTTTTTCTGACGAAGAGCACTAAAAGGAAACGAAGAGAGTGCTTTGAGATACTTCTCTCGCCAACAATGAATATTACACACAATGAGCCAGGTTTAATATTGAATAATCCGTACAAAAATCTGGTAATATCTTTGAAAAAGTATGTTACTTTATACTCTTATTGTCAAAATCTTGTTAAAATTAGGTAAACTCGATTGGTTGAACCTTGCGTTGAACCTCTGCACCATTTTCAGCAAGTCACATGAATTTCGCAGTAAATGTAGTAATTATGTGTGGATTCTATTTGGATTTTCTCGTGGTAGATTAGTGGATTTATATTTAATATTTATACCTTACCAACTAGGAAAACGCTTGCAATAACGCGGTGATAAGCGAGCCTTTGTCATGCTTGCAAAATATTATGATACGCATGCGCAGCTAATCTGTAGACCCAAGGATATCGTGGCGTAACAACAGATCAAGCAGCCACCTTCTTTATCGACACAGATTGTTATTGACAAATGTAAAAAATAAGCTCAATTTCAATAACTCTTTACTTGTCATATTATATGAATGTTTGTGTTGGAATGCGTGCCAAATTTAAGTTCGATCAGAAGAAGAAGCTCGTAGAGTAGCCACATTTGGACAAAATAAATAAAAAACGGCAATTGTAAAAATGTATCTGAGAAATAAGTAAGAAGAAGCTTAGAATTTGAGAAAGAAGGTAATAGGATTTTGAATATAGCTGATCATATTGCTTATAAAATGATATTTAGCTCAGCTGCGCAAATGCAATTTTAAGAACAACTTATTGGAAAGATTGACGAAACTGCATTTCTAATTAGAGCGATATTTGAACACCAGTGAAATACAAGAAAAACAATTTGAACGAAAATTAAATTGATTCTGAATTGCAGGAAGACTCCCTGAGATACTTTCATTTCTTACAGCGCGCCATTAAGAAATCGCAAAAAAATGTAGCCAATTACAACTAGTTACAATGTGGATGACTTGAATTGGGGAACTTATACATTTAAGATAACAGTAAACCAGGTGGGTGATCTATAAAATAATTACCTTGTCTACCTCATTGTCTTCATAAGGTGAACTTGGAGGGTAATCTATACACCCAAGTAGGATGCTATTAATAGTCTTGTATCAACCCACTCAATTATTTAAACTTTCAGTGAACTTTAAGTTATTACTGGATTATAATCGAACATCCATCCCACGTATGATGTCACATATTAGACTAAACACTTGATTAACTCTTTGCATCCAAACAATTAAAATACAAACACAGATGGAAGGACTCAATCATCAAGTGACTCATTGAAAAAAGTGTTTTGATACATTCTATTACTTGTCCGTTATTGTATTGATCAATAAGCGAGATCTCTGACTTTACAACAGTTTACAACTTTTGTATTGGATCAATTTAGCTCATGCAGTAAAGTGCTGGGACTTGCACACTGAAGATCTCAGTTCGATTCCCGTCTCCGTTCCTTCTAACTGAGTATCTTTGGTTTCACACAGCCTAAATACAAATGTTGGGAAGGTTCCCTATTAATAGGACTCGACCGTCTCCTTCCCACTATCCATCCTTACTTCATAATCTCCCTATCATCATCATCATCATCAATCTAATCATTCATTAGTTGCAGAAAAGAACACAACTACAAACTATCGGAATACCCTCAGTGATTAATAAGCAAGCCTTCGAAATGCATGGAAGAGATTGACCACAGCTTCTTCATCAGATTTTCCATCAGTAAAGCGGAGTATAAACTTTTAATCAATTTCCCGGTGAAACCAAGATACCGATCTTGCTAGAAATAATCATGGAAACAAACATGGATAGTTATAAATATAATAACACAATTTAATGACTTTACACTCAAGATTCAATATTTTAACATTTAATAATCTTGAGTGTAAAGTCTTTAAATTGTGTTAGTATATTTATATTCCTCAAGAAAGAAGAACCAACTACTAATAGTTATAAAAAAATTGAGATAAAATTTTCCTGATCTATTACTTCTTTTGACCTGGTGGCTAATTCTTCAGATTCACGTTTTGCAACCGTGTCACGGTTTCATTGTTTAAAACGTAAAAAAGTTGAAGGTTAACCAATAGTTGTCAATTCCAGTTTTATACAATGTAAACGTAAAACGGTTTCAAAACGTGAATATCAAGAATTGGCCCCCTGTTTGAATACAAAAACACACACAAAACAGTTTCAATTCATAAGTTTTAAACGAAGACGCTTATTCCGCTCGCTAAAAGTAAATATGCCTACTTAATTTTGTATGTAATTTTAAATAACATATCACAAAGGAGCAAGCAAACATCAAAATGTCAACGTTTAACATTGAAACATGAGAGCAGTGCGAACGACCAGCTATTGTCACCAATGTTTACACGACGCAACTATTTACTGAATCAACACGACGTCCCCGAGCGTCGGGACGCCTCACAGGTGCCGCCGCGACGCCGGTGCATGCGCGCTGTTGCCGATTTTTAACTCGCACGCGGCTGCTTAGAAATTCAATTAGTTTCTCAACATGATTAGACAACTACTTGTGAGACGTTTGGCAACAGCGCCTAAATGATGGCGCATTGTTATTGGCTTTGGAAGGTAAATGAATGTTCATTTGGGACTTTACTTTGCATGCAATAAGGTCTGTGTAAGGAGTGTTTGGCAACGTGGCTATTTGCTTTGAAATCCTGAAGCTTTGTCTGTTGTTTGTGATTAAATTTTCCACTTCGTATGTTATTTCAATTACTTGTGTTTTAAAGTGTTTTTTTATTCGTCTGTATTTGAACAAACTCAGTCGAAACAGAATTAATTAAGTGAGGAAAAAAGGATTTGTAGTATTATTGAAACAATTCGGAGGTCTAATTGGATGAATTTTACTGTTAGTTTTTTATTCGTACTTAGTATGATTAACTTCGCATTGCTTTGGCGAAGAATGATGATTATTATGATGATTTGGAGATGATGAAGAAAAATAGAAAGGATGGAAGGTGGGAAGGAGGCGGTCGTGGCCCATTAGAGGGAACCTTCTCATCATTTGCCTCTCGTATGAGGAAACCACGAATAACCCCCAGTCGATACTTCACTCTCATTGGTGGGAATTTTCAAACTTATTGAATAGAAAATGGAATTAGGGAATGAGAATTGAGTAGTTCCCCAAAACCCCGCTTGCCCAGTTCTGGCGCGCTGCTGGTCATGCTGGTCCTTTTGATTTCCTCAGATCAGCTTTAAGAGCTCTTGCTGGTCATAGTTCGCTTAATAAATCCTCAAGAAATGCAATAAAACACATTACTGTTAAGTAATTTAATTTTATATTAAATGTTCCGTTTAATATTGAATATTATGAATGTTAAATATTAGATAATATAAGCTTGAAGATTCCATAACGTAATGTAACTTTAATATTATAAATACATTAAAACAGCATACTTAATCATATTTTAAAATAGTAGACATGGTATAAATCTTGGGTCTGCAGGTAGCTTACTGGGTCAATTTCATGTTATAAATCAATTATAAATAGAATATTCATACAAGAAAGTTGGCACCGGCGATACTGCAATGGATTTCGTCGAGAGCTCATGAAAGTTTGTGAGGTTTCTTTCGATAGTGAAGTGTTCATCGAATAAGCTCTGAATAAGTCAAACCTCAAATACGAAACCTGAAAAGTCGATTTATTCCACATTTGATATGAGATATCCGGCCAAACAAACCGGGGTTCAAACACATCTATCAAGTTCGGGCGAGAGCTCTACCAACTGAGCTACCCGGTCGGACAGACGGACATTAGACACAACGCACTGATGAGGGTTAGAGATCTCCGAGGAGAATGGAATGAAGGTAGAGAATGCTCACTACGAACTGTCATACCACCGGTGACGATTCTGTCACCATGTCTCATTGCACTTGCGTGCGCAACCCTCTTGACTTTAGACTTAACGAGTTGCTTGTCAGGTTGTATGATGAGAAACTGAGTTTTATGGAAAATTTCCAACGGAGTCAGGACGATATGAAGAGATGCGATGTAAATAACCATTCCCAATTACGAATTCCCAATTCCCAAAGCCCAATCGGCCAATTTCCAATTCTCAAACTCACCAATGGGATGTGTCTAATCCATTCATGGACCGATGTAGCTCAGTTGGTAGCGCTCTCGCCCGGCAGTGAAATGTCCCGGGTTTAGATTCAGATCGGACGAATATTTCCACCTGCAAATTTCTCAACATTGTCTGTAAGTACCATTGCAACCTCTTCATAAGATACAGTCCACTTAAAAAACTCTCTCACAGCGCCATTCGCTTAAAAAATTGGTCCCTTGAGCCGGAATTCAGCCAGCTCAAGTCAATAATTTTCTTAAATAAATCCATTACGTTTTTATTAATAAAAATAGTATGTCTAGATTGTCATCTACCTT
The DNA here is from genome assembly GCA_934045905.1 of Leuctra nigra. Classification (NCBI taxonomy): domain Eukaryota; kingdom Metazoa; phylum Arthropoda; class Insecta; order Plecoptera; family Leuctridae; genus Leuctra; species Leuctra nigra. The sequence continues at coordinate 25,591,893 of OW203767.1, read as the reverse complement.
GGAAGCAAATGTCAATACAGCTGGTTGGCAGACTGGACGTCGGGTGGATCCGGGGCTGCATGACCCCCCCCCCTCTTTTTGTGACCTCAGACATGGCTAGAGCAAATGAATTGCTTCCTACAGAATCCCCAGTGTATTAGAGCATTAGGTTATCAAATCCAGGGATTAGGAAAGGTCGGAGGTTACGACGCTCAACTGAGGAAGGAAAAACAGAAAATGTCAGAGCAATTAATAACTTTAAAAAAGAGTGATAAAATAGTACAAGTCAGGCGAGTGTAGAACAAAAGACTTGTGGAAACAATAAAACTGTTTTAATGTCTTTGATCTTTTCAATTCTATTCCAAGAAATTCATGGGGTGATGAACTAAAATTGCCAAGTGAAACGATTCAAGAGAAAAGTATGAAAAAAAAAATTATAATCACGCTTGTGAATTTTTCTAGATAATTAAACTCAGTTGAAATGTTGTAATTATCAAGCACGAGCACCGCATTCGATATTTAATCGACTGTCTAGTAAGGAAGGAGCAAGTTGGCTCAGACGGTAACGCCTTGGACCCCGATTACGTAAGCAGAGAATAGCCAATGTCGATTACATTAACGACAAGAAAACCATTTACATAATCGACACTCTGGACTTGCACTCCGGAGGTCCTGAGTTCGATTCCCGCGGCCGTCCTTCCTGACTGTTTTTTATTCGTGGTTTTCACTCAGTCGACAGGCAAATGCTGGGAAGATACCCTACTAATAGGCCACGACCGCCTCCTTCCCACCTTCCCTCCTTACCTACTCTTCACCATCATCTCCCAATCATCATCATGATCATTCATCCGTCGCCATTAGCCTCGCTGCAGAACAGTGCGACGTTAAGCCACAGACAAAAAAAAAATGATGTAAAGATTCCCTATAAATTGGCCACGAATAAGTACTCCCAATCATTGTCTTATTATTTATCTGTCAGCATTAGAATAGTTGCTGAACAAATATATTTTAAACACCACAATAAAAAGATGTAGGTATCTAAAATATGTGTGGAAATTACATTTATAAACGATCATTCTGTGTAAGATTGCTTTTGTGTCCATGTAATATTGAAACTCTCCATGCACAAGAACGAGCAGAGTTTGCAGCTAAAAGAATATTGTAATAAGACATTCTCAAATGGAATTCGATATTGGCAACGTAGCAAGACCGTTTTAAAAACTACTTTTGAAACGAGAAAATAGATGTAGTTTCAGAAGAAGTTATCCTTTCAAGTACTTACCCAGGACCGACGGGGTTAAATGTGATGGAAATGTGTCAAGTTAGCAACTTTTGATAGCAACGAACGGGAAAATATACTACACTTTATTTCACTATTCGAATGGAGAGCAATGAATAATTTGCTTTATTTTTATATATTCAAAGGTTTAAGGATGTGTGTATAAGGAACTACAGTATTTTTCTCTCCCAACGAATTGGCAAAATCGGTCAAAACCCCGCGTTTTTAGCATCCCTTCCATTGTATTCGGTTGAGTGCTACCTGGATTTCCCGTGACCGAACTTCCCCACTCGACCTTTCTGAGGGATGTACAAAATAGTGCAATAATACGTCCGCTGTCGTTGGGAAAAAAATTCGGCTTCTGCCAAAATGGAGAACAAAATTTAACATAATAAACACAAAATTAAACATTTTTGAATTTCTAAAGCTTAGTTTGTTATCATGTTTTTCTTATTTTTAATTTCATATTTTTCCTGAACGTTGGTCTCAATAAAAACCACATCCATCTGAATTCTTTATGAGTAACAACAAGAGCAAAACAAAAGATAATCCACTTTAAATCGTTACTATTATAAATGAATTTCAGATCAAGCTAATTCCACCCGCCATTTTGCATCTGGTTTTCTCCGTCAAAAGCACGAAGTACACAAGCAATTGTTTTCTGCTTCTCTCTGAGTATTTAAGCTTGACGTACGTCTGAGAAATGACCTGCCATCGTCGAGGTTAGCTGAAGCAGCAGAAGACCACCGGTTCGAGGCCGTGGGGACTCAATTAGGAAGCAACAAACAGATTGATGACAAGACACGAGGCGGCGCGCGCAACCAACTCAATATGCGTAATTTGCTGGGGAATTTGCAAACAGGGTTTTTCCCTAATGAACAACAGGGGAGGTTTTTGTAACAATTTCTGAAAGAGGAATTAGGACCCTTTTGTCTACAGTCCGCACAATGATAACAGTACACTGCGTACATCGAAATTACTCTTGTTTTTATTTATTACAAAAACGGACAGACTAGACAGACTAAAGAATATACCAAACTTGTTCTATTATTTATTACAAAAACGGACAGACTAGACAGACCAAAGAATATACCAAACTTGTTCTACGAATACAAGATAGTATGAAGTTAATATGAACTTACGATTGTAGGAAAGATAGGCGACGGAAAAATAGGCGACGGAATTTTAGGCGAACACCCAACTAGGAAAGATAGGCGACGGAAATTTAGGCGACAAGAATTCAACCAGGGCGGAAATATAGGCGAAAAACTTTTTCATGGAAAAAATGAAAATACCTATTCTTGTCCCAAAAGAATTGTAACAATTTCTCCAACATTTTCTGCCACTACCACATTTTCTACCTGAAATTGCGAAATCTAAATATGTGATGTACATAACACTTAGAAATGCATAATAAAAACAAAATTGTTTTCTAATTGATAAAAAAAAATCCAATAAAAATAAAAATAAAAATATGAAAAATATGAAAAAATTAAAATAAACTTAAATAAATGTAAAAAAAATCTAACCAAAATTAAAGAAAATTGAAATGGAATAAAAAAAGATAAGATAAATAGAGAAGAAAGATAAATAAAAAGATAAAAAAATCCGAGTGGATATTTGTGAAGAACACAAATTTTTGTTGGACTTTTTGTGTGTTCTGTTTTTTGACAATTTGCCTATCTAAAATTTTAATTTTAATTAAACGTCTGCATCATGTAACCAATAATCTTGGGGATTTTAAAATTATATGTACCTGCCAATGAGAAAAAGGGTTTGAAACAAACAAGGGTTTTTCGAAAAGCAAGTCAACCGGTTAATCGGGGAAGCTTGTTCTGGACGCTGTTTCATGTTCTTCTGCACTTTCATTGCAAAAATAAAAATATTATAACAAAATAACATAATAATAAATGTTAAAAAAATAAATCCTTGATCACAACATAGATATCGATCAATAATTTGATCACAAAGTTTCACAAAGTTTGATCACAAAGTTTGATCACAAAGTTAATCTGAGCCGGATTAACTAAATATTGGACTAAATTGGTGGCACAGCCAATCGGATATCTCAAAATGATGGAAACAGTTAAATTTAATCCAAAAGTTAGTTAATCCAGCAAATTTAACTTTGGTAATACCGGGCCTAAGTAATTTTCCATGAAAAAGTTTTTCGCCTATATTTCCGCCTTGGTTGAATTCTTCTCGCCTAAATTTCCGTCGCCTATCTTTCCTAGTTGGTTTTTCGCCTAAAATTCCGTCGCCTATTTTTCCGTCGCCTATCTTTCCGTTTACCGAACTTACCAGTAAGTTGTTAGGCTAGCACCCGACATTGGACGTGCTCATTGGCTGTTAACGTCGTACTATTCTGCAACTTGACTAATGTCGACGAAGAATTATGATGGCGAAGAGAGAAATGACGATGAACAATAGGTAAGGATAAAATAAAAGATGGAAATGTGTGATCCTAAACCAAAGTTTAAACGTTCCCAGCATTAATGTTTGGCAACTGAAGGAGAGTAGACACCTTATTCACACAGGACAGCCGCGGGAATCAAACCCGGGACAACCAGGGTACCTATTCTATATCTCTATTTGATCACGTCACGACTGAATTGATTTCGGCGTAATGCTATCTTAATGGCAGTGAAATGAAAGCGGTCGCTACGAGATCAAAAAAGATGTAGAATAGATACCCAGAGTGCGAGTCTAAAGCGTTAAATTAGAACCAAAATCAAGTCAGACGCACCAAAAACAATACAATGTGGACTTAATCTGTGTTTTTGCTGGCCATGGCATCAAAAACACATTTCTAAATCAAGATAATACTCTTCGAATTCGACCAGTTCTGACCTAATTGCCCAATTTCAGATCAGAATCGGATCTCTCTTTTTGTCGTACGGTTTGCCATGGCAACTATAAACACTAAATAACTAACTTTATCGGTAGTTCGTAATCCTGGATTGGACGTATGCAGATGTTAGTGACGGATTATCCGAAGTTCAGCCAGCATCTCTGTGGAGCAGCGCAGAGCTAATCCATGTCTGGAGCATTATGCAACAAAGTGCATCGCAACAGTGCATTATAATGCAACGTCAGAGTGCAGTATCGCGAGCACAGATGTCAGTACGTCACTACGAGCAAGAGCAAGATTCTTGATTCGATAATCAAATATTTCATACAGACAGTGTTGAGATGTTGGTGACAGGTTATGTGATTGACATTTGATTCGAGTACCGAAATCATTATAGGTACTAGGAAAAACGCTTCAGTAACGCTTCAATAAGCGAGCCATCGTATTGCATGCGAATTAATATGCGTGTGATTTAAAGACCTTTGAAATAGTTTGTGAAGACAACCTAATCAAGTGCATGATGAAGCAGTGAAAATGTCTTTCTCGTCGAAACAATTTTTACAAATATTTCAAAAATCTTTGAATGCCAATAAAATGTCAAAAGCTCTTAAAGTTCTTGACCGATTTGTCTGAAATTGGATAGAATCTTTGCTTTTATTGTCGGTCCCAATCCATGAAAAATTTGAATTTGATCGGATAGAAGGACTAATTTTACTTTTCAACCAATCACAGAATTTTGCTCATAAGCTATACCCGATACCTCTGAAATGACTTTAGTGTGTGTAACATTTTCAGATCGATTAATTGAACGGTGCGACCTGGACACTGCACGTAAAACATTAAAACAAACAAACAAACAAACAAACAAACAAACTGAAAAAGTGGCATTAGACAGTAGTACGACAGGACTTAACTTAGTACTTGTACTACTTTATATTGTTTGTGGGAGTAATTATTTAACAACAAGAAACGAAATCGGTGGACATTTCCACAGGAAAGTGAAATGGTAAGGTCTGAGGGTAGATTACATTACTTGTTTGTATATTTCACGCCAGCTTGATCGCCGGATGAGCTCAATCCCTGCAGTGAGCTGAGGCACGTGGACTTGTTGAGTTGAACTCACCCGATGTTTTATGTTCGCTCGCCGTCTTGAATTATTCCGAGCTGAGTGCAACAAATTCATGTGGAGAGTTGAGGCGCTAGAGGGTTGACGGTTGCTTTGTAGAGCACGGGAAGTGTTATCTAACCTGGCTTGGGAATAAAACCACGGAGTGATCTATTATTACTATTGGCCGGGCAAGGGATTGGATATTCGACATCTGTGGAGGTTACACAGTGCTGTTTTGTCGGTCATGTTGGAAGCTAAACTCTCAATTTTGCTTTACGTGATACTTTAAGTCACGACAAACAAAAAATTTACATTTTGACAGGACAGTGGAATTGGAAGGGGTTAGGGTTTTATAATAGGCATTCATATCATTATTGTAATATAACACAACTATATATCCCGTAAAATTGCTATTTCAGCTACAATCCAGGTTCACTTACTATCTAATCTGTAACCTCATAGCTTTGTTAAACTATTCTCACAACTGGCGCTTTTTTTTAGTGCTGCACTAACCAATAACTTGTATTTGCCCAAGATCATACATTGTGACGTAAACTAAATTGTATTAGAATTGATTGCTCTTCGAGAATTTTAAAATATAGCTTGAGATGAAAAAATAACTATTCAATAAAGCACTTTTGACGAAAAAATATTTTCTTATGCTTCCCCCACTCAAAATACGAGATAATAAATCCACGTTAATTTAAAATAACCTCAAAACATTTGAGCTAAAGAGCAATTGAAATGCTGACAAACCAGTATAGGAAATACCGTTGTAGGGAATGTGAAAAAAATAAGTATAAACAACTGAAATGTGCTGTATTTTTTTCCAATATTAGTATTATTTCATATTGCTGTGCTAGCTGGAGGATTCTGAACCTGAAGAGATGTTAAATTTAAATCAATGTGAAACGTCAGTTATATTGACCAGAACTTGAAACATTATCAATAATGTGATGTTTTCAATTTACAACATCATGCAAATTATTCGCACAATGTCATTCAGCAGAATGCAACTCTGACATCACTAAACAAAAGTCTCACTGAGTGGCATATTCAGGGAGAGAAACATCGATTAATGATCGAAACATTGACGTTACATCGCTTTGCAGTTAGCGGTGAACAAGCTGGCCTGTAATGTCAGCTCCCCTCCCCCGCCCCCTCATGTAGGTAGCAATACAGTACGTGTTCATAGCCTTGCATAATAGCTGTATGAGGATCATTGAAACCGAAAGAGTATTCCTGAGGCAATAGTGCACATTGCTCATTGTAAAGTATAGTGTGATTAAACCAATAACTATAATGTTTCAAATTCTTGATTCGCTTTGGGCAGTGGTATGTAACTCAAGTAAACTAGGAAAACGCTCAGTGTAACGCGTTGATGAGCGAGCACGGGTACGTGCAAATTCTCCAACAGGTAATGCGTATGTACACAACGCACAGAAAACATATACATCCATATTGAATTGAAATATGAGCCCCTCAATCAACATAAAAGTATGCAAGTAATTAGTACAATATACGCGTATATTAATGCATTGTCTAATATATCGAATTCTTGGAGCTGTGCATTCAGTTGGCTACCCCTATGTCGATTGTTAAATACATTTTTATGGGTTTTTGTGCAAAATGGTGCATATTTTGACCATTGTTCTTGATTTACCGTATCCAAAATATTCGGCATTTGACGATGGGGGAGGGGTCTTTAACACCCTGTGGAGGTCTGAATACAGAAGAGGCCTGATTCTGGAGAGAGGCTAGATCAGGTGAAAGTGACGGGCCAACCTGTAGTGTAATGGATCTGCATAGATTTAGATAATTCGAAACAAATTATTATGATCACAATTATTTAAATGCGGGAATAGGAAAGTAAGCAGAGAAGAGCTGTAGAGAAGAAGCATCGGATGCATACTGGAGATACAATTAGTTTAATACAATATCCATTGTTTCAATTAGAGCGTACATGAGAAGAATATTGCACCATTAAATAACAATTAGTAAAAAAAACTCTCTAAACCATCAAATAATGTACTAAGCCTCTTTCGTAGATGGTTCTATCATGTGAATTATTGCCCTGAAGAGCGATTAACTTAGTTTACAGCATTTACTTCGACTGTACTCAGCTCTGTAAACCTTCAAACTCGATGGCAGGCCCATATGCTGGCGTTCCAATTTCTCCTGTTGTTGTTCAATCTCGTCCTTGCTTGCCTTTTGGTTGTCCTCGATCCAGCTCAGCATATCATCACAGCTTCTGACAAATGTGTGCCAGTCTGTATTTCTGTATTGAGGTTCGATTTGTTCCATTGCAACTTTAGCAGCCAGTGTATAGTCTTTCAGCTTATCCCTGGCTGTGATTCTTTGCTGTTCTAATTCGTTTTGTTGTCGTATTATTTCATGTTTGCGTTTAATGACATCACGTTTATCCTCAAACGTACGCATACTAGCTTGCTGGTTGTTACTCAGCCATTCCAATGTCCCATCACAGTTTTCAATCAACTCCTTCCAATACTCATTACGAACTTGTAGAAACTCAGTTTGACACAAAGATGATTTGACTTGTTTGACATAAGTGCCAAGGCGATGTCGAGCTTCGATTCTTCGTTCTTCGCGTTCTCGCGCTTGACGCTCTCTCTCCTCAGCTTCTTTCATACGCTGATATTCTCTCAAACTTGCTGTTGCTTGCTCATGCTGTCTTTGCAGGTCCTTCAGTTGTTTTTCACACATGTCTTTACTTCCTTCTGGGTTGTTGAGAAGCCACTCAGATATGTCGTCACATAGCTTCACAGTCTCTTGCCAATATGAATTCCACATCTGATAATAATCCGGTTGATTCATGTCAGTCTTGACAAGAGCTACATATTCATCCAGCTGACGTCTTGCTGTGATTCTTTGTTGCTCCATCTCTCTCATCTGTCGTTGTTTCATCTCCTCTTCCTGCTTGTGAAGAAGATCTTGGTACTGCTTCAGCCTCTCTGTTGTATCTTGATTCTGGCGCTGCATTAGCTGATACAGTTCTTCACATGCGTCCTTGCTTGATTCGGGATTTTTGCTCAGCCAATTGTTTGTTTTGTAGCATAGATTAACGCATTCATCCCAGGCCGGATTGCGATGTTGAATGCTAATTTGATCCATCTCAGTTTTGATTGTAATGACGCATTGTCGAAGTTGTTTTTCTGCTTCACGTCTTTGTTGTTTAACTCGTTCCATTCGTGCCTCCTCTTTCTCTTGATTCATCAGATGTTCTATTGTTGCTTCGTATTGATGTTTCATGCTCTCATGTTTTACTTCAAAGTCTTCCTTGAGTGCATTTTGGTTGTTACGGATCCAATTGAGTGTTTCGTCACATAACTTGTCGAAGTTTTGCCAATCGATATTACGATGTTTGGGAAGAACTTGACTCACTTCAGACTTCATTCCTTCAACGTCTTTCTCTAAGCCATGTCTCGCTGCCTTTCTTCTTTCCTCAAATTCTTCAAATTTAACTGTATTCACTATATCCTTTTGTACTTGTGCCTGCTGCGATAATGCAGCAAGAGTAGAATCATATTTACTTTTCAAAACAGCCAGCTGGTGTTCAAAACTTGCTTTGCTTTCTCGCTGATTGGTACGAAGCCAGTTCAAGGTTGTACCACATTGTGTGATGAACTCTTGCTTTTCTGTACTGTGAAGTTGAGAATAATCTGGTTTCAACATGTCAGACCTGAAGTCAATAACGAAGCTCTGAAGCTGAATTCTAGCTGCAACTCTTTCTTGTTCTAATTCCTTCACTCGCTTCTCTTCTTCTTCTTCTTCTTCTTCTTCTTCTTCTTCTTCTTCTTCTTCTTCTTCTTCTTCTTCTTCTTCTTCTTCTTCTTCTTCTTCTTCTTCTTCTTCTTCTTCTTCTTCTTCTTCTTCTTCTTCTTCTTCTTCTTCTCCTTCTACTTCTTCATCGTCATCTTCTTCTCTGCGTTGCTCCTTAAGTAGTTGTGTCTCGTACTTCTGTTGACTCTCTCTTGTAGCGTCAAGTTGGCTCTCCAAGATGGCAAGTTGTGTTTCAATCTCTTTCTGACTGCCATTCTGGTTGTTCGTGATCCACAACTCTGTTTTGTCACAATGTTTCACGAACTCGGTCCAGTCTGAATCGCGCAGTTTCTCTTCGATGTTATGAATATCACGTGTAATATCAGCAACACGCTTTGCAAGCTGCTCCAGAAGTGCTGTCTTCTAAGTTTCCGAGATATTAACGCTAGCGATATTATGCGACGCTGGAACTCTGCGATCCTCAACAATCGAGAGTGGGACAAGAGCGAAAGATCGCACATTCAAAGCCTCCTCCAGACTTGGCCCTGAAACGAGTAGAGATGTTACCCATAAAGCCTGGATCTGGCGCCGATAATGTTGGGAGACATCATCGACTCCTTCAACGAATACGATTATCTTCCCCGAGATCAACATCCGATGCCTAAATATCAATTCTTCCCAATCTGTAGACAGAGCGCAGTGAGTGAGGAAATCTGTAGCCTCCGTTGGACTCATGTCTCCTGGAATTAACATTGACAGGTAGTTTTTGCAGTCGTTCAGTTTAACTCTCACGACCCAAATGGATGGATCGACATACTTAGGATCTTGAGCCAGATGAGTGACTAGAGTTGCCGCACCCATCCCTGGCTCAGCGATCAACACCACTACTCTCTCAGAAATATCGGACAAGGATTCAATAACAACTTCCTTACCGTCTCGGGTTAATCTACGAGGAGGGTAATATTCGAGAAATGTTTCCAATTCTTTACCAACTTTCAATTCTCGGATGAATAATTTTGACAGATGCGTTTCATTCAACTGCTGATTGATCTGATTGAAGTCATTACCCACTAATTCACTCAGGGGCAATTTGTGACCTTGGAACATTACTTGATACTTCAACAGATCGTTTTGAGATTCAGAAGTAAGGTCACTCCATTGGCAAACAGCTCTTGATGACGACAACACAGGTTGAAGGGCTCGAGTCAGACCACAATCTTTGTTCGAGATAAGGACAACTGAAAGATGATCCTGGGAATTTAAGATTTCTAACACCGAAGTGGCAATGTCACTTGTATCCTCGTCGAATAGTGTTTGATCGCAATCAATGATGATACCTTGACACAAGCTGCTCTTCCAAACAGAATCATCTCGACCTTCCTCTTCAGCATCTCCCTCGCTCCAGTGAAAATGAAGCTGTGAACTTGGTGATGCACTTGGGAAGCTACAAGTGAGTTTGTTCCTGTTTCCACGAGAATATTAATCTTTGGGCATTCATGGATAGTTCTAAAAGTACGTTCTAGTGCTTTTGTCTCAAACGTAACTACTTCTTCTCTAAGCTGAGAAAGCTTCTGGTGCGTCAACTGAGCTATTCTTTTGGACATGATGGGACTCCAAACATTTGATCGTTCTGTGAGCCAAGAGCCATTGGGTTTTACATCACCCCACCAATTACTGATATAATCAATTAAATTAGATTTAAGTTCTGAAAGTGCGTGAAGTATGACAAGCTCTTTTTATTTCGTGAGAGATCAATTTGTCAAGATGACCCTCATTTGACTGACCTGCATGCAGGAAGAATTATTCGAGATATAATTCCAATGACTGTAGATGTGGAACTGAGTTTAATGTTTTAAGTGTTAACTGTACGTTTTCTATTGTTGGCCCTTGAATAACATGCGTTTTCTTTTTGTGCAATTCGGAACTACAACGAGTAACTTGAGAATTTTTCAAACTACGTTTAATTGTGTCGGCATAATCAGTAGCACTGAGTTCCGATCTGTTACCTAAATCAGTGAGCAAATCTTTGAACGAAACAATTTCTTTTACGTATTTATAAATCGGAGACGCGATGGAGAAATGAAACGCTGTGCCTTGTGGATTTGAATTCAGCAAGTCGTCCATGGGCACTTTTGCCTCATTCTCATTCTTGATCAAGTCGTTGTGAGATTTAGAGTTTGTGTAGAGAACAAACAGAAAGTCATCAAACTCATCATCCCACGGCCAATCGTTTTTAGATCCAGAATACGCAGTTTTTATCTTCAAAAAGGATTCCCAATACTTGATCAAACCAAACTCACTTTTCCCGCTTAGACTCAGGAGAGGCGCGTATCCCACTTTGCCAGTTTCTTTTTGTTTCAACTTCAAGAGCGTGGTCGTCCACTTGTCCTGGTCGGCAAGCTTGGTTCTGATGATGATGTCGTCGAAGGCCCCAGCTGCCTCCATGTTAGTCGCGAGGAAGAAGGGTTGGCCGCTGTTTATAGCACGCATATAGAACAGTGATACCATTTTAACCTCAAAATACTGCCCTTTCATTGTCGCTCTTCCCTCAGTCTTCTTGTATCGTTTTACATCCGTTTCTTCGACTGCATTGGATCCACTGAGAAAAACATTAAAATTAATTATTTGTTTTAAAGTATAAAATTTCTGAATAATAAGATAAGAAGTTCCAGGACGTTTTTATTTCGCGTCAAGGAATAGATGTAGTAAGATTCGATTGTACACATTGTTTTGAATCTATCGAATAACCTCCCTTTTCCAATTGTTGCTACTTTGCGTAGAAACCTTTTGGTGAGTTCGGCGAATTTCCGATTTTCCCCCATGAGTTTCCTTAACACCAATTCAAAAAATTCGATGAGAGTACAAGGGGTTTACTCAAATTGTAATGCTGGGCTCATTGCACCTTGTCATTCCTTGAATGCCTGTGACGATTCTATTCGGTATTATACTTTCAAATTTATTGGTAACGATAAGTCCATATTTGGCACCTGGGGCTTGATTCACAAATAGCCAAAATAAGGACTATCATCTCTAATAAATTGGAAAGTTTAATAGCGAATAGGATCCTCACCTAACTTTGTAGCATTAAGACTAATATCCAATCCTGCCTCTGAGACATTCAAGGAATGTCAAGGTGCAGCGTTTGACCACATTGTTTGGCAGAGAACCTTAATAATGACCTACCGCTTTCCTATTGTTGATACTTCAAATAATTGCCCAGCTACAGCTATTTGAGTAAATCTATTTCTGTACTCATATCGAAGAGAGTAAAAAAATTAAAGATTAAAACAAAAGATAGTACGTATTAGCACTTAATACTTGTTGTGAAACCAGCCCCTGATGTGCCCTCACCCAGACTTTTTGGTGCCGCCATTTTGAAACCAGAAGATGATGTCATATCCTCAAAACGGCTGGACCGATTGGAATGAAACTAGTGCCAATAGATTCAGACGCCTACCAATATGAAAGCCATAAAAAGTATGCAATAATTCTACATGGAAAAGATGAGATACTTGGCTGTGTTTGCAAATGAATTTGAGATAGTCTTTACTTATTTTTATATTCCTATTTTTTCATATATCCGTTTCAAACGTTAAGATTTCGTAATGGATTTCAGAACACTTGCAAACTAAAATGTGCTGTGAGTTATTAGAAGGTAAGCCAATCCCAAGGTACACTCCCCCAAATAATAAACGGTACTCGAAAGAAAATGAATTGACTGATTAAGGTTTGATGGCATCATTCCATGAAGTCAGTGCTAACGCATTATCTAACTCTTTTAGGTGAGCTCTGATTTCATTGATAATAACAAGGATTGATTGTCAAGGAACTGGCCCAGCAGCCAATACGTTTTGTACCAAGTACCGTTTATTATTTGGGGGAGTGTACATACTCATCGACATCGAAAAAAGTAAACAAATACCAGGAAGTATAGCAATTCCCTGGTTGGCATACCATCGACATTACGACCAATGCGAGCAGTTTTCCGTGATGAGCACATCCTGGGGGCCTATTCTCGAACGAAAACGTACTCATTCCGGCCTGGAATCATTTCACGGCCATAATGATAACATTGATCTGAAATGATTCCAGGCCGGAATGATTTCGATTTCGTTCTGGAATAGGCCACCTGGGTAGTCCTCCTTGGTGGGGTTATTCTATAACTTTAAAATTTCATATTCGTTCCGAATACGATTCGGTGCAATGTTAATCCATATGGCCGTGAATCGTATTCGGGCCGAATTCGGAATTTTAGAGTTATAGAATAACTGCCCTGGGCATGGTCTTAACCCTTCCTTGGTCTTAAACCCTCCGTAGCGCCATCTTTAACTTACCTGGGATACACCGCTGCATGTGGCTCGGTCTGCAAGCGAAACATTATTCATGAAAATATTACAAACCTGTAGCTGGTAAATATAACAAATATAATATAAATATAATATAACAAATATTGCACAATTTCTAGGAAATTTGATATTAGTTTTGTTAAATTTCATTCAACAGAAAAGTCTCCTTAAAATTAGATTTCCAAAAAATATAATTATTATATGAAAGTTGAGATGTTGCTGAACACAGATATGTTATTATTTTTGTTGTGACTGCGAGACGATTATCTTTTTATATTCCCAATTCCACTAGAATTCAATTCCATACAATGTTAATCCTTATGGCCGTGACTGAATTCCATCAGAATGGAATTGGAAAATCGTTAGAATAGACCTCCAGTACACACGACAGATTCACCTCGAACATTGAATCACCATGGCAACACATTGTTGGAGACTTAGAAATTACGTCACAGTTCTGATTCTTGTCACATGCCGTGTATTTCCGCCAAAATGACCCATGATATTTGATTTTGATTTTGACGAATAATAATATTACATCTCGGGAGATAAGTCTTTCATTAATATTTGTGTTGATATTTACAAATTTATACTGGAATAAAAATTAATAAGACTTCCCTATTGATATAACATTGTAACTCAATAAAGCCATCAATCAGAATTTGACTCAAATCTATTATATAATCAACAATCAGAGTACTTACATACTAGCTTGCGAATTAGGTGAAATATTGACTGATCTTTAGCTTATCTAATCTCATGAGAAAGTACACTCGACAATTCATAAAACGGTATTTGAAAGAAATGGATAGTCTGAAAAAATGTGATGACATCATCTGATGAAGTCTATACTTACTCGTCATCTACCTCTAGTAGGTGATCTCTGATTTCATTGATAATAACAAGGATTGATTGTCAATGAACCTGACCACCAGCCAATCCGTTTCGTTCAAATACCGTTTTATGAATTGTCGAGTGTACATAATTAATTGTTTAATTGTTTACTCACCCCAAAATTCTTCTGCTCTTCCAATTGATGCATCAACGTCAACTCTTCCTCGACTTGTTCTTCAGATTTCTCCTCTTGACAGAGGAGACAATTCTTCAGGTTCCGTATTCTTGCCACATTGTTGATTTAGAAGTACCAGGTTTCAACGATAATTCAGTCAAGTATTCTTGTGCTACACGCCACTTTTCTGTTAGGATCCATGCCACATCAGCATCAAAGTTCTTGAGAGAAGAAGCGACACAACTAATGCTTAATTCCGCTTGGATATTGTAATCGATGTAACCGCTGTAAACGCTTTAAACTATGCTGCAACCCACGCACCAACTACGACTGCACGCCACTGTTGCACCCTCTCATCCATGATGACGCCACTGTTTCATCTGTCACACTATTTGCATATCACTACTTACTACACTTTTTATTTACTACTCTTCAGGCTTTTGTTGTCTTTACAGATAGTTGTTTTAGAGATTCTATAAAAAGCCAAGAAGTAGAACGTCACATAATGTATTCAACGATTATCTAAACTTTCAATTCTTCTACTACATTCAAAATAATTTCACTGATTCGGATATTAAAATAAACTGCGCTGTTGAAGAGATTTGACAACTGAATGATTTCCATATTTATTTTAATCAGTTCTTATCATTCAGTATGTACTTTATTTACATTTTTTGTACTTTCTTACCTAGGTACTCAAACGAATCACCTTTTTATCAATTGGCTATATGCAGAAGATATCAAGTAGCGCTACTTTGTAAACATCTGCACCTCATTTGTCAGATATTAAAACATTTCCTCGTATTACGTATACACATCTTTAAAGGCGGAAAAATGCACTGAGAATGGAATCCGGAATAATTGTGCATAAAGATGGTCCCTGAACCAACTTGTTCCGTTTCAACATTTGGTCAAGTTTACACGGCTCAATGTTTCATTCAATTTATTGAATTCAATAATTAATTCATTGAAGGAAAAATTTGACCGGTTCTATATGAAACGTTAATTTGCTTCAATTTCGCTTCTACCGGTTACATTCGTTGAATGTAACTTGAACCGTGTAAACTACGTTTTAGTTTTTTTTGATTTAACAATTTTTTTACTAGGAAAACGCTCTGTACCGCGTTGATAAGCGAGCCTTCGTACTGCATGCGATTTGAAATGCGCTTGCTAGTCTCTACTCTACAGACCTTGGACCTGAAGCATCAAGAAGGCAGGGGTGAAAAGTTAGTATACATTTTTCAAATGTTTCAAGATTATAGAATAAAATGTCCTTAAAATGACAATAACTTTTGAAAATAACGTTAGTGACAGATTAGGCTTAAAATTGACAAAAATACCTAAAATGCTAATGAGATCTAAAATCTCATGAGAAAGTACATAATTAATTGTTTAATTGTTTACTCACCCCTAACCTAACCTTTAAATTTTAACCAAACGGGAGGATTTGGCTGAAACTTTGTAAGATTGGAACAATGCTGGTTGCAATGCCTTTGCAAAATTTCAAATTGATCGGACCAACCAATCGAAAGATTATTTTTTTAAAATTTGAACCATATCACAGGATCCCGTTAAAAAACGATCCGATCCGATCCGATTAGATAACTTTAGTATGTGTGCAAGGAAAGCCCATTTCTCATACTATTAATTGAAATTACAATTGGGAAAAGAATTCATTGAATTAATTTCAGTGTATAAATATGATCACAATAATTACATAATTCAGGTTTAGGATATTTACGAATGAAATAGCTATATAATATATTTTGACCCGAAGAATGAACATGTTCATCCTGCACAGCCTCCACCTTCTGGACCAACATCGTCTCTTGATGTCCTATAACATCCCTATAGGACTCAGTCTGCACCGGGTAAATATGAGCACGGAAGGTTGGTAGTCATGCCCGTGAGACCAGGTCATATTGTGCAGACATAGAGGTCAGAGTTCTCCAGGGACAACGTGCTAAATATAACCGTCGCCTTCACATGCATGGTTCAAAGTGTTGAGAGAGCGAAGCGATCGTTCAAGTCGCTGCTCGGTGACTAGGACTTGGATATTTATTGTGTAAAACCTTAAATCTACCATTAATTTGCTAAGATGGTCAATATGTGCAGGGAAAACGTTTAATTCTAGAGTAAGACTCAAAATATACAAAATATAGCGTTCTTACAATAAACATTTCGATGAAACGATTGAAGACATTGACGATGAAAATTACGATTAAGGTGTCACAAATGCAGTCTTGTGCATTAGAGTTTAGGTAAATTAATAAAATATGCAGTCACGGAACCTTCATGTTACTAGTTTTATTCACACACACAATTTACATAAATAATGCATTAGTAAATCAGCCAATAAATATGTGTCACTTTGTAATTTATTTGTTTGGTTTAAGAGTTATAACGACTACACAATAATTTTTAATCAATCAAAAGATCGTTTCTATATCTCAATCTTGATAAATTAACAATCTAGATCTTACATTTTGTCATGGACTGCTCTCACAACATATCCACAATATCATGCATAATACAAATAATAATGATGAAATAACCCGAGTGTTTTCCGACGCATGGGACGAGTCGTCCCGACGCCAGACGTCGCCAATTCGGTTCCATTTTCCCCCGCGACGCCTGGAAAACTGCAGTGCAGATCCGATTTGAACTCCCGCCGCCGCCGTCCGACATATTACTCACGATCTTTGAAACTCTGCCAGGGATTAACTCCGCCGTCCCGTCCATCTTGAGTCGAGTCGAGATGCCATTCAGTCCGAGAGCTTTTCCAAATTGGAGAAAATGTGTTGTGCGCTGTCATTATTGCCGTTATAAATCCAAGCGCGATTGCAGAGCGACTCAACTGGAAAACATGCTTGGACTTGGGGAGATAGTGGGAAGTGTTTCGAAATAAGTGAGGGTTTTTTAGAGCAAATGGCGGTTAAAGAAAGTTGGCGTTTTGGTAGGTTAGGATCATATTGACGTTTCGACGTTTGGATTCGTCAAATTGTCAAGGACTTCAATTTAACATCATTTTTTTGCCAATGAAATTATAGTCGTAAACATTACTCAATTTTCTTTGTGATAGAGAAACGCACTACATCTGTCGTCATTATTAAATGCTAATTGTACAAATATTGGGTTTCAAGCATGGAAAAGATTAAGATAACGAATACAAATAAATTCTTTGTGTATACCTAAAGTTTGTTTTAATTTAATTTGAGATATTCAGAAAACGAACATGGTCGGTAAGCAGTTGATCCCCATATACTTTGATTTTGATAACATTTAAAACTACAGTTATATGTTTAAATAAATAATTCGAATGAACACTAAAGATCTAGTGAAAACGAAGGTGAAAATTATGAAATAATGTTTGAATAGGTAATGTAAATCTTAGAATATTAGAAGTTATAAGACAGCACTTTAAGAAGAATAGTGGTGAAAATATATTCCATTAGTTTCAATTCAGACTCAAGACTTGATCCTGACTCATTCTTACTTTTGAAGACATTCATTTCTTACCGGGCAATTCGCTTTGAATGCAACAAATTCTAAGACAGATATTTTTCATTCAACGAAAATAATTTACAAGCAAATTTCTTCGCTCGAATCGTCTCTAGAAATTAAATTCTATGTCACATTGAAAGATATTGTTTTTCTTTGAAAGATCCGTACAACTTTTTAATGACCTGAAAAAGTAAGACGCCGCCATATTTTCTCTCGTCTCGAGAATTATTTCAGTCGCGAAATCTGTTAGCGCCCCATTAGCGCAATCTAAGATCAATCGAAACTGTATAAGTATTATAATGATGGTGCATTTCATGCATTCACCTTTTCAGTTACGTGAATGCATCTATGTAACATCGGAAATTATATGAAAACTTTTCCTCATTACCAAGATACGACCGAATTAATTAAAAACTTTTCTCACCAACTAGATAATATTTGAATGGTTCATGTGTACTTTAGAATCCTAAAGGTTAAAATGAAGTCACATTGAATTTAAATTATTTCCCTCCCTCTGAAATATATTAACGGATTTTCTCAAAGCTAGACAACTTTTCCGAGTCAACTGAAAAGAAATCTCGATTGTGGACTTCGTTTTCTTCATGACAAGTAAAGAGACGTAGACATCCATAAAGAGAACTTCAGGGATAAGTTTTTGTCAAAGGGCTATAAACAAATCCACCAGCGTGTTTGCGATTTTCTCTCAAACGCGTCGTTAATTACTTAATTAGTCTGTAATTAAGCCCAGACAGAGAGTGAATTAAAGTGGAATTTCTGGTGTGTCCCTGAAGTGCCTAAAAGAGCGGCCACCTGGAAACCGCTGGAGTTTGGAAGTAGGTGACACTGTTACTGGTTGAGTGTTTGAATTGGGAGACATTTTGTAGACTCACAGTCTGGAGCACCGTGGTCTGGAGTGAAACCTTCCACAATTAGATCGCGAGATAACTTTCTTTATGAGACTTACGTCATTGTTCCGATTTTGTCATCTCTGAAAAAGTCGGTGATTGAAGGAATTTATTATCCATGAGTTTATTTATACAAGGTGACTATTTAAAACTTAAATTCAGAAGCATGCGATCGGAAAGAAACAAGATTAAATTCATAAACGTTTTCAGATTTTGCAAATTAACATGTTAATAGACAACATCATAAATTATCTAGTTAGCTCTGCTTTTCAAAAAAATTCATATGCAGTACCGTGATCCAAGTATCTATTTTGGTTTTTCAACAATGGATCATAACCATAATAGATACTTGGATCACGGTACTGCATATTAAATTTTTTGAAAAGCAGAGCTAACTAGATAATTTATGATGTTGTCTATTTACATCGTAAATTAACATCTAGTGGAGCGGTCGCTCCACCCAGCCAAGTCGTACTATACACTCACACTCACTCAACATACCGTAAATGCCTAATAAACTGAGGAGCAGACCAAACACTTTTACTGTAAGCAACAACATGGCATTTTCGGCCTACTGGATCTCAAAATTGGGAAATCTCACATTGTTGCGAAATAACTTAATTTCGAGCTATGGCCCACCTGACAACATATACTAAATTTGGGAACAATAGGTAATGCCATTTGTGGGCTAGAGGGCCGTGAAAACAGTGAAATTACACCCCTTTTAAAACCTATCTTCATCTGATGATATCACGAAACACCGCAATCACCGCCACAGCCTAAACGGCTTAACCGATCGACTTGAAATTTTTACCACATGTGCACTTTTGGCGTCCGAGGTGCCTTTTTATAAAACCAACCGGAAGGCGCCATTTTGAAACCGGAAGTGACGTCATATCTCGAAAACGACTACACCGATCGGAATAAATCTATCGCCAAATGATTCAGACGGTCATCTTTATGGAATATCAATAGTCAAAATATACATTTACTATTACCGAAACCGGAAATGACGTCATAAAAATGAAGAATCAGACTTGAATCACCTCTTACTACAATAACTACAAATTCAGAAGGCTTATAATGATACATAACATTTATAGAAATAAATTCTAGGTGGCTGTAATTTCAGCCGCCATTATGAAAACCGGAAGTGATGCCATATCTCGAAAACGGCTGGACCTATTGGAACAATGCTTTCGCAATTCTTCATGGAATATCAAAACAAGCTTATATTTAGCCCCAAACACATTTTTTCGTAGTAACCAATTCG
The DNA here is from genome assembly GCA_934045905.1 of Leuctra nigra. NCBI lineage: Eukaryota > Metazoa > Arthropoda > Insecta > Plecoptera > Leuctridae > Leuctra > Leuctra nigra. The sequence continues at coordinate 25,571,859 of OW203767.1, read as the reverse complement.
GAAATGGCCTATTTTTTTAAAGGAATTAGTCATTGTTGCTCCGATATGTGTTAAAAGTTGTGTAAATAAACTAAAAAAACTAGTGATATCCCCATAAAAAACACTCCGTGTAAAAATACCAGCCAAGTCTCTTCAACTTAAAAAAAAAATGAAATCTAAAAATTCTGCACTGAAAAGTAGTGATATCAAAAAATTAGCCAAGTCAAAACTTTATTTGAAAATCAAAAAATACTTGGCGCATCGTTTTTTTTAGGGCATTATAGGTATACTATGTATATGTATATTTCATGTAAAATTTATAATTGGCTTATACTTCCAAGCTATTTATGTACACGATGCGCCAAGTATTTTTTGATTTTCAAATAAAGTTTTGACTTGGCTTATTTTTTGATATCACTACTTTTCAGTGCAGAATTTTTAGATTTCATTTTTTTTTTAAGTTGAAGAGACTTGGCTGGTATTTTTACACGGAGTGTTTTTTATGGGTTCTATTTACACCAGAATAGCAAAATTAACGCATTTTCTTTTATCAATATTAATTTGGGTTTAACAGCTTGATTTTAATGCCTCTTGAATATTAAAAAGATGTAGAATAAGCGGTTAGTGTTGATGGAGATAATTATAACACATCCCGTTGTCTCCCGAATTATGCAGTGGTCAATCTACACACTCTACATGGTTTATTTCTGATTATAGAGTGGAGTTGCATGTCACATAATCTAATACAACTACACTCTATTTGCTACGAATTAATATGATTTAATTTCTGAGGGACAGAATTCTATTTTGATTAAACCAATGCAACTGCAAGGTAAACTTCATCGAATGCTCTTCATGAACAAGCAATCTAAATTTGGCGAGATCTGTCCTCGCAAAAACATGTACCAGAATGATAAAAAAAATTAATATGTGTATTGAAATAGTCTTCGTAAATCCGAAATATCATTTTGAAATGCTTCATTTCTATATTTGATTTCGAGCTATAAATAACTACATTGCAACATCGTAGTCCTTTATTCCATTTCGTTATCGTCACATAGAAAATACGTGTGTTTTTAAATTGCTTTTCCAATATCATCGCCAATCCAGTCGAAACATTTCCGATACTACAGTGGCGCTACTTTAATGGTGTAGTACGTTAAGGGGACTCCGAGAGGGGGGGGGGGGGGTATGACTTTTTAATTTCAGGGCAAATATTGTAAAAGATGTCAACTGAGACCGATATTTAGCGAAATCAACCCATTCTGGAAAGTCATAAAAATATCCGGGACGAACGAAACTGGTTCAAGACGATTCACAGAAAAGACCGTAACTGAATAACCGATGAACAAAGCGAGCAGAAACTTAGCATAAATAATCATAAAAATACATATAAGTAAGGGGTACTAAAAATCTTTTTTTGTTTTTTTATTGCAATGTTTCTAAAATAAAGTCGGTAAGTACCGAACATTTTGCCCAGAAAATCCATATTTATTGGTGCTTGTGGCCAGGTTAGATATCAAGTTATTGCCGAAAATAAAACTTAGTGCCCTCTCCGCCTATTCATAACGAAGACAACGAGCCCACTTGCAAATCTATAGAGGATCCTTTCGCAACAGCAACATTTCGTCAAATAAATTTCCGGACCAAAATATTGGAGGTGAAAAAGGTGTTATGAGGAAAATACATTATCTTCCTCTTATGTGCAATAAAGTGGCAAATTCCGTGTTTTACATGTTTAGTCACGTGGTATCACTCGAATACCCGTCGGTCTCGAGTGAGTGGATATGAGAGTGACATCTGAGAGTCTTGGCTTCGAGCCTCGAGTACTACTTGATGAAGGCGAGGGTCGAAACCGATACAAGTGTCTAGAAGAGCAAGGGAGACGAGGAGTGTATTGATATTGAAAAGTAAAGAAGTGCTTGATGGGGAGATGAACACTGATATTGCTTCTGCTGCATTGATTTCATGGGCTAGTTCGAGAAGTGTGTCAATATCATGTCAGCTTCGATGACATATCAATAATTCAAACAATATCGGAGAGTCGTTCATGTTTAGTGAGATATATTTAATGTTTGTATTAGAAAACAGACGGAGTTTAGTGGAATTCACAGAGAAAGAGTCGTATTTTATTTGAAAATGAGAAATAGAGGAAATTGCATTTTTTATAGGCAAGAGTTATTTGTAAACTTATCACAATTTAGTTCCTTCCTCACAGATGTAAGAACTCCAATATATTTCCAAGAGAGTAATTAAATAAAAAAGTAATTAAATGTCATATGGGAATGTTACTCAATAAATTAAAACTTTTTAAGCAAAGAAATCGTCGCGTTGCGCTGACATTTAGTTGCCCACTCAAAGTAAACACATAAAAGAACAGAACACTTGGCACAACTTAAATTAATCGGTGAACAAATTTGAAATACTGCTGGTTATGTTCCGTAACAATCAATGCTTGTTATTATCATTGAAATGTGAGGTCACCTACTAGAGTGAGACAAGGAGATCGCTTGGACTGACTTCTGATGGTGCGATTAAAAATTTTTCAGACAATCAGATTTGTTGAACGATTAATTTTAATTGTGCTAGGTGTACCTATACATACACATGTGTCAATTATAAAATATCCTATTTACATAAGTTTCATAAGGCGCTCAAAAGGACCGGACATTACGAGAGTGGGGGAGGGGGGGGGGCACTTATACTTTTAATTTTTTGTTATGAATTATGTTTATTGCTATGAGCATTTTTTTTTTAAAACGTTATAATGTAGCTACTGTTTAAGAAAACGGATGCCAGGGGTCATCATTATTGTATTGGCCAGCTGCAGCTACCGTTTGTTTGAATTAAATGAATTTCTCTCAAACATAAATATTTCGCATTGTAACTTTCTCTAGGCACTACACATCTCAATGAAAAAAAAAATGTTCGAACATCTTTCAAATAAAAAAATAGACAATGATTTTCCATTTTCATATTTTCTATTTTCTCTCCTCTCTTCAATCAATCTCACACGAACATCAATGTGAAGAACCTACATAAAATATATGTAGAAGAAAAACCCACAAAACCAGCAACAAAAGCTGCAATGTCATTCTTTTGTCGAGCTTCAGCGTGACATGATTTATGACTGTCGAATATAACCTCTGACCCGCGATGGCTCGTCTCAAAACTGTGACATGTTTCGCGGATTTGATTTGTATTCGCGCCCGCTGCGTGGCGGCATCTGGCGGAACATCGCACACCAACTTGGCGAGAAACTTCAGGATTTCACGGCGGAAAAGAAACTGAGTGCATCAGGTGTTTGACATTGAGGATCCTGATGACTTTTCAAATTGATGTCTGGCAATTATAAAACCGGTCTTATTGGAAAATGGAAAATGGACTCTGGTTCGTTCTGAATTGGAAATATTACGCTTATATAATCTTTCACTAGAAATTCTGCTATGTTGAAGTGAAATGGAACAGTTAATTTAGACTTTAATGTTATGTAGAGGGCTGTAGAATATACGTCAAGGACGATTGAGAAACGATTGAGGACGATTTTAACCCAACGGCTGGTGTATTGGATACCACGGTTCTCGTTAGATCACCGAGGTTAAGCAACATTGAGCGCGGTCAGCGATTGGATGGGTGACCATTCAATTCTGCCTTGCCAGGTTGCTGCCGTTGGGCCAGAGAGACTGGGGTGTTTGGGGGTTAGTGTGACGACCTCCCTCCACCTGTTATCAGTCTCTCGACGGCGCGGGTTGTGGAGGCTCGTGATGTGAATGTTACACCGTCCTTCGGAAGGGACGTTAAGCCGTTGGTCCCCTTGGTATCTTTCGTCAGGAGTAGGCTACATGCCGGTACCGGGTTTCCTCTCCTCCCTTCTCTATATTACATTCTCACTAGTGGAGCCTGGCTCTGTTGAGAATATAGACTTAATAATAATAATAATAATAATAAAACAAAAAAAAAACTGCAATCAAGTTAATTGAAAACCTTTTCGCCGTTTAAAAACCTCTTGGTGGCAGATGTGGGATTTTAAAATTATATTTTTATTTTAGTTAACTTAAAATATTGAAAATAACTGCTAATTTTAAAGTTTTGTAGATACATTCAAAGTTATGCAGATATAAATTACGTGAGGGCGATTGAGTAACGAAAATAAATTTTATGAATCGTCGTAAATAATTTTTTATTTAATAAACAAAACCTATTATTATCAAGAGAGACGCGTTTATCTCGGTGTAGGTAATCAAGTTGACTGAAACTTTTTATACTCTTTCAAAAACCACATTTGGTGGCAGATGTGGGATTTTTAAATTATATTTTCTTGATTTTAGTATAGATTTAAATATTTGTCAGAAATATAACTACAAATCTACTCCACTCAGTATTTTCCTTATTTACCTTGTTATATATTGTATGATCGTATACATCATAAAGCCTCATGCAAGTTCTTATAAATCTCAAAGCAATCAACTCGTGGCTGAAAGAAGTGGAACAAACAGACAATCACACGGAGTGAGTCAACGATTGGAAGCCACACATCACATTCCGAAGAAGAACCAAGATCGTGCCAAGATATGATATCTTGCGGTCGAGGATAACGTTCCGATAGTCGCGATGTAAATTCTGACCCAGAAGTGGCCACGAGCTCGGATTGCCCAGAGAGTCGGGCGAAAGAATGAAATAGAAGAATAGATTCCCCACAGACAAGTTGAGAGGAGATGAAAATAAAGAATACCAGAGAATAAAAAAAGAACGAAATCTCGTTGAGGATAAGAGGAAATGCGCAAGAATCGGAGGCGAAAGAGTGAGAAAGATAGACGACTTGGGTGAAGATAAAACGCGAAAGATTACAGAAGTGATGAAGATGTAAAATGAACTTCGTGAATTTTTCAGCAAAAAAGTGAAATAGGAAGTTGAAAGATGGGGATGTTTCAGTTTAGGTGTCGACCGAAATCTTTTTGTAGAGTTTCAAGAAAAGTAAAACTATTTCCTCAAAGGAATGGCATGCATAATGGCCTGGTGCAAGCGCCACCAGGGAATGCAAGTACCAGTTAATATCAGATTTACCAGGGAATGCAAGTACGAGTTGAAGCTGCATCATCATGTACACATGCAAAAGTAGACACATCTCCAACGTTTGATCACTAATAAAATATTATCTTTCTCTAAGGACCTGTCCAATATCCTTATCTTCGTTGTTAACTTGTTTTGCTAACATTATCACTAGGTGGCCATTACGTATATTTCTATTAAGTTAATTACGACTATGCGGACCAGATTTCATTAGTCAATTGAAACGTAGTTAGTAAATTAGAGAACGTAAAAGCAGCCATCATGATGGCACAACATTTACGGCTTGTTTGTTAATATTGTTAATTTTCAACTGTATGTTTTGCGGGTGCTTTCCTTCCAACAAATGCATCATATTTGCTTGCAAAAGTTCTGTTATTGACCCAGTGCAACTTTTCCCCTTTTCTCTCGTTTTGAAACAAAAAGATTTTAATTTAAGATACACAAAAATATGACATTCTGCAAATGCATTTGATCTACAAAACAATACGAACAAAGATTAAAACACATTGTAAGCTATTTCATTGGCAGTTATTACGAAACACTTTTTGACAGATGCCATGGATAAAGTGCTGGAAACTCCATAAACTCCATAATTAATAGCATCTACTAAATAATTGCATTTACTGAGTATAAAATGACATTTCACATTTAACCACAAGTACAAGGTCGATAGAAGTTGTCAATTGAAACACACAACGAAAACATTTCCATGCACCGTGTCCGCGTCACGTGATTCAAATGCAACCGCGCCGACTCGCATGCATGTTCTGCAGTGTTTGCGGTCGGGGGGCGGCAAAACCCACCCCACAAACCACCCGACAAAACGAACGAATTACCCTGCGCAAGGAAATTGCCGTTCGTTCGACGCGCTATCATAAAACATAACGAGTCAATGTGACAAGGAAGGGGGGATTAATTCACGGCCGATAGAATGTAAAATAGGTCGACACGAGTATGAGCTCCATAAATATACATTCGATGTTACAGTTGAGGTATTTTCGAGCGTGATTTTCCATTATTCACATATGACGCCTCAGGTACATTATGTCTAAGTGCTCTATTGGTATTCGATACGACGACTTTCGGGTTTTCGGGAGGTGTGAGGTGGTGAGTGGGGGGGGGGGGGCGCTGGGGCCTGTGTTACACCATTGCGGAAAGGAAATTTCCTTATCTGAAATCGATTAGACGCTTTTTCCAGCAATTGCCTTGCGTCTCGGCGGGTTCCATGTGCAACTTTGTTGGTGTTTTAGCTATGAAGATATTTCAAGGAGATTAAAGTGTGGATAAAAGTCAATCTAAGTATACTTTTGGTTTATGAGCAAAAAGTTTTATAAGATAACTGGATATAATTTTTGATGATGAAAGCTATGCATGAAGTCTATGCATGTATATTTTTCCTTGTAGGGATGCAAGCACGGAGAGGTAAATGTATTGCATGTCACGGCAGCGTAATCTATAGTTTACTGCATCTATATTCTAATCGACTAACTACTAACACATAATCATACAGTGCCGTTAACTGCACTTTCTTATTATTATAATGGAGGCTGTTCCGTTATAAATATTTTATCAGATGTTCAGATGAGAATTATGTGATCGCTGAACATGTTGCCTTGGATGTTACACTCTGGACTTGCATTGAGGCCGGGGTTTGAATCCTGTGACATCCTTCGTCACCGAAACATTGAGTCGTTTCTGTCAGTTGAATGGCAAATGTTGGGAAGGTTCTTTAAATCCATGACATATCGTTCAAATTGATCATCATCATCATCATCATCATCATCATCATCATCATCATCATCATCATCATCATCATCATCATCATCATCATCATCATCATCATCATCATCATCATCATCATCATCATCATCATCATCATCATCATCATCATCATCATCATCATCATAATCATCATCATCATCATCATCATCATCATCATCATCATCATCATCATCATCATCATTATCATCATCATCATCATCATCATCATCATCATCATCATCATCATCATCATCATCATCATCATCATCATCATCATCATCATCATCATCATCATCATCATCATCATCATCATCATCATCATCATCATCATCATCATCATCATCATCATCATCATCATCATCATCATCATAATTTATCCACGGTATTTAAAACAGTGTTTTAAAATTGTGATATAGATAGGTAAATATAGACCGAGATTTTAAAGAGTTAAGCCTGATTTACACGGTACAATGGTACAATGGTACTCGATACAATTGTAAATACAATTTCTTAAACAACTTCTGTGTCATACATCCAATTTTAATTCAATTTTGTATTTACATGAATACACAATTTTGTAAACACAATTTTGTATTTACATGCTAGCCGGTTGAAACAATTGTTTGGTTAGACAATGAGAGTATGTTTATGTAATGTACCATAAACTGTCTACCCCTTGACCCAAATGTTTTTGGAAACTGAGTATGAAATAATAAAATAAATGAAGCAACTTCTTGTCACTGAACGTAAACTCAGGAACGTGTTCTAATTTCTATAAAACACAGAAAAAGTGAAGCAGAAGTCGAACAAGAACTTGCTCCGTGTAAATTGGGCTTTAAATTATTTTCAAATGAAATTGTGTTCGCTGATTCCAACACAATTGCCGACGAATCGATACCGAGCATCGGGTTTCATCTCTATTGTTATGAGATAATGACGTAGTCATCTCATATTTCCACAGCATCCATTCAAATACAAGTTATCACTTTCATTCCAGGAATTCATCTAAAAATAGATGGTATATAATTTGTGTTCTACCAGCACATTTACTTCCGACACAATGACCGGCTATTGAACATTTTCCTTAAAAAGTTGTAGAGAATGAATTCATCGTCGTTCATAGTTGACTACTTTTTCAAAACAAAATATGATCTAAAGTTATTAGACGGTTCTAAATGTTGGAAATAACGTTTTTTTAAATGGAATCCCTCATAATTAGTATGATACACATTTTTTAAAGAGTGATCAGTGAAGCAGAAAGAGCAATTTATTTGCTACAATTTTGACGCTCAGTGTTAACCAGTGGTTCCCAAATCATTTTTGAATGATTTTGACTATGACGGTATATTAGGTTGTAATATACATTATTTTTGGGCCGGGCTTCTTCTAAACAAATTACCCACACAATGTTGGGTTCTGATTTGGGCGCCTTGAGCCGAAACGCTTTGGAACCACTGATGGTCCAAATATCTAAAATGTCGGTTTCCTAATCTATGGAAACAGTTATTTTTGTAAGGGGTTTGGAACAAATGCTGAATCGTCGAAATAAATCTTTTAGTTTGTTTTGTATATATATATATTTTTTTATTAATTTCTTATATTCAAAATATAACGGTTTCTCCCCTAGCTAGTTTTCCTTCACTCTGCTGCATAAACGATGTAACACGGTCTTAAAAAGCACCCGAATGAAATCAACCCCCGTATTGATTCTCCAAGCAAGCGCGAAAACATCCCCAAGTTCAAAGTCGCATCGCGATTTGGTGAGCAAATACTCCCCCCCCCCCCCCACCAGCTCTGCACCCCCTGGGTGACCCACATCGGAGCCCCCCGCCAGAGAATGTGGTCGCAAGGTCACGAGACTGGGCTGCCTGCTCCAGAGGGGGGTAATCACGTAATTGCAGAGTCTGTGGAGAGATTTCGGGGGACGATGTAATGCAAGTTGCATACACGGACCGAGCAAGGGGGGATTGGGCACGATGCCAACTGTGCCAAGTTTGTCCCGAGGTCGATGTATTGATTCTTGCATGATTCTGTGGAAACGCTCAATGAAATCTAATATTCAAGGACACTATAAGGGGGGGGGGGGGGGGGGGTAAACACGCATGGGGCTACGCGTATTTGCGTGTTGATAGTTCGCAGTTGGGTTGGAAATAGAATTGGGGTCAACTGCCCTGCGACAGCTGAAGCTGTTGCAACAGTTTTAGATGATTCATGGCCCGACGCAATTTTCGTTTCATAACCTAAATATTATCCGTTGCGAAATTGTGTGACTGTGTGCATCTAACATGAATAGGTAGTAATGATATTTCTTGTAGTGTACTTATGAAGCTCTTTATTGTTTTCTTTTCGAATAAGTCAAACATTACAAAGTTTCTTCACGAGAATTGTTGTACAAAGCTTTCGGATATGTAGAGCTTTTTTGTTACTTCGTACCGTCAACGTATTATGTTCTGATGAAACTTACATCTTACAGCGGCCAGAGTTGGGTAAGTTACTTGTGAGAAGGAACTAGTTACTTGATAAGTTACTTGATTTGAAAAGTAACTGAGTAGTTACCAAAAATGAAAGTTACTTTAAGTTACTTTAAAATTAGTTTTCAACTTTTAAATGTAATACGTCTAATAGAAATGTTAAATAAAATAAAACTTGCGTTTGCATTTTCTCTCAAGAGATAGATAGGGAGTTTGAAGACTGCGAAATTCCAGCAAAATATGATATTTGTCAAATTATTATTTCATCTAAAAGTAACTTGAAAAGTAACCAAAATTAAGTTACAGGTTACTCTAATGTTGTAACTTAGTTACTCACAAAGTTACTGTGGGTGAAAAGTAACTAGCTACCCCAAAAGTTACCCAGAAAGTAACTAGTTATATTCGTTAAGTTACTACCCAACACTGACAGCGGCTACCAGTCGTAAGCAGACTGGTATTAGGTGCCTAACTTGATTGGTATTTGTGAACAGAGGGATGACTTGAAGAACTTTTTTCACTACTTAAAGCGTGACTATACACTTTTACAACGTCATAAGATACATACATTTTACATGTTGGTAGAAAAGTAGTAAATAGATTATAAACAAGGCATAAGTTTGATTAGTCGAGAAATGGTTTTAAAAACATCAGAAAAATTTACCTAACAATCACATTCATTAACCAAAAACTAACGTAAAGTTAGGTGCAATTATGAACCCAAATATTTTAATATTTATGAACTTATAAGTTCGTGTATACCGTTTATCCCCATAAAAAACACTCCGTGTAAAAAACAGCCAAGTCTCTTCAACTAAAAAAAAAATTATGAAATCTAAAAATTCTGCACTGAAACGTAGTGATATCAAAAAATGAGCCAAGTCAAAACTTTATTTGAAAATTAAAAAATACTTGGCGCATCGTGTATATAAATAGCTTAGAAGTATAGGCTAGATATAAATACATATACTTATAGAACCTATACCTACAATGCCCTAAAAAAACGATGCGCCAAGTATTTTTTAATTTTCAAATAAAGTTTTGACTTGGCTCATTTTTTGATATCACTACGTTACAGTGCAGAATTTTTAGATTTCATAATTTTTTTTTAGTTGAAGAGACTTGGCTGTTTTTTTTACACGGAGTGTTTTTTATGGGGATATCACTTCTTTATTTAGTTTATTTACACAACTTGTAAAACTTATTAAGGCAACAATGGCTAATTCCTTTAAAAAAATACGCCATTTCCGAATTAGTTACTAAAAAAAAATATTGTTTGGAGCTAAATTTAAACTTAAAGTGATATGCCATGAAGAATTGCCAAAGCATCGTTCCAATAGGTCCAGCCGTTTTCGAGATATGGCATCACTTCCGGTTTTCAAAATGGCGGCTGAAAGCTCTTACACATTGTAGGTATTAATATGTATATAAATACTAATATTTCATTATAAGCCTTCTGAATATATAGTTGGTTTTTATATAAAGGGAAGTGAATTTAAGCAGATTTCGCTAAACTATGACGTCATTTCCGGTTTCAGTAATTAGAAAACTTTAATTTAACTATTGTTATTTCATAAAGAGGACCGTCTGAATCGATTGGCGCAAATTTCGTTCCGATCGGTTAAGCCGTTTTTGAGATATGACGTCACTTCCGGTTTCAAAATGGCGGCACAAAAAAATCATGAGGGCAAGGTATCATCAGGCAGACAAGCTGTATATGTGGTGAAAATTTCGAGTCAATCAACCCAGCCGTTTAGGCTGTGGCGGAGACCGCGGAATTTATTGGAAGATGAATCATCATCATCATTATTATGATTATCTGGTGGAGCGGTCGCTCCACCCAGCCAAGTCGTACTATACACTCACACTCACTCAACATACCGTAATTGCCTAATAAACTGAGGAGCAGACCAAACACTTTTACTGTAAGCAACAACATGGCATTTTCGGCCTACTGGATCTCAAAATTGGGAAATCTCACATTGTTGCGAAATAACTTAATTTCGAGCTATGGCCCACCTGACAACATATACTAAATTTGGGAACAATAGGTAATGCCATTTGTGGGCTAGAGGGCCGTGAAAACAGTGAAATTACACCCCTTTTAAAACCTATCTTCATCTGATGATGATATCACGAAACACCGCAATCACCGCCACAGCCTAAACGGCTTAACCGATCGACTTGAAATTTTTACCACATGTGCACTTTTGGCGTCCGAGGTGCCTTTTTATAAAACCAACCGGAAGGCGCCATTTTGAAACCGGAAGTGACGTCATATCTCGAAAACGACTACACCGATCGGAATAAAACTATCGCCAAATGATTAAGACGGTCTTCTTTATGGAATATCAATAGTCAAAATATACATTTACTATTACCGAAACCGGAAATGACGTCATAAAAATGAAGAATCAGACTTGAATCACCTCTTACTACAATAACTACAAATTCAGAAGGCTTATAATGATACATAACATTTATAGAAATAAATTCTAGGTGGCTGTAATTTCAGCCGCCATTATGAAAACCGGAAGTGATGCCATATCTCAAAAACGGCTGGACCTATTGGAACAATGCTTTCGCAATTCTTCATGGAATATCAAAACAAGCTTATATTTAGCCCCAAACACATTTTTTCGTAGTAACCAATTCGGAATTGGCCTATTTTTTTAAAGGAATTAGTCATTGTTGCTCCGATATGTGTTAAAAGTTGTGTAAATAAACTAAAAAAACTAGTGATATCCCCATAAAAAAACACTCCGTGTAAAAATACCAGCCAAGTCTCTTCAACTTAAAAAAAAAATTAAATCTAAAAATTCTGCACTGAAAAGTAGTGATATCAAAAAATTTGCCAAGTCAAAACTTTATTTGAAAATCAAAAAATACTTGGCGCATCGTTTTTTTTAGGGCATTATAGGTATACTATGTATATGTATATTTCATGTTTAATTTATAATTGGCTTATACTTCCAAGCTATTTATGTACACGATGCGCCAAGTATTTTTTGATTTTCAAATAAAGTTTTGACTTGGCAAATTTTTTGATATCACTACTTTTCAGTGCAGAATTTTTAGATTTCATTTTTTTTTTAAGTTGAAGAGACTTGGCTGGTATTTTTACACGGAGTGTTTTTTTATGGGGTTATTATTATCTGAAAGCCGTACAATTTCACGGTTTTCACGGCCCTCTAGTTCGCAAAGGGCGTAACCTATTGCTCCCAAATTTGGTATATGTTGTAGGGTGGGCCATAGCTCGAAATTAAGATATTTCGCAACAATGTGAGATTTTCCAATTTTGAGATCCAGTAGGCCGAAAATGCCACTTTGATGCTTACAGTAAAAGTGGGTTGCTCCAGCCTTTTTATATGAGAGTGTGCGCGCCGTACGACTTGGCTGGCGTGGAGCGACCGCTCCACTAGATATTATAGATATAGGTAGGTTGATTGAGGTGGTATTAGGTATACATTGATTTCTGGCCTACACGTCTATATTATTTATACAAGATGCGCAAAGTATTTATTTCTTTATTTTTTAATCAATGACTATTTTCTAAAATATACGCTATTTCCGATTTTGTTACTAATAAAATTTGCGTTTGATGCTAAATAATGCTTAAAATGATATTCCATGTAGAATTGGGCAAGTATTGCCCCAATAGGTACATCCGTTTTCAAGATATGACAACATTCCGGTTTTCAAAATGGCGGCTGAAATTACTGACACCTAGAATTTGTTTCTATAAATGTTATGTATCATTATAAGCCTTCTGAATATGTTTTTTTATTGCATGAAGAGGTGATTAGTATGTTTTTCATTTTTATTACGTCATTTCCGGTTTCGGTAATAGTACAATTCTATTTCAACTATTGATATTCCACATAGATGACCGTCTGAATCATTTGGCACTAATTTCATTCCGATCGGTCTAGCCGTTTTCGAGATATGACGTCACTTCTGGTTTCAAAATGGCGACTACCGGTTTGATTTATAAAAAGGCACCTCAGACGCCAAAAGTGCACATGTGGTAAAAATTTCAGATCGATCGGCTAAGCCGTTTAGGCTGTGGCGGTGATAGCGGTGTTTCCTGATATCATTATCATCATCATCAGATAGGTTTTAAAAGGGGTGTAATTTCACTGTTTTCACGGCCCTCTAGCACGCAAATGGCATAACCTATTGTTCCCAAATTTAGTATATGGAGTGGGGTGGGCCATAGCTCGAAATTAAGATATTTCACAACAATGTGAGATTTTCCAATTTTATGATCCAGTAGGCCGAAAATGCCATGTTGTTGCTTACAGTAAAAGTGGTTGGTCTGCTCCTCAGTTTATTAGGCATTTACGGTATGTTGAGTGCGTGTGAGTGTACGGTACGACTTGGCTGGGTGGAGCGACCGCTCCACTAGATTAAATCGTATAATTATTCAACAAAAACATGCAAAGCTAGAGACTTTAACAGATAATTTATAATCTTAATGTCTCGTAAGTACATTTACTGTAACAGAAAATGTTTAACACTTGGTTCAACTATCCATTAAGTTATAAAATGTGTGCTGCATTCGAAAATAATGCCACAAAAAGAAACACACATTGCACGTGCATATTAACTGTGCTTTATACAATTACCATGATATTTGCAATTTCTACATTCATATACATTTTAATAACCACTTTAAAATTTCAATTACAGTTGAATGTGGGTTATTTACTCTATATAAATGCAATCCAGTTTGTAATTACATTCGAATAATCCATAGAAGCGCTCAATATAGTGGTTTCTAAATAATGCACATATTTTGTGTTTGATGACGATACGTAAATATTTGGTTATTTCCATGACATAATAATGTCAATATGTCATTATGTCAATGTTTTATTAACTTAATGTCGTACCTTACTGTAATTTCTAATGGAGACTGGATTAACCGAGCGTAGCGAGCGTCACCACGGTACTCTTATGGCACTTTCTCTGTGTTTTTTTTGCCTGCACTGCCCAGGTCAAACAGTTCAAACGATCGATCTGAAATTTTGCACACATACTAATGTAATCTATGCGGTCTCTAGGATCGTTTTTGAACAGGATCCATGTGATTGGTTGATAAATGAAAATGGTCTGTAGCTCACACCGTGCGACGTATCAAATCGAACATTTTCACAGTTTTTGAAGCTGTCTTATAGTTTTAGAATTACAAATTTCCTGAAAATCCGTTTATTGGCTAAAATTAAAATTATAGAATAACGTTTTTTTTTAAATTTAAACTAGAACCGTTTGACCGATCATCTTAAAACTTTGCAAGGGCTTTCAGACCAAAGTTTAGGTATTTTTGCAAATTTTCAGACTGATCTGCCATTATTTTCAAAAGTTATTGACATTTTATTCTATGATCTTGAAATGTTTGCAATTGTATGCTAATAATATCAAATATTCCATCACTGCTATCTTGATGCTTCAGGTCCAAGGTCTGTAGAGCAGCAAATTGCAAACGCATATCAAATCGCATGCAATACGAAGGTTCGCTTATCAACGCGTTACACAGAGCGTTTTCCTAGTTAATGATTACGATGAATCGGTAAGGATGGACGGTGGGAAGAAGGCGGTCGTGGACTTTTATCAGGATCCTTCCCAGAACTTGTCTCGACTGAGGGGAAATCACCATAAAACCTCAGTCAGGAAGGACGGTCGCTGAATTGAACATTGGACATCAGGAATGCAAGTTCACAGCGGTTGTGCCCTAGCCAACTTACTCCTTAGTGTCTACTTGAATGAACTATTATATAGTACATAGAAATCTACTAGGAAAACGCTCTGAGTAACGCGTTGATGAGCGAGCACGGATACACGCAACACCTCGAACCGAAATTATGTTTATCGAAAATGTAATTAAAAGCCAATAATTCTTGAATTTCGTCACAGACTTGTATAAATATCTCCAAAATTTCCAAAAATATTGGTCCCAATAACCTTGCTAAGTTTTAAGTTGATCGATTAAACCTTTGATTGAACGGTTCCTTGTTAAGTTTCAAAAATCACAGGATATCTTTCAAACAATATACCTGGGACCACTCATATGATATGATATTACTGTGGACACAATATCAGATCAATCTGTTAAACGGTCATTATTAGTTTCATTTCGTTTGAAACTTTCTGCTCTAACTACCTTGCCTTGAACTAAAGATTCGATGTCGCCGTGAATTTGACAGCCAACACACAAAATGTCCCTAAAATTACAAAAACTTTTGAAAATAACTACAAATTAGACTGAAAATTGGCAAAAATACCTTAAATGTTGCTACCAATTACCATGCGAAGTTTTTAGTAGGTCGGTCAATCGGCAATACCCGCTGCACGAGAGCGGGTATTGCGTTGATTGTTTGAGTATCTCCTTGCAGCAGTCTGGTCGGGGGTCTCTTTGCTCCTTGATGCTTTATTATTAACGACATTTTGTTTCAACCTTTTAGATTTAGCTTCGTCAGTTTCTTGATCTTCAATTTCACGCAGACGCTTTTTCGCCTTTATGGCTTTCATTCTAGCAGAAGTCTTTCCATTTTTCGGCATGTTTAAATAGGAATAAGATAGGTAATGAAAAAGTAAGAAGTAGAGTACCTACCTAATTAAAGTACAATAATATTTGTGTGATCAATGTTTGAAATGCACGAAATGTGTGCTCAAAGACGTAATGTATTCAATGTCGTAATGTTACGAAATGAATCTTGAACAAAACTTCGCAAATATGAAAATAAAGTAATCACCTTTCAACTAATAAGCGAAAGGAATCAAAGTTCCACACAAAAAACGGATCAGGTAAAATAGTAACTACCTAGTTTAGAAACGGAATGAATCCAACGTTCCACAATTAAAATAAGACAACGTAATGTTTTGAACTGAATGAATCAACACTTTCAAAAAAAAATAGCAACCTTCAAGGAAATGTCAGGCTAGACAGAAGCTCAGAAACGGAATAAATCCATCGTTTCCAAGAAGAAAATAATTTGAAATAATCAATCCCCTGGACAAAAACTGTAGATACCTAATATCTATGCTTTAAAAGCGATTCAATTTTACTAATACCTTCACAAAGTACACCAAATTGCCAAAATTATCAACGAAAAGAAGCAAAATGCAGGAGGGATTTGGAATGACGGGTGAACGCTAGAAGAGAACAAACGCCACTCAATGATATTATTGAAATGTGAGCTTATGTTTCTAATCCCTCCTGGATGCAAAATCAGCCAAGTAGAAACACGGGAGGCACGGCCATTAGAACTACGAATTGACGAAAAGACAATCAAGGTCCTTAAAAACTCGAAATGATTTGTTGGAAACTATGATCCAAATTGAATTATTCAAATTTGATCAACTCAATAAACATAAAAATATCTGCTTTTCACTAAAAAACTGTACATACCATCAAAACACTCTTGTACCTAAAGCAAATCAGATTCAGTTGCATTGGAAAGACATTCATTTTCAATGTTTCATTTCTGACAGCTATTAAAAATGTCAATAAGTGCATACTTTCTTGACAGATTCGGCTGAAAATTTGTAAAATAAGTGACATTGTTGGTCTTACTGACCATGCTAAATATGAGTTTGATCACATTTCTCGAAGACCATTTTCATTTTTTAGGCTATCAGGAGATACTTATTTTAACATTGAACCAATGGATGGATTTCAAAAAAAAATTGGGTCTGCAAACAGAGAAAGTTGTCTTTACATGTGTGCAAAATTTCATGTCGATCGGTGAAACGGTGCGACTTCCATTGCTTCCTTTAGCATACAAAAACAAAAACAAAAAAAAAAACAAAAAAAAAACAGAGGTCCGTGCTAAAAGAGACAAATGGAGTCGCTCGCTTCGCTCGCTCAAATAATTATGCTGAAGAACTACATATTTTTCACTCCCAACGTATTAGGCCATTCTTGGCAAAATCGGTCAAAAACCCTAATTTTGAGCATTCCTTCCATTGTATTCGGCTGAGGCTACCTGGATTTCCCGTGACCTACTTTCCCCACTCCATATTTTTGAGGAAAGTACAAATTAAATTAGTGCAACTGGGAGAGTAAAATACCTATAAATAAATCTGCACAGTTTTGCTTTTATATAAATCTGAACAGTTTTGTTTATGAACTACACTACATAAAAATCTGCACAGTTGTGTTTATGAACAATATAGAAATCTGCACAGCTTTGATTATAAATCTGAACAGTTTTGTTTATGAACTACACTACATAAAAATCTGCAGCAGTTGTGTTTATGAACAATATAGAAATCTGCACAGCTTTGATTATGATGAACTACATGAAAATCTGCATAGTTTTGTTTATTAACTAAATATAAATCTGCACAGCTTTGATTATGAACTACATAAAAATCTACACAGCTATGTTAATAACATAAACAGCTATGTTTCTATGTTAATAACATAGAAATATACACGTTTTGTTCATGATACTATACACATATCTACGTAGCAATGTTGATGGACTTTATAGAAATCTACGCATGTTTGTTCATAAATTACATAAATATGCACATAGCATATCTATGAACTGCATGATAATCTGCATGAACGTAATTTCATTAACTTCTATCTCAAACGTCGTGGGTTCGAATCTCGAAGCCTTCAACAGCATGCAGATTAAGACCTGAACGGAACATTTCTTTCCTCCCTTATCCATCCACTTGCAAATCCAATAGTAGGGATATTTCCAGACCAATTCGAGTATAGCGGGAGTAATTTTATATTGTGGGTAGGGGGGTTGACGTCAAAGCGTTTTTAGATTGCATAGCAACGACGATGAATCATATTCAAGGCAAATTAGAAGCCGAAATGATATTAAATTTTGACTAAAGAGCAGATGTTGTTGTAAGAATGTTGCCATTGGCGAAATTCGATGGAATTAAAAAATAGCTGTTTTTTATGAGCTTGTTTTTTGAGAAAATGGGGAAAACTGACAAGAATAATACACTTTTATTCTTGAAGATACATAGAGATCAGGGGTGTCATTCCTGTACGTTTTTGTTTACTCCAATGTTAAAGTCCATAAGAATGGTTGCTATTGTCTTAAAATTTACGACAAGAGAGTTAAAATGCGAACAGGAATCACCCCCCTGCATTCAATATGTTTTCCGTCGATACATTTAAAAGTATATGTAATTAATTTAAGGTAGTCGCGCGTTTTAAACGTTTTGGATTGAAAATCGCTGAGTGGAGTTATTTAATACCACTAAATATAATTTGCTAAAATAACCCTTTTAGTTCCTAAACAAGTTGATAAAATATAATCTCCAGTAACGTCAAACTGAACAGTAACTCGTTTAGAAACTCTAGAAAACCACAGACCAATAAGATTTAGTCTGCATAGCGCTCAAATCTCTTCTTGCGAGGGTATGTTGAACCACACTAGGTGTTACACAGTAGATTTATTTATTTATTTTTCTGTTTGTACAGCATATACAAATTGCAACAGTGTCAGACAGTGTCAGAGTGTGTCAGAGTGTGGCTTTTAGGTGTTATATTGTTGTTTGTACTACAATATTGCACTTACAGATTTCTAATACACTAATTACAAATTTGAAAACAAATTAATAAGGGAAAAACAACTCTATTACCTCAGCCTTTGCGATACTTCATTAAATTAATTATATTATTTATCGTGGTTAATTACTCCATAAACAATAACAAGTGATTAAAACCCATCGCAGCTATAAACACAGAAGTAATAAAACAAAATGATTAATTGAGTTTCCAACATGGCTGATAAAACGACACTGCGCAACTTTCAAAAGAAGTGAACTGAAATTTGTTGCCGTCTGTTATCTTATGCGCAGCTTTTCTCTAAGTTAACGACATCCCAGAGGAACTTCATACACATTTGATCGATCAAAAACGTCTTATAAAAACATGACATTTTGTCTACAGGTTGATTACTCTTCGAGATAATCAATACAAACTTTCTATAGATTGTTTATGAAGAAAGTAAAAGGTAATACATTCAGGCGCGTAGGAAGTGGGGGTCAATGACCCCCCCGCTTTTCTTTTTGACACCCCCAGATATAACCCCCACATATACAAAAATGTTGATAAAGAGAACCAAAAATGCACTGATTTGCTCCATTATGAGGTTGAATTCTAAAAAATTTCTGAAGTTTTGCAAAACTAATTGAAAATAGGTATTATCCAAAGAGACAATAACTCATTTACAAATGAGTTCTTGTCCCACATGATCATCCTCATGATATGAGGATCATCCTATCATCCTATCATCCTATGATACCAAAACATATACAGATTTATATTATTGCTTATTCGTTATTGCAACCGTTTTCAAAGGAATTCCAAAATCGATTCATAACGATTCTCTTTTACTAGAAATTCAAAAAATTCCTTGCGGGGCCGCCATTAGGGATTTTATTGAATAACAAAATGTACAGATTATAATGCATTTTGTCTGAAGTTCCCAAAGAATATTGCATATCACACATTTTAAATTTCTTTGAAAAGGATGCCAAAATAGCTTCAAATTCGATTCTTTTGTATCAAAAACTCAAAAAATTCCCTGCGGTGTCAATGGGGATTCTATAAAAGCAAATAGTTAGTTACAGATTATATTTCATTTGTCTTAAGTTTCCACAGAATATTGCATTTCACACATTGTACATTTCTTTGAAAGTATGCGAAAATAGCTTCAAATTCGATTCTTTTGTATAATAAATTTAAAAAAAAATGCCCTGCTTGGCAATTTGGGGTGCGGGCCCCCCAGGCCCCTTGTAAAGGCGACTACTTTTCCTCACATTCATTGATCCCGATAATTTTGACCCCCCCCCCCCCCCCCCCCCCCTCAATCAAAATGAAGTTTCTACGCGCCTGAATACATTGAAATATAATTGAGCGAGCGAAGCGAGCGTCTCCTTTTGGCTCTTTTGGCACGGACCTCTGTTTTTTTGTTGTTGTTTTTTCCGTTTACTGACGCTATACAGGTCAGAGTTTTTCTTCGATCGAGCTGAAATTTTGCACACATGTGGAGACAACCTTTTCTGTTTGCTGACCCCTAATTTTTTTGAAAAAAATTGATTGGTTAAAATTTAAATAAACATCTCCTGATGGTAGGTTGAAAAATGAAACTGATCTTCGATAAATCTGATCAAACTCATATTTTGGCTATACAGGTCAGTGTTTTTCTTTGATCGAGCTGAATGTTGTACACATGTAAAACCAACCTTCTCTGTTTGCAAACCATATTTTTTTTTGAAATCCATTCATTGGTTAAAATTTAAATAAATAACTCCTGATAGGCTGAAAAATGAAAACGGTCTTCGATAATTCTGATCAAACTCATATTTTGCATTATCATTAAGACCAATATTGTCTCTTATTTTACAAAATTTCATCCCAATTAGTTAAGAACGTATAAAGTTATTGAAATTTTTAATATCTGTCAGTAATGAAGTATCGAAATGAATGTTTTCCAGTGCCAATTGAAAATTGATTCTGATTTGCTTTATGAACCAGGTGCTTAGATGCTATTTTAAAGTTTCGATGAAAAGCATACACTTTTAAGTTGATATCATAATCAATTCAATATGGATGTATATGTTTTCTGTGCGTTGTGTACGCATTTCCGGTTCGAGAATTTGCGCGTATCCGTGCTCGCTCATCAACGCGTTACACTGAGCGTTTTCCTAGTTAGTATGGAACGTTAGGGATTCAACAGATTTACATTTTTCCCAAAAATATTCTCCTAGAAATCTAAAAAAATAATTTATCCTGGACCATGGTTGCTTTTTTGTGAACTAAAAACAGGTAAAGTAAGTTTAAACACAATACAAATCATTTATTTTATAGAAAATATTAATACAAGAGTATCTTTTCACTCTGTTCATTTTGTGGTACAGTAATTTGACAAATTTATCCCAATACACACCGGACTATAAGGCCCTTTCCCCCTCTAAAAACATATGACTGAGGAATATTTTGTTGTAGACACATACTCAAGAATGAGCCAATCAACACACAAAAATTGGCACCAATTTCCAATTTTTGAAATTTTCGATTACAGTTGCTTTTGTAAATGACGCCTCAACTATCTTCCCAACTGCCCTAAGTTAATCATCGTCCAACCTAATCAGGTCCACCTCCGCCTGTAAAAGTCTGCGCGGATGGAATCTGCTCTAATATTGATAACGGAGCCGGAGGAAAGATTCTAACGACCTCTGGGAATAGATCTGCGGCGTCGCGGCGTCTGTGTGCGTCCCGACGCCGTGTCAATGATTGATGAGGGCGTCGGTCACGTGGCGTCGAGGTGATGAACTCAAGGTGTAATTAGCGAGAGAAGAGTTCAGTCTTAAAATTATAAAGAGGATTTAAATTTAGTGGATTTAGTTTTAGATTGGAGATGAAGTGGTTTGCTAATGAGTTTTTCTTGAAAAATATCCTCATTGGGACTTTTTGGAGGCTTTTCAACCGCCTTCTGCAGACGGCAATGATGTTTTCATTTTTATACTTTCTCTCAAAATAATTTAGTTTTCGGTCTTGAAATGATGCAGAATATAATATATACCTCAGTGCACAAAAATGAACGTTTGTGTATTGCCCGGTTTTTACCAACTATTGCGAAAACAGTGGCAAAGTTGTCGATCTAGTTGTTTCATTGGTTGTTGCCATGGTAATAATTTAATTTTTGTTTATTCAAAGCTTGCACGAAAAGCTTTTGTTTCATATCAGCAGTGCACAATATTGAAGTTTTCCCCGAGGACGGACATTATGTTGGCACGATGACGGGTTAGATTTATCTTATAAAAGGGGGTAAATCGATGTTTTCTCAAATGGAACCTACAATTAATTGCCCAGGTAACAACTAAAACTAGAAAATATCGCCAAAAGAGCACAGATTCATAGATATTCTGAATGGTGCCATCAAATGGCGGCAACAATGAGATGACGTCTCGTGGAAACCATAACAAATTTTATTTATACGGTTAGCTCTTAATCAAAATAAAATAGTAATAAAAGAGGCCGTTATTGTTATTGTTCATTCCATATACCTACTCAAATCAATTTAGTTCGGAAATTCAACCAATCAAAGACCAGCGTTTCCTTATTATTTCCGTGTAGTTGATAGCGTACAGACTGCTTTGGATCGCAATGTAACATGCAAATACTAAAGTTGGGGTTCGCGAAGTTGTGCTTACGATCACGTAGCCCAAGACCTGATAAGATCTGATAGGGAGTTCAGATCCAAGGTCGAGCTCATGACCTTCGCGGCAAGTTTCATTTCATGAAGAATTGACGAGTAAAGATGGAGGATTTATGTCATGAAATCACTAGGGTCGCCCGGGGTGACTACGGATGTCACGACCAAACGGCAATCATTTATTAAGTAGTATTGGCAGCGAGCTCTCTCAGGTTGGGTATAGAAGCTGTAGGCATTCATATACCAAAACTACAGTTTATTCCATTCCAAAAGGGGAATGGACGTTCCAAAAGTTCGCAATTCTCCCACAGATGGCCTAGTTTGCAGTACCACTACTATACAAATTTTGCTTTGGTGATTATCACTCATGTGTTGAAACGACCACTAAAAAATGTTTCACCAGTTGCCATAAAATCGTCTATTTAATAGCCTGGGGCTAACAAAATACATTTAAAAAGTAATTTAAATCTGTTGTAATATTATGTTAGTACTTTCTCAGCTAATAGCCCAGTAATTTAAAGCAAAAATGAGCTGAACCCACCACTAATTGCAACAGAAGGTTTCAATATATGAATCGATTCAGAAAAATGCCCTCATCAACATATCCAAAATCCTCCCGAATCCGAGTGCCGGAAGTACTATTTAATCACTTTTTAAGTTAATTTCCCATGTTAATTCCATATCTTCCAAAAAAAAAAAATTCATGTAACTCCGATTTTGACGAAACTTGGCAGAATTGTTCACCGTCCTAAATGAACACAAATAGCTCTCTTAGCGTTTTCCTCTAAATCTCATCGTTTGGGAAATATGGACCTCGCAAAACGTCAAATTACACTCAAAGTGACCTAATCGTCGAAAACTGACAAAAATATTACTTTTCAATGGGCCATAATTCCCAAACGATGAGATTTAGAGGAAAACGCTAGGAGAGCTATTTGTGTTCATTTAGAATGGTGAACAATTCTGCCAAGTTTTGTCAAAATCGGAGTTACATGAAAATTTTATTTTTTGGAAGATGGAATTAACATGGGAAATTAATTAAAACTTGATTAAAAAGTACTTCCGGCACTCGGATTCGGGAGGATTTTGGATATGTTGTAGAGGGCATTTTTCTGAATCGATTTATGTATTGAAACCTTCTGTTGCAATTAGTGGTGGGTATAATCACAAAATTACTGGACTATAAGTTGGCAGACATGATTTTTCTCTTGTCTTCTCTACATTTGTTTCCCACCTCCAACCAACCAATAGCGTGGTAGATCTTATTCCCCTTTTGAAATGGAATAAACTGTACTAAAAAATATTCTAATATTGTCAAGCAAAACACACTTGGGGTTGGTTTTTCAATGCACTGTCAAAACAAGTAGTTGAGTTTAAGTGAAAATTCAAGGTTGTTGACATAGTAGAGTCCTAATCAACAGTTTAAAATGTAGCAGAGAAAAACTGCGGTAAAAATATTGTACCATTTAATTGCTCAATATCAAGTAACTGCTTTCTCGTTTCTGAGTTTCGTATTATAATCTTTTCGTTATTTGAAAGGAATGAATTCCAAAGGGTCGGTCGACTTTAAAACTTTGTAAATATGCTCGATCGGAGACGATATGAAGAAACGTTCTATTCTGGTGTATCCATTGATTCAAATTCAAATACTTTGCGCCTGCGCTCTTCCCATTATAATCGATATCTTCTTTAATTCGATTTCACGATTAGCAATCGACTTCTTAAAACCATTCAAAGTAATCCTAAATCTGATTGGTTCAAAATCAAAACAAGAAAAATATTCGTCTTTTGTATTGATTGTGAGAGCGAAGGGAGCGTCTAATGATCTTGAATCAATAATTATTCCGTAGTGTTTGGTATTTGGAAAGCTGCAAATAAATCCAGAATTATGTAGAAGGTACTTTTAGTTATCTTGGATTGATCGTGTTTGGTTGGAGATGTTGCACGGTGCTCGCTCATCAACGCGCTACACTGAGCGATTCCCTACTATTAAGGTTTACTTTTGCACTTTTTATGAATATTTGTTAACATGTCTAGAGCAAGAATACAGTACGTTACAACAATGAATGAAAGGGGTGAACTATAATAACATAAAGAAAAGAAAATAACTGAACACTTTTCCAATAACTTTCCTCTCAAAATCAAGATAGCCTCAGCCCTTCATTTCACCCCTTCAACTCAAACACCTGCTCACAATCTGGTCCCATTAGTGTACAATAAAGTACTTCTAACCCTGAACTTCAACAGTTCGGAAACATTCCAGGTAACATAACGTCACTGATCAAGCTCGAACTCCTGCATCCATGTTGAAGATTTGAGAGCAGAACTACGAGTGCGCACCCGGTTCGCGCATGACTTTGAACTCTGAACTTGGCAGTGACAATGGCAAGAGAGATAAGAAACTTATGCTAATTACATCAAAGAGGATGATTCTGTGAATTCTCTTGAGATAACTGAACATTGTCAACCCGGCTCTGCTTGCTTTAGACTGTGACATTCGTGGTCTGGACTCGGTGTTGAGGATATAGATGAAACTATCTTCTAGAATATGTTACGAATAAGATCATTTCAGCCAATGACAGAGCTGGAGAATCATGTTATGTGAGAGTGTGGACATGTTATCCTCTGTTATCCTCTGATCTTTTTGACTGACATTAAATTATTCGTATAAAACACAGATAATATTAGTTATGAATACTAATTTTCATTATCCAACAGAGTACAAAACTCCACTAGTTGACATGACAAATATAAAAACACACCCATAATACAATATCAAACAATAGTAACATTATTATGAAAGTCTAGAATGGTAAAAAACATTATAATGCTAAAAAAAACTATAAGCAAAATTACTAATATATGAAATATGAAATACTGATATGAAATACAATAGGATACAGTACTCATAAGTTTTATACATACATATTTTTATTTATAGAATATAAATTTGTATTTCTTATCAGAACAAATTTTTTAGCAAACAAGCCTGGATAGTTGCCTATAGTTGATAGTTTGCCTGAACAAATCATTCTCTATTGATACTGCCTATACCCATAGTATATTCAGTAGCGAATGGTGGATCTTTATGTTATACCTGGAGGCCAAGTCTTGAAACTTACGCTTTCAGGACGCAAACGCTCTAGGACGTCATAAAGTCCCATTTACTGTAAGAATGATCGACATTGAAACATAAAGTCAAGACACTTATTTGATTGTCATCCAGCAATCTATTGGAAACAATTTATTAACATTATAATTAATATTACAGATATTATACAGTCATTAAAACATTATTAAAACCTATTAAAACAGTTGACAGTAGATTTCAAGGTCGTCATTCTTACAGTAAATGGGACTTATTGACGTCCGAGAGCGTTTGCGTCTTGAAAGCGTAAGTTTCAAGACTTGGCCTCCTGCTTGTAAAGAGAAATCATTATTTTCATGGTTCATGCAAAACAAGGTTTAAATACATTATAACACAATTGGCGTTTAAAACCTGGTTAGGTAGCAGCACTTGTCCTGTGTAGGATAGACAAGGTGTATAGAAGTAATGTGTAGCGTTTTCGGCTTAGAGCAGCCTGCATTGACGATTTATGAACTTATTTCAGATATAACAAAACAATATAATACAAGTCTTACCAGAGTAAAAGAAGTTCTCTGCTTTGAAATGTTCCCCACACACTAACATCATAGAATAATAAAGCTAACATGCATTTTGGAAACCCTCTTCCCAATCTTCAAAGCAGATTGCAGATGATTGTTTCTCCCGCACAGCGTCCTTCGGGAATAAATGAAATGAGAGTCCATCTGCAGCTGTTGATTCTTTGTTTGAACATTGAGGAACACTGCAGTATCGATTTACTGCTTTTGGTTTGCTTTTAATTGGTAAATTCACCGGTTGAACATCCATTGACAGATGAAAACAAATGAAAAACAACTGATTTTACACACATAGGCTAGTTGGCGAAGCAGCCTCCAGATGTCGACTCCTTTGATTTTAAACGCGAAATTCAAAAATTCAATTTGAAAATGTGTTCCAAAAGAAAAAAACATCGCATATCGCCTCCAATTATTCTGACAATAAACAAACTCGGTATCCCCCAATGACGCTCGAGGTAACATTATTTAAGCGTAATACTACAATTAATTATAATTATGTAACAGTAACAAATTGTTTAAATTAAAACATTCCGTTATTGATCAATTGCTGCTGTAAGTTTTTACTATTCATTATGCATTTCGGTTGATAAAACGCCAGCAAAATGTTTCATCAATTCTTTGCCACATTCTCGTTCATTATCATCGGAACAACGGATATCACGTGATCACTATTCGATCCGAAAATGACGCTCCCAGCGGCCGAATTCCGAACTAATAGTACAGGCAATTAGCACATCCCGACAAAACGAATCGAACTCGGTCCCGTTGCGATTACAAATTCATTTTTAATCACATTACCAATGCACTGTTGTATTAGTCGATAGTGAACTCTGACCCATAGGTAAGAGTAGATGTCAAAGTTTAGAGAGAACTGCGGGTGATGCGTTAGAGAATTATTGATGATTATATGTCCAATGCTTTTTGTATTCTTATTTAATTTGTTGGTTTGAAGGTGAAAATTAATAATTTAGTTCCTTTGGAAGTTGTAAATTAAAAAACGTGTGTATGTTTGACTTTGTTCTCACTAGAGTAGGCAATCATGATTGGTTCAAAGGTGACATAAAAGTGCATGTAATTGTTGTTTGTGTATGAGCTTATAAGCTCTCAATGATATTATTTATGAGATAGTATGCTGATATTTTGTAATGATGGAAATTTGGTGAACTCTCACTTCGGAAGGTGTTAAAGCATAGGGCCGGAAACCCGAAGGATCTGGGTTCGATTCTCAGTCGGGGTGCTCGTTTAGATTTCGCAAGGTTACCTTCCAAATTCTGATATTTCTTATGAAATATGAATTATTTATTGAGGTTCAATTTCCATCACAATAGGAATACATTTCCATTTTATTTTTATTTTTATCCGTCAATTATCCGTTTACCTATGTAGTGCCCAGGGGCATTTATTAATTACAATGTCCAGTTAAAATGTACCGAGTTTACCGCCATCTTGGATCCACGTATTTGTAAAAACTACTTTCAATTCACCATCTGGTAGTAAAATTTGCTGATGTTACCAACAGTCCAACTTGACAGCTTTAACAGACACAGATAATTGATATTCAGATACAGTTGCTGACCAAACTTCCGTGAACAAAGATTGACATTTCATTTCTAGCTAAACTCGAGCACATTCTGTTCTCGATGCTTATTATAAGCATTTTTATTTTCATAATATTGTTTTTGAGGGAGTTTGTAACGTAATATATCATATGGCGTTAGTTATTGTTAGACGCCACAAAAAAGCCGGGACTTTAACAAATGTGTAAAATGCCTTCAGTTCGGCGAAAGAAATGGCAAAAACCAGTCAGAAAGAGACGAAATTTGGAGCCAATATTCAAAGTGTTTTTCACATAATAGTGTATAACATATCATAATGTATTTATATTTAAATATAACTCATTTTGTTTTATTGATACTGTCATCCGCATATTCTTTATGAGCATAATTTTTTGCTACAGTCATGTAATACCACTGGAATAACCTTTCAAGCACCAAACCATGAGACGTGAAATGACCTAGTTGTAAAGTCGTTTATTAAGATCAATTAAACATTATTGCTATTTTCCAGTTCATTCTTTCTATGTGACGTGCTTGACGATACGTATGAAAAGTTTTTATTATCAAAACGTGAGCAGCTGCTGGAAAAAATAGCAAATAATGTATTATTTAATTAGACAATACATTTCCTGCGAGACAGTTCCAAAATGAAATTTTAGAACCACGCAATATATCTTTATAACATATCATTAGAGTGCTATAACTAGTCTCATTACAGCATTCCTCTTGTCTTTGTGACCTTGGGTGTTCTCCGCCCGCCGTCTCTGAGGGTTCGGGGGGGGGGGGGGGGGGTGTCTGGGGGCGAGCGATATTTCGGTTGTGTTCCAGAGAGGTTGGAGCTCGGCCCGGGGGCGATGCGCGCCAACCCTGCATCCCCCCCCCCACCCCCACCCCTCGAAACATTGGCAACATCCGATTAGAAGATGTTTAGGGGTTCCTTTTTAAAACCAGACATCGCTTCTTCATCATATCAGATGAATAGGCGAAAAATTAGGTCCCTGCTTTATAATATTATAGAATCTCACTTGTATTTTTATGAAGGAATTTCTCAGTTATGCTATGGAATTGCGGAGCTGCGTGCAAGAACCGGTTATATCCGGGCAAATGGTTTTGCCATTTTAAGGTTAAAGTTAAGTCTTTTTTTAAATCATATTTGAAAAGCTAGATAAATATGTGAATTCCAGCTTCTTATACATAAACTGCTATGCATTATACCATGCAAATATTAAAACTAAAAGTGCATAATATGGAAATATTGCCTTGTTTCGTCTTATGCTTTCATCCGGCCCTTAATTATTTTACTTCTGTTCAGTACCTTAGATAATATACAGCATATGCTAGGGAAGTTAATAAAAACGAAATTAAAATGACATATTTTTATTTTTCTCACTTCAAAATGGTGTCAGAAGAAGGACAAAATATTATTTATTATTCTTTGTTTGACGCTCATTGTAATTCATATTTCATTATATATTAGCTCATAACAAGTTTTTATTATCTCTAGCAAGGGTGTAAAGAACAGTGACACTAAAACATATAGGTGTTCCAAAGCATCCCGTAGAACTATTTTATTGACTGTAGAAATGGTCCAAACAAACAACTTCGCTACAGGTGACCTGAATTATTTTTACCTAACGCATTTCTGAAACTTAATGCATTTTACAGGGGATTTGAATTTCTATCAAATCATGAAGAAGCCAAATGAATATGTTAAAAGTAACCGTTTTCTTTGCAACCACAGCACTTTTCTTGCATCGCATCCTAGGAAAAGGATCAAAACAACAGATTATTAAACATAAACCAGGCTTAAACTGGAAGGTGATCGTAGCAAAAATGAGATTGTTAAATAAAACCGGACTCATTCACGGTATTAAAAAATATTTTCTACGCCTCATAAAGCTGAAAGCACATCTTACGTTCTCAGGTGTGACCACGTCTTAGTAATAAAAACCTTTCTCTATAAAAAAAAATCGCCATCCGTGAGATTAAGCTTCTCTTTCCCAGGGACATAACAAATTACATGATTCTGACCTCCAAAAGACGTCATCTTCCGCAGAAGAGATGTCAGAGATGTTTAAAAGTGAGACGAAACTGTCTGTCTTACCTGTCAAAACGGTGTAAAAGGAGAGAAGAAAAGATGGTGCCAATGAGTGGAATCAAATGGAAGCCAAGAGACCACCGTTACACGTTTTAGAAACGTATTTTCAGTGAAGATTTCAAAGTCGTTGTTATTAGTTGATATTGGAACTTGTATTACGAAAGGTCATATCGAATGAAGATAAATGTTTTCTTATTGAACTAATATTTTCTTGTAGCAAAAGTTTGTAATTCGTTTTAAAGTTCAATTGTGTCTTTTCATATAAAGAATTCCGTACATCCGAAACGTCTGTGTACAACAAAACATATTTATAACAATAAGAGTTAGCAAAGTGGAAAGATAAAAACCAAAGATGTTTCGGAGCGAAATATCTTTACCAAAGAAAACTCCGTTCTTTTGGAAAAAAAATATATGTTTATTCACTTACTAAAGGTATTGAGAAGTTTTATGACAATGATGCTTCTTTGATCCGCTACGATTCAAAGCATCTTGGTTATTCAGTGATACAAAAGTAGAGGACTGGATGATGTAATTTCTAAAGTTATAGAATAAAAGCTTTAACAACAGGGAATATGAATTAATTTATTGAAAACTATTATTCAAAATAACAACTTATTTGTTGGTAAGTCACACTATTTTCACACTACAATGTGTAAATGTTCATTCATAAATATGAAATTAAAAATCAATGTAAATTTTGGCGGGAAACATATTATTAGAACACACATTATTAGAAATGTAGCATTTTAATTTGGCAAATAAACAATTTCGTGGTAATTATTTGTTTGTTGTATGTCAACTTTATTTTATATCTATTTTAGAAATTTGGGTTATGCGATACCTACTCAATTAACATTGACTGTTTCATTTCAACCCCATTGTTTTAATAAGCATTGCCATTCAAACTCCATTATTTTTATTATCGTTAAAATATACCTAATCCATTCGATTCACCTGATTACATCATTATAATGAAGATTTATTTTCATTCCAGACATTTCAAAAACAAAACACATAGAAGCGTGCCATAAAAACAATGACAATACAAACATTCAAGTGTTTAATTCCATTGAGTAGGATCCTTTCTAATGACACGAACAATCGAAGAATAAGAGGCCGATGGGATGATGGATGGTCGTGAGGGGGGAAGGGGAGGTAGCGGGGTGCAGCCCGACGCTAATCGAATCAACCAAACGCCCGGCAAATTCAGCTCAACTGTTTTCATCAATAAATTAGCGCCCCGTTTGAAGCTCTCCGATACTGCAAGAGAGAAATAAAGTCTGAACGTTGGAGGTGTTGGAGAGAGATGAATAGAGATGCTGTATCATCCGTCAGTGGGCACGTTGTGTCAGAGGTAACAGATTGTTTGACTTGAAATCACGTGACAGGTGTGACCGATGCTGATTAAATTGCAATTAACTTTAATCCGGTGATTAAAGGACGGTTTCAATTAGTTGCTGTTGAATTTGGATTTAGAGAAGGTTTGTTCAGGTATAAATAGGGGATGATTTTGATGGAGGGAGAATGATTTCGTTTTCTCAGTATTTGGTTGAAGTTGGCTTTCAGTGAATTTCTACTCATGAATTAGAATTTCTACTTTTATGACTTGTATTATTTTTTCACGAATCTGTGTTTTTCATTTGTATTCTGTGTCGCAATCTTGAATTGTATTATGTACTTATGTTTAAATATACCTTTTTCCACACTCAGACCTGGCCTAAGTGGGTAGAATTTTTTGTTTAATTTATAAATTGTCTTTCGTGTTATTTTTTGTGTTATTCAAGAATGTATGTAAATTGAATGAACATATTATAATAAATAAAAATGAAAAAATGAAGGTGTGTGTTGAAAATTGATCTGAGACGGCTGATCAAGAGGTCATTAGGTCAATTCAGACATTGTTATCGTAATTCTGGTTTCTAAATTGGTTTTCCATAACTGCCTGTGTCTAGAAGAGCGTTAGCGATTCGCTGCCAAGCACTGTACACTGAGAGAAATAAATGTGAAATTATTTACGCTGAAAATATTTCGCTGGTTTTGGCGAAGTTTACACTTGTTTTAGCAACCACGTTTCGCTGGATTAGCGAAATCAGTTTCACAAACCGAACTAATTGGGTCTTGCGATTTAATTTCACTAGTGTTGCGAAATGTTTCATGTGACAAATAATCGTTCTTTTAGTGAAATATTTACGCAAATTTTGTGTAACTATTTTCTTAAAAGCTGTGAAATTATTTATGCTAAAAACATTATGCTGCGTTTAACGAAAATTTTCATTGTTTTAGCAACAAATTTCGCAGGAATAACGAAGGACTTTTCACTATTCGGGTCTTGCGATTTAATTTTACTAGATTTGCGAAATGTTTTCGCAGCGGCAAACGTGATCGATCGTTTAGTATAATACTTACACTAAACCAGTGTAACATTTTAACATTTTGAATCTAGCGTCAGTAAAATATTTCGCTAACTCCTCGCATCGTTCTTGTACGATTGTGACCGCTTCTACCATCACCCGTCCGCACAGCCAGTTGGTCTACACGCTGTCTTCGAGATCTGCCGACCCGGGTTCGAATCACGCCCGAATCTCAACTAATCAAAGTGCGTTTTAATTTCAGATTCTAGTCACAAATGTAATCATCGCTGTGAATATGTACTCAGATTGTAGTTGTAAGTAAATCCTGTGAAGTAATCGTCAAATAACTTTTAAATTTTTAAATAATAAAATTTAACATTGGTATAGCTTTGCGAAAAATAATCGCTAATCCAGCGCAATATTTGCTATGTTTTTTTCTTACGTGTTATATTGGGGCCTGCGAAAAATTTCGCTATAATCCAGCGAAACTGTTTCACTAAAGTTGCATATTTAGACAGGGAAACAATTACACTAAATCTGTGAAACAAATTTCACTGGCCTAGTACAAATATTGCGGTAGAAGTCTGCGAAACCCTTTTCGCTATTTTTGTGAAATTAAATCCCTGTGTCTAGTTCAATGAGACTCTTACGCTGTTCCAGCGTAAGTTTCGCATGAAATTTCTCTCAGTGTAC
This sequence comes from Leuctra nigra, assembly GCA_934045905.1. Classification (NCBI taxonomy): domain Eukaryota; kingdom Metazoa; phylum Arthropoda; class Insecta; order Plecoptera; family Leuctridae; genus Leuctra; species Leuctra nigra. The sequence goes on along the minus strand of OW203767.1, from coordinate 25,539,021 downwards.
CCGTATGTTATGCCATTATCTGTCTAAGGGGATCAGAATCCATACAAAATGCGTTCGACGGATATAGAATTCACAATAATAGGCTGCTTTGTAGGATACGATAAATATTATGTTGCCAAAAGTCCACTTAAAAGCTTTTAAAGCTAAAGTATACTTAACGTTAAAGTATACTTTGACAACTTAAAATCTATTAGATCGCATAAATATCCTACGGAATTGAGCCTTTTGGTGTAGATTCCCCTTCTCTCTGTGTACAGAATAGTAAGTAGCAATACAAACAGATTATGTGGAAAATCAATTTGTAGGTACCTCTGTGAAAATGTTTAGAACTCGGGGCCATCCATCTCATTTCTGAATTGGTCTTGGGCATTAAAAATGTTTTCAGTTTACGCAGACTAATTATTCACGTCTAAATTATAGCTCAAAAGTCTGTATTTTATTAATGAGTTGTAAAGTTCCGTCAAAGCTTCTTGGCACTTTATACTTTCATCAAAACCAAGAAGTGAAGTGAACTTTAAGATGGAGCTTGAAGAAATTCAAACACGGACAGAAATCCCATAAGCCAAGGTCATCTGGTTTGACATGCAAGTCGCCAAGCAAGATTGACCGTGTATAGCGTCTACGTTTTAATTTTTTCTGATTAACATTAACACATTGGCCTGTGAAAATCAAGCGTAAGTTTTGCATAATTGTGGTTTCAATTGTTAAATCCCTTTGTTTCAATGCATAAAAGTCAGACAATGAACAAAGTCAAGTCAATTCCAAATGAAAGCCAATGAAATGAAAGCGTCGCAATCCAGACTCGAACCTCGGTATTTTGAACTCCGATCAATACTGTGTTCATTGAATCACACGAAACTTTGTGCTGACAAAATTAAAATTAAGGTCGACGAATTTTCTGCGACTCATCAAAATGCTATTGAAACAAACTTCACTGCGACAGCAAAAAGTTTGACTGAATCGAATGTGATTTCACCAACTAATTTCACATGTGTTTGGTTTCGGAAAAAAAGATGTTGTCTCTCATTCAACTTATTTGTTCCACAAACTGATGTGGGAAGGAAGTCGTGACCTATTAGTGGGAATCTTTACAGCATTCGCCTCTATAAATAAAGGAAACCACAAAAAACTTCAGTCAGGAAGTATATTCTGGAACGTTTTCCCAATTCCATCCTGATGGAATCCGGTCACGGCCATTAGGATTAACATTGAATGAAATCGAATTCATTCAGACTTGGGAAGTGAAAAGTTCTATAATAGAACCCCTGGATTGTATTGGTTTCATCCGTAGTGCAATATCAGAGCAAAACACGAACACTAATTAGTTGATGCTTGATTCAGAAGGCTGCGTGGAGGATTGTGGGTAGAACGTGGGGGTAGAATTATTACGGCTTTACTCAGTCAAGGTCTGTTTACCTCCCTACCTCTCCTTCCCACCCACACGCTCTACACACCCTGCTCACTCTTTCAGTACACAAAGAAATATTTTCTTTTAGAGATGTGAAGCTTTTTTGTACTTTTTATGGTAACGGACTTAGAATTAATACTTTGTGTAAAACAATATTTTTTTACACTTTGATAGAAAAAAGTGTAGAAATAAAGTTTCCAAGGAAATTTATGTTCACGTCAAAATCCTTTGTATTCCTCAAAAGTACTTGTTTCTCCTTTTAATCATATAGTTTGATCTAGCTTCTGTGAAGTTCAAGAAAACATGAATTACGAAGTTATTTGTTTAGATCCATAACATAGTTATAGAACAATATGTAAATAATACTAGTCGCTTCACAAAGAGTATATTTTACAATAAGAACACGAGATATTCAACAAAATCAAAAGGTAAATAATTGGTATGAAAACGGGCCTCATCTCGACTTCGAATCAGAACATTCAGGTTTAATGATCACGCCCTGAAGCCATGTTTAATTGACATCTCATTCTCCTGGTAACAAACTTCTACACGTCAGTCGAGAAAAACAAAAGAAAACCTTCCACGCTAGCAAATCAAAGAGAAAAAATAAACGGAAAACTTGTTTTGTTTTCGTCAGTAGAACCCCCCCTCCCCTCCCCCCCCCCCTCCTCAACCAAAACACGACGAATATTTATTGTTACCATAGATACGAGTTGCCGAACTAAAGCCATGAAGAATGAATATCCTAAAATAGAGCTTCGCAAAAGCCGTGACTGCGAAGTATAACTTGACAACCATTAATAATTGTGAAAATGATAACAATATAAAATGTTCGTGGAAGGTGATAGTGTAGAATTATAAGGGTTGTCATATTTAACCAACGGCGAAGGGCTCAAAACTTCCAGACCGTCGAATTTACATTTGTCATTAAATTTTCCACTGTCTCGATTTTCAGAGGTGGAATTATAAATTCTATACAATAACGTGATCCCTTCTGTGAGAAAGTAAAATACAAAGTTATATTATAAATACAATTAAATCTTATCAGGCAGTGAGAAATAAATACAACACTTGAACTTGATAACTTTCATACAAGAACATACATAATATACGAGATATATACGAGATATATTTACACATACATATTGATAAAAAGTGGAGCAGGTAAATAAATTATTTGCAAAAATTGCATATTATCTGATAACGGTGTTTTGCCCACGTTTTATACATTCAAAGGCCCCTTAATTGGGTTTGTTGAGAGAGAGAGAGAGAGGGGGGGGGGCATGTGCTTTGAAAAATGCAACTCAATTCTTCAATACAAAAGTTCCAAAGATAATGTAACTAAACTTGGTCATCATTCTTCAAAATTATTTCTAAAACAATCACTATGTCATTATTTGACATTCAAGTACAGAAAATTCTTATCGATCAAAACCACTTTAGAAATGCATCTGCAATTGAAATTGACACAACAAATGTCATTATAAGAATGTTAATAAATGTCAGAATGGCACAAGAAAACATTTTCTTAAATAAAGTATGAACTTATATTCGGTTGTACAACTCTCAGTAGAATTTCTGAAAGTTTTTGGTCGATAAATCCAATAATAGTTTCAGTCGTATGTCCAAAGAAGACTTCAATGACATGCCCTCTTTGTGTAGAGATTGTAAAACCCACTCGGAAATAATTTGTTCTGGAAAAACTATTATTTCGAAGAGTTAGATAGTGTGTCTCGTTATGTTGTGATAAAAGCCAGCGAAAAAATAGGCTAACAAAACATCCCTCTGTATACAAATATCAATTAATCTAGGCAACTTAAGCTACATCTGCGTACGACTGGGTGTCGCTATAGGGGGTAAGTTTTATCACAACATGATGAGTAGACTATACCTATAGTAGGCAGCAGGCGATCTGTTGATTAATTTCACTTTTAAAACCAGAATTTTATGAACTCCTTAGTTCTCTCAACCTGGAGGCCAAGTCTTGAATCTTACGCTTTCAGGACGCAAACGCTTTCGGACGTCAATAAGTCCCATCCACCTTAAATCCACATTGAATCCACCTTAAACTGTTTAGCTTAATTTTGAACAAGGTTTTATGACTGTATAATATCTGTAATAATAATTATAATGTTAATAAATTGTTTCCAATAGATTGCTGGATGACAATCAAATAAGTGGCTTGACTTTATGTTTCAATGTAGATCACTCTTACAGTAAATGGGACTTATTGACGTCCGAGAGCGTTTGCGTCCTGGGGTGCGATCACATAAAATGATAACTTTCTTGTCACGGTGACAAGCTTCTCCCCTCAATGTTATTCACGGCCTTCTAGGGTCTTGTCACCGTGACAAGAAAGTTCTCATGTTATGTGATCGCACCCCTGGAAGCGTAAGTTTCAAGACTTGGCCTCCTGGAGTCTGGAATTAATATATGTAGACTATTCTAACAATAAAAATGATTTTGGACTCCAAGTTGAGCTAACTCAGGTGTTCATAAAACAACGGTTTTAAAATAAAATCCAAACTACAGATCGCCTGCTGCCTACTCTAGTGCAATAATGAAGAGCGAAATCAGGACAAGAGTGATCGCTATAGCATCAACCTGTACAAAAAGAACACACAACACCCTCGAGGCACATTGACTTTAACTTATTACTGCATTTGTATGTAGAGTTGCTAATCAATAGCAACAGACTGATCTCGATACACTTACATGCACTAGTGAATATGAGAGAGCAAAGTTGCTTGATCGTTGCGGAATGACAGACCAATCAGATATCTCTCTTCACTCGGCCCCAAGAGAAAACTGAATGTAGCCAATCTGATTGGTCGATGCGCGTGATGTGTTTCTCGTAGGAAACTTTAAAGCTCTCTTCGGCCATTGATAAAGGTTACTTATAAAGTATGGGGCAGAGTTTAAAATAGGAAAGGTGCATGTTTTAAATGAAAAGTAGGTACCTACATTTCAATAATATAATTTTAGTCATTTCAATAGTTTTTTTTTTTTACATTTTAGCAACTGTAAAATGAAGTGTTTTAAAACTAAAATGCAACATTTTCATTTATAATTAATGTAAAATAGAAATATCAGAGGAAATTTTGGCGGGAAAACGGTATGCCTGTGGTATGATGTAATTTTTGTCAACCATCAATGATGAAGCCATTGTTACAATAAATAATGACATAATATGGTTATACCAATGTGGTCATTTTGAAGAAAAATACAAACTAACTCCATTAAAAAATTAAAGCATTGTAAGCATCTGTACTCTAAGGATGTAAGAATTATGCATTATGTAATGCAAGCAACAGAAGATATTCACAATTTCATGTAGTACGAGACTACGAGTTGTACTAATAGGTAACAATTTGAAAAACAAATTACATCGAGTCCAAATCCGATTCCGCGTTCTTTAATTCGTAGTTGCAAATTGTTTATTCGCTTTCCGATTGTTTTCCCTCGAAACATTTAAATAATAGAAAGTGAGTACAGTGTGTCTACATTCTAGACAACAAGATTTTAAAATCTCTTGGGACCAACCCGTCTTGCACCAAAGACTGTTTTACATGAATTTTGCATTACTCGGTCTTGGGAGGCAAGAGATCTAGCTCATCAGTGCCCTGTGTCTTGCCATTCTCACAGAGTTTTATCAAAAATTGTTTTACTGAAAGTGTGAATTAAAAAATTCAAGACGTTCCCTGCAGTTTCCGAGTTGTAAAGTATCTTAAATGCTACATCAAAGAGACTGAGAGAAGGGGCTGAGACTAAAAAGTGACAACAAGACGGTAACTGTTTTCGTAAGTTCAATGTTAGGCATTATCACAAGAAGTCTAAATTACTTGGCACGTGCGTTTACAGCGAAATCAGTATTTTGGTTTATTCTTCGTTGAAGACGATTTTTCGAGCTTTTGCTTGTTTATTGTCCACTTTTGCTTTCTTCATATTTTGTACGTAGGGTTTATTTCATGTAAGTGTATTGTTTTTCAACATAAAGTTAAAGTGAAGCGTGTTATACAATGTTTGACTGGGCTTTAAATGCATGTTTTACTCCTGATATAAGCTATTTGTTCATAGGGTTAAGTTGTGTTTATTTTTATGTCTAAAAGAATAATAGTAGAATAGAAGAATAAGGGGAAGAGGAAAGATGGAGAGATGCCTTATAAGATGGAGGAGATTAAAACGAAGAGCGTAGGACTTGGCAAGTCGGTTCTTGTATGTAAAAATAACCTAGTTAAATAAAAGTAAATAGAACAGTGGACTTTTGACAACTTTAATGCCATAAAATCGCTTCAATATCTCGAGAAAAGAAGAATGTGACTTTTTCCATTCTGCCTAAGGCAAAGTATGCGACTTAACTTTGATAGATTCCTGATTTAAAGCCGATATACTAGGTACTTTAGAACTTTATTATGACCTAAGGCATGACGGGAACCTTTCAAAGCCAATCTGAAATTATTCCGACAACCGATAAGACAAATTCCGATATATAATTAAGTTGTCCATTAAGTAACATTTCTAAGTCTCTTGATTGAATATTAGCGTGACAAAACAAAATCTGTAGAGTTTTGCTAACAGCTAATTTACTCATCGTTTAGTTTAAACATTGACTACTATACTTGTTATATTCAATGGTTTAGAGCCGCATTCATTATTCTTTTCTTCTTAATGATTCTAGACTTCGCATGGGGGGGGGGGGGGGGGGAGGTTAATGAGCTGAATACCCAGCCCGTTTTTGAAAGACGCTTGCGATTACGAAATGATTTACCACTTCACAGTTAGCCCCCGTGAAACGATGTAGAATGTAATTTTCCGGCCCCGCGAAAACAAGAAGATTGCATTAAACTTTAAATCACCAACGCCTTGGGTAGGATTTAATATATTATATAATGTTTCCAAACAGCGGGTTCTACGAAATTCTAAACGTGTCACTTTACAATTACTTTTTTTTATTATATGACACCGGGAAAACCCTCCGAGGGACCCTACATCACTCTCCGACGAACTTTTCAATTAACTGTTTTGCTTTTGGTTTTGTGCTTGCAGGTACGACAGTGCGACAACAGAGTGTTAGTTGGAGAACTGAACACAAGGCGGCGCGCACGCTCGGTATCATCATGGGCGCGTTCATGCTCTGCTGGTTGCCCTTCTTCCTCTGGTGAGTTGTTTCCATTAGACCCAGGGACCGAACTTTAATGTTCAACGTGTTAGAGGGTTCAATAGTTGGAGAACTGAACACAAGGCGGCGCGCACGCTCGGTATCATCATGGGCGCGTTCATGCTCTGCTGGTTGCCCTTCTTCCTCTGGTGAGTTGTTTCCATTAGACCCAGGGACCGAACTTTAATGTTCAACGTGTTAGAGGGTTCAATAGTTGGAGAACTAACCACAAGGCGGCGCGCACGCTCGGTATCATCATGGGCGCGTTCATGCTCTGCTGGTTGCCCTTCTTCCTCTGGTGAGTTGTTTCCATTAGACCCAGGGACCGAACTTTAATGTTCAACGTGTTAGAGGGTTCAATAGTTGGAGAACTGAACACAAGGCGGCGCGCACGCTCGGTATCATCATGGGCGCGTTCATGCTCTGCTGGTTGCCCTTCTTCCTCTGGTGAGTTGCTTCCATTAGACCCAGGGACCGAACTTTAATGTTCAACGTGTTAGAGGGTTCAATAGTTGGAGAACCGAACACAAGGCGGCGCGCACGCTCGGTATCATCATGGGCGCGTTCATGCTCTGCTGGTTGCCCTTCTTCCTCTGGTGAGTTGTTTCCATTAGACCCAGGGACCGAACTTTAATGTTCAACGTGTTAGAGGCTTCAATAGTTGGAGAACTGAACACAAGGCGGCGCGCACGCTCGGTATCATCATGGGCGCGTTCATGCTCTGCTGGTTGCCCTTCTTTCTCTGGTGAGTTGCTTCCATTAGACCCAGGGACCGAACTTTAATGTTCAACGTGTTAGAGGCTTCAATAGTTGGAGAACTGAACACAAGGCGGCGCGCACGCTCGGTATCATCATGGGCGCGTTCATGCTCTGCTGGTTGCCCTTCTTCCTCTGGTGAGTTGTTTCCATTAGACCCAGGGACCGAACTTTAATGTTCAACGTGTTAGAGGGTTCAATAGTTGGAGAACTGAACACAAGGCGGCGCGCACGCTCGGTATCATCATGGGCGCGTTCATGCTCTGCTGGTTGCCCTTCTTCCTCTGGTGAGTTGTTTCCATTAGACCCAGGGACCGAACTTTAATGTTCAACGTGTTAGAGGCTTCAATAGTTGGAGAACTGAACACAAGGCGGCGCGCACGCTCGGTATCATCATGGGCGCGTTCATGCTCTGCTGGTTGCCCTTCTTCCTCTGGTGAGTTGTTTCCATTAGACCCAGGGACCGAACTTTAATGTTCAACGTGTTAGAGGGTTCAATAGTTGGAGAACCGAACACAAGGCGGCGCGCACGCTCGGTATCATCATGGGCGCGTTCATGCTCTGCTGGTTGCCCTTCTTCCTCTGGTGAGTTGCTTCCATTAGACCCAGGGACCGAACTTTAATGTTCAACGTGTTAGAGGCTTCAATAGTTGGAGAACTGAACACAAGGCGGCGCGCACGCTCGGTATCATCATGGGCGCGTTCATGCTCTGCTGGTTGCCCTTCTTCCTCTGGTGAGTTGCTTCCATTAGACCCAGGGACCGAACTTTAATGTTCAACGTGTTAGAGGGTTCAATAGTTGGAGAACTGAACACAAGGCGGCGCGCACGCTCGGTATCATCATGGGCGCGTTCATGCTCTGCTGGTTGCCCTTCTTCCTCTGGTGAGTTGTTTCCATTAGACCCAGGGACCGAACTTTAATGTTCAACGTGTTAGAGGGTTCAATAGTTGGAGAACTGAACACAAGGCGGCGCGCACGCTCGGTATCATCATGGGCGCGTTCATGCTCTGCTGGTTGCCCTTCTTCCTCTGGTGAGTTGTTTCCATTAGACCCAGGGACCGAACTTTAATGTTCAACGTGTTAGAGGGTTCAATAGTTGGAGAACCGAACACAAGGCGGCGCGCACGCTCGGTATCATCATGGGCGCGTTCATGCTCTGCTGGTTGCCCTTCTTCCTCTGGTGAGTTGTTTCCATTAGACCCAGGGACCGAACTTTAATGTTCAACGTGTTAGAGGCTTCAATAGTTGGAGAACTGAACACAAGGCGGCGCGCACGCTCGGTATCATCATGGGCGCGTTCATGCTCTGCTGGTTGCCCTTCTTCCTCTGGTGAGTTGTTTCCATTAGACCCAGGGACCGAACTTTAATGTTCAACGTGTTAGAGGGTTCAATAGTTGGAGAACTGAACACAAGGCGGCGCGCACGCTCGGTATCATCATGGGCGCGTTCATGCTCTGCTGGTTGCCCTTCTTCCTCTGGTGAGTTGCTTCCATTAGACCCAGGGACCGAACTTTAATGTTCAACGTGTTAGATGGTTCAATAGTTGGAGAACTGAACACAAGGCGGCGCGCACGCTCGGTATCATCATGGGCGCGTTCATGCTCTGCTGGTTGCCCTTCTTCCTCTGGTGAGTTGTTTCCATTAGACCCAGGGACCGAACTTTAATGTTCAACGTGTTAGAGGGTTCAATAGTTGGAGAACTGAACACAAGGCGGCGCGCACGCTCGGTATCATCATGGGCGCGTTCATGCTCTGCTGGTTGCCCTTCTTCCTCTGGTGAGTTGTTTCCATTAGACCCAGGGACCGAACTTTAATGTTCAACGTGTTAGAGGGTTCAATAGTTGGAGAACCGAACACAAGGCGGCGCGCACGCTCGGTATCATCATGGGCGCGTTCATGCTCTGCTGGTTGCCCTTCTTCCTCTGGTGAGTTGCTTCCATTAGACCCAGGGACCGAACTTTAATGTTCAACGTGTTAGAGGCTTCAATAGTTGGAGAACTGAACACAAGGCGGCGCGCACGCTCGGTATCATCATGGGCGCGTTCATGCTCTGCTGGTTGCCCTTCTTTCTCTGGTGAGTTGCTTCCATTAGACCCAGGGACCGAACTTTAATGTTCAACGTGTTAGAGGCTTCAATAGTTGGAGAACCGAACGCAAGGCGTCGCGCACGCTCGGTATCATCATGGGCGCGTTCATGCTCTGCTGGTTGCCCTTCTTCCTCTGGTGAGTTGTTTCCATTAGACCCAGGGACTGAACTTTAATGTTCAACGTGTTAGGGGCTTCAATAGTTGGAGAACTGAACACAAGGCGGCGCGCACGCTCGGTATCATCATGGGCGCGTTCATGCTCTGCTGGTTGCCCTTCTTCCTCTGGTGAGTTGCTTCCATTAGACCCAGGGACCGAACTTTAATGTTCAACGTGTTAGAGGGTTCAATAGTTGGAGAACTGAACACAAGGCGGCGCGCACGCTCGGTATCATCATGGGCGCGTTCATGCTCTGCTGGTTGCCCTTCTTCCTCTGGTGAGTTGCTTCCATTAGACCCAGGGACCGAACTTTAATGTTCAACGTGTTAGAGGGTTCAATAGTTGGAGAACTGAACACAAGGCGGCGCGCACGCTCGGTATCATCATGGGCGCGTTCATGCTCTGCTGGTTGCCCTTCTTCCTCTGGTGAGTTGTTTCCATTAGACCCAGGGACCGAACTTTAATGTTCAACGTGTTAGAGGCTTCAATAGTTGGAGAACTGAACACAAGGCGGCGCGCACGCTCGGTATCATCATGGGCGCGTTCATGCTCTGCTGGTTGCCCTTCTTCCTCTGGTGAGTTGTTTCCATTAGACCCAGGGACCTAACTTTAATGTTCAACGTGTTAGAGGCTTCAATAGTTGGAGAACTGAACACAAGGCGGCGCGCACGCTCGGTATCATCATGGGCGCGTTCATGCTCTGCTGGTTGCCCTTCTTCCTCTGGTGAGTTGCTTCCATTAGACCCAGGGACCGAACTTTAATGTTCAACGTGTTAGAGGGTTCAATAGTTGGAGAACTGAACACAAGGCGGCGCGCACGCTCGGTATCATCATGGGCGCGTACATGCTCTGCTGGTTGCCCTTCTTCCTCTGGTGAGTTGCTTCCATTAGACCCAGGGACCGAACTTTAATGTTCAACGTGTTAGAGGGTTCAATAGTTGGAGAACCGAACACAAGGCGGCGCGCACGCTCGGTATCATCATGGGCGCGTTTATGCTCTGCTGGTTGCCCTTCTTCCTCTGGTGAGTTGTTTCCATTAGACCCAGGGACCGAACTTTAATGTTCAACGTGTTAGAGGCTTCAATAGTTGGAGAACTGAACACAAGGCGGCGCGCACGCTCGGTATCATCATGGGCGCGTTCATGCTCTGCTGGTTGCCCTTCTTCCTCTGGTGAGTTGTTTCCATTAGACCCAGGGACCGAACTTTAATGTTCAACGTGTTAGAGGGTTCAATAGTTGGAGAACCGAACACAAGGCGGCGCGCACGCTCGGTATCATCATGGGCGCGTTCATGCTCTGCTGGTTGCCCTTCTTCCTCTGGTGAGTTGCTTCCATTAGACCCAGGGACCGAACTTTAATGTTCAACGTGTTAGAGGCTTCAATAGTTGGAGAACTGAACACAAGGCGGCGCGCACGCTCGGTATCATCATGGGCGCGTTCATGCTCTGCTGGTTGCCCTTCTTCCTCTGGTGAGTTGCTTCCATTAGACCCAGGGACCGAACTTTAATGTTCAACGTGTTAGAGGGTTCAATAGTTGGAGAACTGAACACAAGGCGGCGCGCACGCTCGGTATCATCATGGGCGCGTTCATGCTCTGCTGGTTGCCCTTCTTCCTCTGGTGAGTTGTTTCCATTAGACCCAGGGACCGAACTTTAATGTTCAACGTGTTAGAGGGTTCAATAGTTGGAGAACTGAACACAAGGCGGCGCGCACGCTCGGTATCATCATGGGCGCGTTCATGCTCTGCTGGTTGCCCTTCTTCCTCTGGTGAGTTGTTTCCATTAGACCCAGGGACCGAACTTTAATGTTCAACGTGTTAGAGGGTTCAATAGTTGGAGAACCGAACACAAGGCGGCGCGCACGCTCGGTATCATCATGGGCGCGTTCATGCTCTGCTGGTTGCCCTTCTTCCTCTGGTGAGTTGTTTCCATTAGACCCAGGGACCGAACTTTAATGTTCAACGTGTTAGAGGCTTCAATAGTTGGAGAACTGAACACAAGGCGGCGCGCACGCTCGGTATCATCATGGGCGCGTTCATGCTCTGCTGGTTGCCCTTCTTCCTCTGGTGAGTTGTTTCCATTAGACCCAGGGACCGAACTTTAATGTTCAACGTGTTAGAGGCTTCAATAGTTGGAGAACTGAACACAAGGCGGCGCGCACGCTCGGTATCATCATGGGCGCGTTCATGCTCTGCTGGTTGCCCTTCTTCCTCTGGTGAGTTGCTTCCATTAGACCCAGGGACCGAACTTTAATGTTCAACGTGTTAGAGGGTTCAATAGTTGGAGAACTGAACACAAGGCGGCGCGCACGCTCGGTATCATCATGGGCGCGTTCATGCTCTGCTGGTTGCCCTTCTTCCTCTGGTGAGTTGCTTCCATTAGACCCAGGGACCGAACTTTAATGTTCAACGTGTTAGAGGGTTCAATAGTTGGAGAACTGAACACAAGGCGGCGCGCACGCTCGGTATCATCATGGGCGCGTTCATGCTCTGCTGGTTGCCCTTCTTCCTCTGGTGAGTTGCTTCCATTAGACCCAGGGACCGAACTTTAATGTTCAACGTGTTAGAGGCTTCAATAGTTGGAGAACCGAACACAAGGCGGCGCGCACGCTCGGTATCATCATGGGCGCGTTCATGCTCTGCTGGTTGCCCTTCTTCCTCTGGTGAGTTGCTTCCATTAGACCCAGGGACCGAACTTTAATGTTCAACGTGTTAGAGGCTTCAATTGTTGGAGAACTGAACACAAGGCGGCGCGCACGCTCGGTATCATCATGGGCGCGTTCATGCTCTGCTGGTTGCCCTTCTTCCTCTGGTGAGTTGTTTCCATTAGACCCAGGGACCGAACTTTAATGTTCAACGTGTTAGAGGCTTCAATAGTTGGAGAACCGAACACAAGGCGGCGCGCACGCTCGGTATCATCATGGGCGCGTTCATGCTCTGCTGGTTGCCCTTCTTCCTCTGGTGAGTTGCTTCCATTAGACCCAGGGACCGAACTTTAATGTTCAACGTGTTAGAGGCTTCAATAGTTGGAGAACTGAACACAAGGCGGCGCGCACGCTCGGTATCATCATGGGCGCGTTCATGCTCTGCTGGTTGCCCTTCTTCCTCTGGTGAGTTGCTTCCATTAGACCCAGGGACCGAACTTTAATGTTCAACGTGTTAGAGGCTTCAATAGTTGGAGAACTGAACACAAGGCGGCGCGCACGCTCGGTATCATCATGGGCGCGTTCATGCTCTGCTGGTTGCCCTTCTTCCTCTGGTGAGTTGTTTCCATTAGACCCAGGGACCGAACTTTAATGTTCAACGTGTTAGAGGGTTCAATAGTTGGAGAACTGAACACAAGGCGGCGCGCACGCTCGGTATCATCATGGGCGCGTTCATGCTCTGCTGGTTGCCCTTCTTCCTCTGGTGAGTTGTTTCCATTAGACCCAGGGACCGAACTTTAATGTTCAACGTGTTAGAGGGTTCAATAGACGGAAACTGAAAGTTGCCGGTGCTCCGATATGTATTGAGTGAAAAGTGTTGGCGCCAGAACAGCTGCTACAAACACTTTCAACTTACCCTTCTCCCGTTCTACCTCTTGCCTAAAGCGCTCAATAACCTGTCAATTATCGAAGAATACCAACAACGAAGACAAAATTAAACTGCTGTACTGACCATTTAGCTCTTACCATATAGAACTGTAGCTCAAATCCTTCATTAGAAATGTTCATTAATAGGATTAGAATCTGATCATATCACTGAACTGAAACTTGAGTTTACAACAGCTGACTAGCAGCTACTGGAAAATCTACATATGTATTTTCTTAATTGAGCGAGCGAAGCGAGCGTCTCCTTTTGGCTCTTTTGGCACGGACCTCTGTTTTTTTTTTTTTTTTTTGTAATTCTGTTACTGCCGGTATACAAGTTACAGATTTTCTTCGATCGAGCTGAAATTCGCACACATGTACTGACCATTTCTGGGCGTTGCAGACCCTAATTTTTTTGAAATCCATTGATTGGTTCAAATTTAAAAAAAAATATCTTTCGATTGGTTGGTTTCATCAATTTGAAATTTTGACAAGTCATTACCACTAACATTTTACCCAATCATACAAAGTTTCAGCCAAATCCTCTGATTGGTTAAAATTTAAAACCATCTTTACTGTGATTTTTTAAATTTAAACTTGAACCGTTTGACCGATCAACTTAAAACTTTGCATGGTCATTGGGACCCACAGTATCTGTGTTTTTGACAATTTTCAGACAAATCTGTGTTTAAATCCAAAAGTTATTGACATTTTACGGACATTTTGCTTGTTGCTATGGATCACGGCAACATTGACGCCTCAGTTCTAATGTTCCAAGGTAGTTAGAACAAAAACTTTCAAACGCATCATTATGACACTAATAATCAACAGATCGATCTGATATTGTGTAAACACACTTATATCATATGAGTGGTCCCAGGTATATTTTTTGAACAATTTCCTGTGATTTTTGAAAATTAACAAGGAACCATTCAATCATAGAGGTTCAATCGATCAACTCAAAACTTTACATGGTTATTGGGACCAAGGGAAGTCTCCTTAAAATTAGATTTCAAAATAATATTTGTTCTATGAAACTTGAGATGTTGCTGAACACAGATATGGTATTATTTTTGTTGTGAGATGAATAGTTTTCAAGGAATTAATTTACATATTGATACATATTTATTGATATATCGTATTTCTTACAATTTTAAAACAGGAAAATTGACAATGACATCACAATCCGCTATATTGCCATAGCAACAAAGGAATCACCATGGTAACACATTGTTGGAGTCTTGGAAATGACATCACAATCCTGATTCTCGTTACCTTCCGTTTTCCCGCCAAAATATCCTATGATATTTGAATTTAATTTTTACGAATGAAAAGTTTTAATTTTGCTCATGATAAGTGTGATCATTGTTATTTGTGTTGATATTTAAAAATTAACTAGAATAAAATTTCAAGAGACTTCCCTATTTTTGAAGATTTTCATACACATCTGTGTAATGGTACACCAGTGTTATACATGTCTAGTTTTAGTAACATAACATAGATAGCGTAAGATAGTACATAAGATGCATAGTGAAGCTAAGTTTGCGTGTGCGACATTCTCGGGTGTCAACGACCTCTATGGTAGTGTCCAGTGCGAGGGGTTGAGGGGAGGGGTGTGTACCCCTCGTGTGAGAGCTGAGGAAGCAGGCAGTTCGTTTTGAGACGAGGACCGAGGGTGACGGACCTTGGAGGGCCGTCCGGTGGTCAAGAGAAGCTTTCGCGCCGAGAGCGGTTTGCACGAGAACGCCTAGACGCCTGTGACGCTCGACGACGATTCAACAACGTCACTGTGCAGAGTATTCGCTATCTACACACTGTTCAACACCTCAACACCGCGTGAGTCCTCATTGCCGTGGCACGCATCAGGTTACCCATTTTACATCAATAATATTTCACGAAGAAGCAAATTTACGAACTTGAACCCAGCTACGTCTCTGCGGCGTCAAGAGCGATTCTTCACCGTTTAAGATCACCTGAACTTTGTGTACGGTGCTGATTGGTATTTTCATGGTTATTTGCATGTGAATTAGAGTAAGAGTATATAGGTTTTAGAGTGTTCACGCGCCTGTGGACACCGCAGCGACATCCATTGTCTTCTTGTGTTTTATCAATAATAATTAGATTGTTCTAACATATTTTGCTGTATCAATTCAAGGACGAGGGACCCCATATTCCATCCTATAGGTATCCTCCTAGGAACCATTGCATCTGTGACGAAATTGAATAATTATTGGCTTTTAATGACGTTTTTAATAGACAGAATTTTAGTTCGAGGTGTTGCGCGTATCCGTGCTCGCTCATCAACGCGTTACACAGAGCGTTTTCCTAGTTTTATTAATAATGTACAGTGTATTCCTAAGCTGTTAATAAAATTCTATTCTATTCTATTCTATTCTATTTCATCCAGGGCATTGATTCTATAAAGAATACAAAATCATTTCAGATTATTGCAATCAATGTCCGTAAGGGATTTCAAACCGAAATGATAACGTTTTATTGTTATACCGGGTGACGCAAAAAAAGCTCAACTCACTTCGCTGTGGCAAAACTTATTGGACTGAAAGTTTCACATAATAAAAACAACGTACTGTAATGTGTTGAATGAAAGTTTAAAAAAGCATTACTTCTGTGGGAAAAAAAGTTTCAGCTGTTCGAATTTGGTTGTAGATAAATCGACAGAACTGATACCTAAACTCCGTTTCATGCAGTCTAGAGTCCTGTTTAACATGGGTAGTCCTATACCTGCCCATGCCATCGAGGACTCTAGACCCCATCAAACGTAGTTTAGGTATCATTTAACTACAAAATTATAAACAGTATCTCTGATTGTTTTGCATGTCAGTGTAAAAGTTTGATGACTTTCAGTTTGTTTGTCCAACTCTTTACTCTCGTCGCTATAGTCATCATGGACGTTAGCTTTCAAAGTTGAGCTTCGGATAAAGTTCTCATCTCGTTTTTAACTCGTATTATTTTACATTTGATCCGGAATGTATAATTACTACTTTTATATTTATACAATTACATTCACAGACAATTCAAATACAGTTTTAACTCCATTATTATTGTAGTTGCGAGTACAAAGTAAATTTTACTGACTGCAGGCCATGTAAAAGAGGATGATAATTCTTCCGCTGATGCGTGATAATCGGGAAGTAGCAAGTGTTGTTCAAAAGTCAAAAACTCAGCCAGCGCCACTTTTATTTATTGCAAGTGTTTCAATTTATATAGATACCTACCTAATTATAGTGATATATATATTTTGACATATACCTTATTTTGCATAATGTATGAGTTAATTAAATTTTGTATTGTTACAAATACACTCGACTTTAATTTAAATATCTCGGCAGACACTATGTAACGCAACTATTTAAAATTGATTCCATCAACTTCCAGGTGGAGAATCTTATGTCCACTTGGCTAAAGGATAGGCTGTATTTGAACTCCACGGATAGGACCAACTATGATGGACCAACTATATGTGATGGTAGGATCACATAAAATGACAACTTCCTTGTCGCAGTGACAAGCTTCCCACGGCTTTCTTGGGTGAGATGAGAAGCGTGTCACTGCGACAAAGAGTTGTAATTGTATGTGATCGCACCCTTGGATGAAGTAAACTATCGATGGAGTGCAAATTAGTGAATCCCATTTATGTGAAGTTCGCGTCAAATCGCTAACAGTTAACTTCGTATCTTTATCAGCCAATCCGTTTAGTTAAATACCATTGTTTAGCCAAAGTACAAAGATTCATTTAATTTGACTTCTTTTTGACTGATGACCGCAAGCTTCGTACATGCCCTAATTTCATTCATCTCATTTTAACTAAAATCTAAAATCACCTAGCAAGTTTAATTAGAGTAGAATCAAGGTCACAAATCATCCCCCTCAGTTAACACCGATGTAAGACGAAGGCGTTGCTCAAACAAAACCACCCCTTTACTTCCGGTCACTTAGAACCTTACTTCTACCCGACTTCCTTCTTCATCCCCTTTGACGCCGTCCTCCTCGGCTTCTTGTCACCGCAGTCACGCGCCGGAGTACATTACTGTCGCCATGGTGACGGGACATCCACCGGGAACTGAAGCCACGTTCCTTTGACTCTAATCCGACTTAGTCCAGACATATTGTATTGGTTCGTAGGATGCATGTGTTGTACGCTGAGAGATTGGCATGCAATTATATTGATGGTTATTCTATAATTAATTCGAGAGGATTATATGAGATAATGGTATTATTTCAGCGGACATAGTATAATAATGTCCGTGTTTGTTATAGTTTAACATAAACATGTATAATGAGTATGCAATATGAGTGTTTGGTCTAACCGTGAATAATAATAAAGTGTCATTGCTTAATGCAGTGTTGGTATAGAGGTTTTAAATTGAATTTTATAATACCTTTCTTGATAACTTTTAGAAAATTAAAATTTCGAACACTTTATAGCGCACATTTTACAGTCCTTTTACAGATACGTTAATTTATTATATACACTCACTGCTGAGTTCTCTCCAGATAAAGTATGTTTTAACAAAGAAAATTATAAAAATTCGTAATCCAAACAAACATCGCAATAGTTCTACTGAAAAGACGATACATAGCAGGAGACACTTGTTTTGATTTCGTGAAGATCGGTGGACAAGAACAGAGGTAAAATATGTTTTGAAGACAAGTTAACTCCATTTGAAGTTAAAATGTTAATAAGATTCGTGAGCATTTTGTTGTTTAGAAGAATTGTTTATTTATTCACTCACTCACTCACCCACTCACTCACTCACTCACGCACTCACTCACTCACTCACTCACTCACGAAATAAACGTGTTCACTCCTAATTAACAGCAGGTTGAACCCGTGTCCAGAGTACGCTCGAACTTCCAACCATTGGGTAGATTTCAAAAACATGCTCGGTTTGCATATTTCTCAGACCTGTTTCTAACACTCAAATCAATATCACAGACTATAGATTCATACACATCATCTTTGGAATTAATGAATAAGAAACCGGACTTTTTACAGTTATTTTCTTTCTAATTATTCTCTCCCCCAGGCAAATCATATATCTCAATATTTCTGTATACATATAACTGAACATTTCAATACATGTACCACAACCCCAGCATCCCAAACCGCTAATTACGTCTTTGCGACTTATTTTCCTCCTACAACATCTCCAAGCTGTCTTATATCAATACTACACGCTCAACTTTAGCCACGTAGCTTTTTACTCCGACATTTTAGTCCTGTCGACCACACAGAACAAAAACCACCCTGCGGCACTATAAAATGGCGGTCTGAACAAGATGTCACCCGTCTAAGCTTCCCTTCTCTCCAACCACTACTCAAGTTCGCTCCTTTGTTGGAAATAGTGCTTTTCCGTTATACTCAATATTCTATTGAAGTTCTCTCTCTCTCTCTCTCTACATATAATATCTTCTCTCTCTTGGTGAACCGCTGCAGAGTCGAAGGGCTAAAGAATTTACAAAGACGCTTTTCGTATATCACCTAATTACGCTCATCAGCTCGCACGTCATTTTCAGAGTAGCTACTCATCTTGCTAAATTAAATGGTCGATCCTATTCATCTGACTAAATTAGAACGAATTTGAGACCGCTTTTGCATCAGTGGTTGATGACAATTAACTACCACGAGAAAGACCTGCCAACGTCAGGAGTGAAACTTCAGATGTCTTTTGTTGAACATTTCTCAAACGAATATTATTTGACTTAAGTAGAAGCCGTATCAGATATATTAAGTTAGCGTTGACTAAGAGATGTGCATTAATAATGCATTTCTGATATGATTCTGGAAGCTGAGTGTAAGATTATGTTAATATAGGAATATTAATGTGGAAGTAAGAGCAGGAGTATAATTAGATCTTTGCTGAAACTTTGGTATATTCTCTTGATATGATATCTTTTCAATGTCATCAAGGTTATATCAAGGTATGAAGTCAAGGTTATAGCTTATACTTGGATCTTGTTGGTGCCATGGCAACCTTTTGCAATTATAAAATCTAACTGAGGTTTATAGAAAACTTCCTGTGGAGTCAGGATGAATAGCTGGTCAGGTAGCTCAGATGGTAGCGCTCTCACCCGGCAAGTGAGATGTCCCGGATTGAGGACTTGTTGGGCGGGATATTTTCCCTTCGTAACAGTATATTTAACTTGCTGTATGCCTTAAAAATGGTTAAGAGGTGTGCAAAATATCGGGTAGAACCGGGGCTCGAACCTGGGATTCTGACTTGTCCGTCAATTCGAGTTGTCACGTGTTTAAGTATTATTCTATAATTCCTCATGGAGTTTGAAATGAAGCGTATTTTGCCAGATTGCATTGTTAATTCTCAATCTCATTTGTCAATTCTCATTGTTAATCTTGACGATGACGTCACTGAAAGCTCGACTGCTTCCTATATTCATCTCAATGCTGAAGTTCAGGATGCGCTTTATCGACATCGCACACATTCACTTGTAAGAGTATCATCATAAACATAAACAATAAGGAATCTTATACAATCAATCAATTGATACAGTTAATATAATGACAATCTTAATTTTATTTTTAGATGTGGTACATTGGAATTGAGATACGTTAAAGTAGTACACTCTTATTGAGCGAGCGAAGCGAGCGTCTCCATTTGGCTCTTTTGGCACGGACCTCTGTTTTTTTTTTTTTTTTTTTTTTTTTTTTCTGTTACTGACGATATACAGGTCAGAGTTTTTCTTCGATCGAGCTGAAATTTTGCACACATGTACGTAACATTTCTGATTGTTGCAGACCCTAATTTTTTTGAAATCCATTGATTGGTTCAAATTTAAAAAAAATTAACTTTCGATTGGTTGTTTTGATCAAATTGAAATTTTGACAAGTCATTACCCCCAACATTGTACCCAATCAAACAAAGTTTCAGCCAAATCCTCCCATTGGTTAAAATTTAAAACCATCTTTCCTGTGTTTTTAGAAATTTAAACTATAACCGATTGAACGATCAACTTATAACTTCGCATGATGGTTGGGTCCAACATTATCTGCATTTTTGACAATTTTCATACTAATCTGTGTTTAAATCCAAACGTTATTGACATTTTACGGACTATTAGCGTGTTGGCTGTCAAATTCACGGCGACTTCGACTCTTCAGTTCAAGGCAAGGTAGTTAGAGCAGAAACTTTCAAACGCAAATGAAACTGATAATGACCGTTCAACAGTCGATCTGATATTGTGTAGACACACTTATATCATATGAGTGGTCTCAGGTATATTTTTTGAAGGAGATCCTGTGATTTTTGAAAATTAACACGGAACAGTTCAATCATAAAGGTTCAATTGATCAACTTAAAGCTTTGCATGGTTATTTGGACCAATATTTTAGGAATGTTTTGAGATTTCTATACAAATCTGTGGCGAAATTTTAGAATTATTGGCTTTTAATGACATTTTCGATAGACAGAATTTCGGTTCGAGGTGTTGCGCGTATCCGTGCTCGCTCATCAACGCGTTACTCAGATTCATTGGTTAAAATTTAAATAAATATCTCCTGATAGGCTGAAAAATGAAAACGGTCTTCGATAATTCTGATCAAACTCATATTTTGCATGATCATTAAGACCAATATTGTCTCTTATTTTACAAAATTTCATCCCAATCAGTTAAGAACGTATGAAGTTATTTACATTTTTAATATCTGTCAGTAATGAAGTATCGAAATGAATGTTTTCCAGTGCCAATTGAAAATTGATTCTGATTTGCTTTATGAACCAGGTGCTTAGATGCTATTTTAAAGTTTCGATGAAAAGCATACACTTTTAAGTTGATATCATAATCAATTCCATATGGATGTATATGTTTTCTGTGCGTTGTGTACGCATTTCCGGTTCGAGAATTTGCACGTACCCGTGCTCGCTCATCAACGCGTTACACTGAGCGTTTTCCTAGTTATATTAATAATATTTAGTCCAGATATAACAGTTAAGCACATTTAAATCAGATAGAGACATAGGTACAGTAAATTTGAATGTGAAATTGGCAATGGCAAAAAATTTGATCTTTGTTGAGGCATGAATGATTTTACCATATGAAAACAGCTACTAAAATTAAAACTAGAGGGGTAATAACAAGTAAAAATAGATAAATGCCTTTTGGTTTGATATACATAGCATATTTTTGTTTTACAACGTTCCTCTGGCATATACCGAGTGACAAAAATTAACAAATAAAACAAACAGAAAAGATGAACGCAGTAAACTTTAATATTTAACGCTGCAAGATATTAAGGCTACGAAAGTTTCAATAATACTTCTCAAAACTATTTGAAGGCGTCTTAAAGTTGAATGAGATTTTGTTTCGAATTTATCCTGTTCACGAAACAGATGTATATACTGTGAAACAGCACATAAGTATAAGCTGAACTTTATACGACTTTTTGACGTTCAAGAAATGTCTGACTTTTGAGAGAAACAAATCTAGGGTACTGAAGTATTGTCAATTTCTTCCCTTGATTTAACAAACTTAGATCATGACATTTTTAGTATGAAAAGAAAAAAATCGGACTTGTATTAAATTGATAGTTTATTTTTCTGAAACTTTATTAAACTAATCATAAAACTTCAAAAAGAAAATTAGTAGTATGTGTTACAAAAAAATAATAAAACTCGTAACAAATATTTCATAAAGAGATTTATCACATATTCAAAAATTCAGAACGCAAACGACTGAAGCTCTTTACAACACGTTGTTTTAAAATTGACCACAACCTCAAAACACAACTCCCGGTGCTCTAAAAGAGTATTCCGGTTCTCTAACAGCTCTGCTAGATGAAAAACTGTGCAAGAGAATGTTTTTACTGCTACAATTCACAGTCCAATTACCCACCCTCTTCGGACCCACCCCCTCAATCAACGCACCCCATCAGCTTACTACGTGCCAGATCCTCGACAGCTATGAGCCCCCCCCCCCCCCCCACCCACCCACCCACCCCCCGGTATCACCGGCTGTCTGTAATGTACACCGAACCTTTTCAAATCTCTATACAACGGAAATCGTAATTTTATTTTTTTTATTTCACAATATATTTGAACGTTCAACCGCAAACTGATAAAAGTCAAGTCCGGGCTACTGAGGTGTCCAAATGCCATTTCAGCTATAGAATTTTCATTTTTGTTCTTGTTTTTATGTCAATATTGATGAATCACGCTTGGAGTTAACTACGTACCTTCACAACTCTGTATGAAGTAAAACAATAAAACAATTAATGAAAAGGTTAACAATTAAATGATCGTTCAAAAAGATTACAACAACGGAAAGTGGTAGTTTTTGATGATAGTATTTTTGGTCTTGTAGCCCTCTCAATTCTTATACATTGAAAACTGAGAACAGTGAATTCGATCAAATTATTTTTGAATGAGAATGATTCTACTTGACATACTTCAGTTATAGTAATGGAAATGATACTAATAATACAATACTTATATAGTTATAGTTTTGAAATTATATCGTATCCTCCTACATGGCCCCTGTAATTTTCTTAATTAGAAAGCACCAAGTTCGATCTTCCTGATTGTTATACTGAACTTTCAATACATAAAACCGACACTCAAGCTTCAACTTTCTTGTAATTGAAATAAATTGTCGGTCGTCAGGAAATGACCACTCCAAACAACTTAACAAGCTCCAGACTCGAAGATATCTCACCTCCAACGACCCAACGAGTTTCCAGCGAAGTTTCAGAAAACTCGATTAAGTTTCCGATCTGAGTTGAACTTTGTGTGATCGTTCCACGTGTACTTGCAAGCACATGAGATTCATACTTCAACTTAAATACGTTCGAACAACTTTATTTTCCGTTACAAATATGTTTATTTGCAATTCGCTCGGCTGTTGAGTTTTTCAAAGGTCAATTTCACTCAAGAGACTAAACTCATACAATTGAAGCGAAGAGCGATATAACTTGCGATATATCGATGCTGAATGATCGAATAAAAATATATTCGACTCATAGCGCTCCAGAACTTCATGCGAACTTAAATAACTAATTCTCTTCGTTTCATTTAAGTATTCGAATGTAATGTTCGAAAAGTTTAATTCGATTTTATTTGTAAGATAGCGACATTGAGTGTAAATTTAGGACCTTTCACAGCTTTAAAAAGTGACATAGTCAGGGTACGAAATACGGAGAAATTTCGGTTTGGGACACTTGACTTTCACTACAGAGACCCCGGGTTCAATGCCCGTGGTTTCCCTTGAAATGCAAATGCTTGGAAGTTTCACTACTAATGGCCATGACCATTTTCTTCCCCATCGTCCATCTTTACCGATTCATCATCATCAGAATCATTCATCCGTAGCCATTAGCCAGGGTTCCCAAAAGTGCAAAGTTAAACATCATTATAAAATTAAAAAGTGATGCTTCTACAGTTCTTGAAGTTCTGGGAGCCATCGTTATCAGGTTCAGGGGCTTGGTATCTTATTATTCCGAACGTTTTGTCGGCCCAGCGGGCCCTTGTCGCAGGCGACACGGCGTTGGGCCCGTAAAACATTCAAAAGAGTAGGATATTCTGACTTTAGAGAAATTGACCGCTGAACCTGATAAAGAATTGTATTCTTTATAATGTCGGTTACCGAACAGGTATGGCTGAGTGGTAAAGCTCTGAACTTGTATTCCGGAGGCCCGGAAAAAATATATAATGTCGGTGGAGTATACGACTGTACACCCATCATCTTATAAAATTGTGTAATAAAATAACATGAATAATTATGTTTTATATTGCAAAAGTTCAGATTTATAAAAAAATATGTACAAAAAAATTGTAAATACTGGTACGTTCAATAAAAGTTAAGTAAATTTTTAAACAAAAAGTATCTACATGCGAAATTATTGACATTTAAATGTATTCCCAAAAATGTGGTATACTACGATTCAAAACTGCACCAAAACGAATGACCTTGAACCAAAATGTTCTCTGGGACTCCCCCTGGTCCGTCACGTACTAACCTCCTCTTCTCTCCGCCAGGTATGTGATAACGACGCTGTGCGGCGACGCCTGCTACTGTCCCGACGTCGTCGTCGCGGTGCTCTTCTGGATCGGCTACTTCAACTCGGCGTTGAACCCTCTCATCTACGCGTACTTTAACCGCGACTTCAGGGAGGCGTTCAAGAACACGTTGATGTGCGTGTTTCCCTGCTGCTTCAGCTGTTGGAAGACGCCGGCCACGGCCTACTATGTGTGAACTTTCACGGCCCCGATGACGTGATACTGTGATCTTAGGCTGACGACACGGATCATGTGTTGCCAGATGTGAGGTAGAGAGGGAAACATTTTGAAAACAATATTTTATATATTTTACTCGTTTTCTTTAGTATGTGGCAATTTCATCTGACGTCACAGCTAACTAAAATCTAACTGGGGGGCAGCTTCTTTCAGTAAATATGTAATAAGTTATCATTATCTTGATATCCTTATTTTATTTGATACAATTTCTGATTTATTTTTATATCTAGCTTCCACAACTATATTTAAAATAGGATTAGACTATTGAAAAATGGCTGTCCCCAACAAAATAAAGAAGATTGAGGTATGTTACCATATAGCAACCATGGCGATGCAACTACCCTATAGGGTTTTCTCTGTGGTGGTGTTATTTCGTTCCAATTCGCCAAATACAACTAAAAAAGCTTAGGAAACGGAGCTCAAGTTGTCTAAGGGCCAGTTTTTCAATACTCTGCTAACTTTTAAACTGTTGATTAGGACTGTATTGTCATGGCAACAACCAATGGCATTCCGGGAATGACCACTAACTAACTGTTAAGAGCTAATTGAGACGTTAGCAGAGTATTGAATGACCGGGGCTAACTGTATTTTTATTTTTTATATTTGTATTAATAAGAAAGAATATTTCATAAAAACAATTTTTCATCAAAGCTTTTAAAAACACAAAAGATTTCAAAAGGTTTCCAATGATTTTAAGATTTAAAATTGACTCCTCAAATCTGGCAACATTTGTATGATGCTTTGAATCAATATTCAAGAAGTGTTTGAGGATATATTAAAATTTTTAACCGATATTCTTCAAATTGCTGTGTTCATTCTTCCAGCATAATAATCTTAAATTTATATTATAATTACTGTGTTCACTAAGAATTGTCCTCTTACTGTGATCTGTCGTTATAATGACCTTGAGCCTTGATTCAAAACTATGGTCCCTGTTACTCAAGCTTCATAATCTATTCAATGTATGTACAATATTTTCGATATTTTATTTGAAAGTTGAAATGGCCAACTCGTTAAACTCAAGCAATATGGCCGCTCTATAAATATACTTTCATGAAAATCTAATATGACGGATCTTATAGCAGCTGTTTATGATCATAATTTTCCATTTTCCGAGGATGCAAATGGCTGACGTGTATTTGAGTTTATTCTCTGCAATAACTCAAGGTTATGCAGGTCGTTTTCGCGACTCCCGACAGTTGACTTTTCCGAGCAGAATTCACTTCAACACGGAAACATTTTTAACGAGCTTTTCCGATTAGCTTTCAATAGTGACTAGTTTTGAACGAATAAGATTCAAGTCAGGTGTTGCATAACAGTGTCATTTATTTGAGTTGTTATTTATGTGTAAATTGTAAAAACACTCATAAATATAGCCATTACTTTTATTACTTTTTATTTTAATTATATATTTTCAGAGATTCTATTTCCGGCTAAAGGAACAATATTTAAATTAATAGTAAAGTAATTCCTGCTAACGAATGTTTTACTTTTGTTTTAAAGAAAAAGGCATTCAATAGAAGAAAACCGGGATTATTAATTCATAATGTAAAAATTGAATATTTTCAACCAGTTAATAAGAAGATAAGCTCTACAATAATCGTCACTCCAACGTTTTTATAAACGTTAATGCGAAGCTTTTCAGATTAGGTATTGATTCTGTTCTTTTTGTCTTCGTTTCGAAACTAAAAAAAGTCTCCCAAATTTCCCGTCTAATGTAATCCTGTGCACTCACATTCCAGCCTTGTCTAAACCACTCAACATGAGCCTTCATTAAACATTCACAATTCCTGTAAAAAGCCCTGCGTAAAACGTTCGACAAAACGTTTAAGTCTTTTTCTTGAACCACGCATTAGTTTGGTGGAAATTGATTGAATTTTTCACGAATGATTATCTAACGGAATATTCGATCTATTTTTCGAAACTCCCGCCAAGTTATTTCCCCTTCCGGTGCACGAGAGACTTTTGTAAATATCTCGAACCATCGCAGTGAAATCTGACCTGAATTTCACAACATTTCACAGTCTAATTCTCTCATCGGGCTTTAGAGGGCTTCCCAAATGTTTAATGATTTGGGTAATATATTCAATTATGTGCTTATTTAAGAGGATGGGCGATAAATGTTTGAGATATCTACCATTTTTGGGGTTGTGACCACCTCTTTAACTAGATGTTGAAGCAATAAAATTTTACAGAATGTATTTTTCTTCGTGTATTTTGACAATTGATTTAATTAGTTGTAATTATGAACGGCTATATTTTGAATAAAAGTATATATTGTTACAATTTTAAGCGCAGATAAATTGAAAATTTGAAACCCTCTTATATCTTTAAGGAGTTATTTTTAAAATTGATGTAATCACAAGAGGAAACCTCTTTAACTCTGTAATATTCTACAACTTTGTGGCTTCAACATTATCATCGAGAAACGGTAAAAATACAAAAAATGGCGGTAAATTAAAGCTCATCCTTCCTCTTAAATAAATTTTATCCGAGATACTGAATTAAATGATTTAAATTTGGCGCTTCATATCGCCTACAATGACGCAATTTCATAGATTGAGCCGACTAGCGGGTCGCATCCCCTTGTCCAATAAACACGTAATTTCATCCAATAAACACGTTTCTCAGCTCTACCAACCATCTAATTTACACCGTCATTGTTTCAAGCTGCGACTGTTCCTTTAGTTCACACATCAGGTGCACCAAGACCACGTGCCCCCTTGAACAAATCTGCTTCCACAGCGATATTCCCAACACATCAAATGCATGCCATGTCCTGAGGTAATACCCTTCCCTTTGTCTTCCCTCTCACCTTCCACCTCCCCCCTCCCCCTCACACTGGGACTCGTCACGTGATTATCCACGGCTTGAGGAGTTGGGAACAGTGGTTTTGGGAAGGGAGTGGGAATCGGGGGCGTATAATCTAGGTAGGTACGTTTAAATTTAGTCTGTAGAGTTTGCGTGCAAAGAGCTCAAGATGAAATACGAAGATATGTTATCTGGGGCTAGGAAGACAAAGCTTATAAGAGGATTGGAATACGAGGGGGTGGTGAGGGGATAAGCCAATTTGAAAATGCATTCCTATACGATGTTAACCTATCGGGAGCAGTCTAATTGATGGCGTATTACATAACTGGAAAGAATGAACTCATAACATGGACCTCCTGGGGGTATTGAGAAGACAAGATGAAACTTTATTGATGCGGCATCACTTTGATCTAAACGAGAACTCAATATGTATCTCAAACAGTTAACTTGGCAGGAAACTTCTTTAAAGATACACGAAAACTCTGTTGAGTAAATGCCACTCAATATTTAGGTCACAAACACGAAGTTTATTCGCGATGTATGTTGCGCAAATCCATTTGCTAAGAAAATAGAACAGTGGTGTTTGATAAAAGTTTAAAACAAAATTAACTAAGTCGGTGATTATATATGTGCATACGTAACTCTGACTCTATCTTAAAATAACAAAATGCACAAACAGAAGTGAGGGAATCTGTGCAAAATAATGATCGGAAGAAGTTCATATAAAGTCGCAGTATTAATCTAGTATTCTCTTTCACCTGAGCAAGAGTTCAGTGTTCGATTCCTGATGGCATGCTTTCCTTCTCCTGATACGATATCTCCACCCCCACACCCCACATACCGGCAGACTGGGGGGCTGGGGGTGGGGAAATATATAGATCCACTTCCAGCTCCAAAAATACATCCCTTAACGTTGCCGTTACCCAAGCTACTCCCTTATAAAAATGCACCAACGATGAAGGCAAAAGAAGTTACTGTTATTTTATTTATTCCACGAGTAAAAGTTAATTGGCGTTCAGACACAAATAGAACCGGAAGTATTTTATTACGTTAAGATTCAGGTCACAAAAGTGTTTCTACCCTGATTTAAAACTGAAACTGATAATCATCAATTTATAACTGACTCCACTGGAAGTTAACAAAATCTGTATAAAAAAATCTCCACTGCATATGAAATTTATATGAACATTATTTGACATTTCGGTTATACAGTTGTGATATCCATTTAAAAATAATTAAAATCATCTGTCGTATCAAGTTGATTTTGATGAAAATAAATGCATTCATTAAAATGAAACGTGTGTGGGAGTTCCATGAAGCTGGATATATTTGATATCTGTATGAGACAATCCGTCATGCCGCTGACTGCATCGACTAGTCCAATTAATTCCATGATAGGGTTGAAACCAGACAGACATGTTGATAATACGAACATTAATACATTTTAAATGGAGTCCTCTTACTCCTGAAATTCAAAAATAATGAAAATCCGTCTGCATTTCTTTTGTAGGTCTGATGAAGCGAGTGTAATTCGAGTTTAAAAAAAATTACGTTTCTCTTTTATATTTTCGTCGCCAACTTCAATCAGTCCATGCTCATTAACGTGAAACTTTTAATGGAAAAGTTATCTTCGTTCTCAATTAGAACGTTGATGAAAACACGTCTAATCTACAATCAGGAGAACGTTTTGAAACGCGAGGAATAATCGCATGGAGTTTCTGTCACAACTTTTTCATCAAATCCTCGGCGAATATCAAAAGTATTTGACCAATCGATTTGATTGAAGTTTTCAGAAGTAGCTTTTAAATTGAAAGTCATCTCTTCGTTAGAATCCAGACATTAGCATAATTAAATAAAAATGAACCAATGCAGATTTTTTTTAGAGGAAGTTGTATACTATAGTGGAAGGTTTCATTCAGAAACGTAATAAAATATTTACGTCGTACTTCAGAAATCATTCATAAGTTCATAGTCGTTATTGAAACAATTAAAAATACAAAAAGCACACAAAAATCTCAATTCCCTTTGCCATGTTTATTTTATAACTTAATTTGCAAACGTTTGAGAATAAAGTATGAACGTCTCGAGTTGAAACAATGCCTTTCATCAGAATGTAAGCTTCTTATTAAAACTAGCGAGCCGCCATTTTAGCGTCTTGAACTTTGACATTAGTGCCAACCATTTTGTAAAACACAAAGCGACGTGTAAAAAGCACTGCAACTTGATTTCGTCGCAGTGAAAATAACGAGCAATTAAAATGGAAGATTAACGCCGAAACAATTGCTAAAGCGCGGTTCTTAAATACGAACTTAATGATCGTTGTAAACCTGTAAGTGTGTACCTACTTAGTTTAAAAATAGGATCGTTTGTTAGAGCGTTCCCGTTGGTGGAAAGCGTCAAGTGGAAAATACAATTCCGATATACAAGTACACTTCTGGAAAATGATAAGTCAATTTTTCAAGACCTGAAAATGTTGATATTATATTCATGGAATTTGAGGGCGTAAAATGGATGACATGGAAGGCAGGGTAAATTCAAGTAATTCAAGTTGTAGTATCACTAATTGCTATCGATATCTGATCCAATATGATAATATCTAATGCCATTTAATGATAACTAATCTCTTTGCTCAACCCGTCTTTCGTAATTTAAAAAAAAGCTCGGTTTTTGAATTATATAATTCGTTCCAATGTGTTGAAATGTCTATTATACGGAATTGTCTTATTTTCTCAACTGGGTCCTGATTCTGTAAATACTCTTCTTGAGATGTTGTATCAATTAAATGTTATTCTTACGAGTGAGAAGAGTTGTCACGTGAAATGTCAAGTGAAATCAGTTACAGAATAGGCACCCAGGTATGAAGAGCATTATCACCAACGGCTTTAGCTTCGTAAGCTGTGCTATCGATTGTCGAAAGGTGAACAGTAAACACGGTAAAAAGTGAGGCCACTTTGAGGAAAGTGTGAACAGAATTAGCTGGAATACGGGTGCAAATCTTGCTTAATTAGATTATGTCGTAATATAAAATGTCTGTGATAACTTATGTAAAAATATAAAAGAATGTATTTTAGATGTTTGAAGCATTACACAAACATTATTTTAAAAATGTTCAACATTAAAGCTATGTATTTTTTTGTAAGAAAATATGTGTTAGATCTTAAAGGCATATGAACATGATTGTGATGAAAGTAGTACATATAAATATGGAATCATTTCTCCTCAAATACCAATTATTTTCAAGTGTAAACTGAAAGTAGATAAAGCTATTTCCCTTCAATCCATGATAGCGATATTTAAAATGGAATAATACTCAAACCAAACTTCCGCAGCTTTCAAACTAGTCAAGAAGTTTGCCGCCGTCGATTCCTTCCACCATTGTTAATAATAGACGTAAACTGAAAACGAAATGGCGCCATTGACTATAGAAACCCATTGAGAAACCGTAGTCTATTATAGAGAAACCATTGATCAAGATCACTGTGTGATTCAATAAATACCAATTGATTCCTTTGATGGTTTAAGTGTCTGAAGGCCTATCAAACACAATTGATATCATAATTCCCAATCAATTGAATTGGAAATGAGATTTGGTGGTGAATTTACCTTCATCTATCGTTCTATGTACTCTCAAACGCACTGAGTAAATACGTAATATCCTATACAATGTAATTAAAATATGTTGTGTTGTATATATAAATGTAAATAATAATGATTTGTTAAAAAGAGAGAATAAACGATGCGTATGAACACGGAATAGAGAAAGAGAGTAAATGTACAATGTAATGAAGCGTTCCAAAATAGTCCAGTCCAATAAATCCTATCAAATTATTTAAGAGATAAAAATCAATGAAATACAATGTATACATTTAATTTAAAAAAAGGTATAAATTAAATTGATATGTGAGCTTAAATAATGAACAAGAAAAGCGAGCGTTCCCAGTATACTTTTGATAGCATTTAGTTTTGCTTTTCATTCCATGTTAGCACGACATGATCTAATCAGACTTCATTTACACTGCCCTTCAACAAATATTTATCTTATTTTTAATTACATTACCTACTTCAGAAACATCAATTGCTGCCTACAATTTGCCCGCATAATTCACTTGTAAACACACAATAATGTAAACATGTCACGTACTAACAGATCAAACATTGAACGTAGTTTGAAGTAGAGAGGGCTTCAATATAACTGCGTCAATACATGCTGACATTTTGATTGAAATATTTAACAGTTTGCAACATTAACATAGTTCAACATGTTTTACCCAACAACCTCTAATTGTTTTACCACGTTTGTGTCACGGTTCTCGTCAGAGCTGGGTAGTAACTTAACGAAAGTAACGCGTTACCGGTAACGCGTTACTTTTTTGTAACTTTTACAGTAACGCGTTCCTGTTATGATAGAAGTAACTTAGTAACGTGGAAAGTTCCTTTTTGTTGTGGAACTTTCACATTTATAAAAGTTCCTTTTGCAGTTACTTTTAGAGCAGAATGTACCTTCCCTCAACATTCAAAACTACACCATTTCAGCCCTCAAATATGTACCTGATTTTCTCTGATATGGAATTTTAGGCCACCTGCACAAAACCGCATTCCAATCACGCCGTTCATGCTTAGTGCGTCACCAGTTCGCCCTCTCACTTGTACTTGACCAACCCTGCCGTGGCATGGGGGAGGGGGTAGAATTAGATGCAAGACTTCTAACTGGGAGGAATTTCGTTGAAAATTTTGTTTTCCACAGAGAAAAATTACAGCCTGAATTTGTGTTTTAGCAAATTGGCTGCATTCCGGAAATAAAATGGTCAAGTAACTTTCAAAGTAACTTTTCATTGAAAAGGAACTTCCAGTTCCTCTGATTAGTTGAGGAACTTTAACTTTAACTAGTTCCTTTTTTTCGGAAAGTAACGTAACTTTAACGCGTTCCTATTTTTTTTGGTAACTTACCCAGCTCTGGTTCTCGTCAACATCGAGAGCGGCCAGTACTTGGATGGGTAAACTTTAGTGACGACCTCCTTCCACCTGTTATCAGTCTCTCGACGGCGCGGTTTGTAGAGACCATTGCTAAAAATGTCACACATGGTCACACCGTCTTTTGAAGAATAGGATACATATCATTACCAGATTTCCTCTGCTCTCTTATCTATATCTGTACAGTACCTCAGAGATAGAAGAACGGAAGTAAATTTTCTCTATTTTGCGTTCTTTTGGAATGATGTAATCGAGCTCTATTTATTGTCTAAAGAATTTGTAGAATTTGAAATATTCTCTTACACAATACTCTTGTCACCATTACAAAATATGATTGGATGATTTATAAATATAATTTATGAGCTCACATCAAGAATTTATAAATGGCTTTCTGGAATTCTACCTGCGAGGTAGCAGTTAATATTATATCATATCACTAGATTGATATGTGGAGCTTGTGGAGCGGCAGGTGGATGAAGCAGAGGAGAGTGAAGACGATGAGGAAGAAGACGACGGGGAAGAAGTCGGAATGGCCAGCCGGCTTCGGCATCCCAGGAGGCCCTAGAGGACGGTGGAGCTACCTCCACCCCCCAACCCGACATCCAGTTGGATGGGAACATGGATATATTATATCACTAGTGAAAGGAATCCCTGATTATATGAGAATATAGACATAATAGCAGCATATTCATTCAATCAGATCAAATGTCTAGTTAAATATTATGGAACGAGGCATGATGCAACAATATACTAGCGTGAGATAGTTACACCATGGGAACGAGGGTGAATCAATTCACCCTTGATTGATGATTGATAAATGATATTTTGACACATGATAATGTTGATTATAGATCATGGTTGAGGTCATTGAACGTCTGGTGTGTCAGACAAAGATGAAAAGAGAGAGAGGAAGATTTCAAATCCTACGACGACCTTTTTAAATTCGGAGAAAGCTCAGCAATATTCTGGAAAGTACTTCGAGGATGAACAAATCTCGTTCCTGAGAAGCGGAAAAGCCGGAGAGTTCAGGCAAGATATAACAGAAATCTTTTCATTACACTTAGTGTGTTATTTTACAATAGAATTTCAAACCGGAAGGAAGGAATGAGAAATAAGAGATTCAGCAATCGAAAGTTTAATTTACTCAAATAATCAAGGTGGCTCTGCTTTCTAAATAAATTCGCATGCAATTCGAGAAAGCTTAGTTTGCATGAGAAATCCCTTATTGTTGGTACTATCTCGATGGCACCATGCAGAATAGTTGTGATTCTGCTTTTTGTGCTTTTTTGACGATTTTGATACTTTTATTTGGGCTTATTGTAAAAGCTCACGGAAAAATCTTTAATATTACGAGGAATCACATTACAAAACATCGATTACTTCTATTTATTAGTTAAATCTGACCAGTAAACGTGCCAACAAAATGTCCGTCCTCGGAGGAATTCAACTTTTTGCATTGCTGATATAAAACAATAGAAGTTCATGCAAACACTGGATTGACCTGTTTACTTATTGCTGTGAACATGGTAAAACGCACAATCAAATTGCATGTGAATTTATTTAGAAACCAGATTTTTTTATTGGTCTGAATTCATTCAATTATTTCAGACAATTGATTTGACATTGATACTCGAAATACAAAAGATGTTTGATCAATTAATTACCTAGTACAAATTCTTAGAACTTTGATAACAGTAGAAATTAGACGTGGTAACAAAACAAGGTGCTTCCAAAAATCTTTCAAACATACCTATACCTAAATGTTGAAACTTTTAAATTCTTGGTCATGTTGGCTCAAACATTGAAAAGTAAACCGAACAGTTTCACAGCATCTGTTTCAAATTTCAATTTTCTACGCTAAAAATGAAAATAGATTGATTTTTTGAACATTCTAAAATTTCGTTGAAATCAATCACAAATTACATCTTGATCGGCGGGAAGATCGTTCAGCCATAGCGGTCATCGCCATCCAGAAGATGGTTGCTCGGTTGGTGGAGCATTCGCCCAGCCAATGTGAGGTCCCGGCTTTGAGCCTCGGTTTCACTTCGATAGTTCATGAAAAACAAAATAAAAAAGTTAATAGCGTGCCTGTATAATTAATAACATCATATTAAATCCTCTATTCGAAGAATAAATTGGTTTGGGCTGTAATCAGCATTTCGCCACATGATTGCAACTGAGCAATTGAGATTCTCCACTCCAATTTGAATTGCAGAACGTAACAATGGCTGAGGGATTGATTCTGATAGAACGAGGTAAGTATTCATGTCAAGTCCGAAGCCGATGCGCAGAATACTGATTCTTTTACAGATTGCTATGTAAATCCATCGTCAGGTATAGCAAAATCGTTATTTGTACATGAGTCACGTAAGCAAATTTAACTCAACAAACAGAAAGATCTAAGTGGAAAACAAACTCGGAAAAACAAGCGACGAACAGCTGACAGAAGCCAGTTGGCATTGAGAAACCACTTTGAGATTTGACTTTGAGATCGGAACGCCGGCTTTCGGTGACTGTGAAGACGAAGGTGTTTCCCCTAAGAGATTGCTCTAAGACAAACAGACTTTCGGTGAAAACCGAATCGGAACAGATGTTTCTGGCGTGGCTTTCCCGTTCAAGAGAATTCTCTTTAAGAAGTCTTTTATTCTCAAGTAGTGTTGAAATGATCTAAAGAGTTGATAGGTTTTATTCCAGGCTCAAGACCGGGGTGTTATTCCATTTCAATATTACTTTTTTGACCACATTTGAACCAATACTCGCCTGTTTTACTATAGTATAGTTCGAAGAGAAATTGGAAAAGTCCGCTGCATTTCCTGTATTCTAACAGACGGATATTCCTTTCTTAATATTCCTTTTGAAAAGAATATTTTGTGTACTTTATATTTGATTTAAAAGATAGATAAATAAAAACATAATCCTATTTCTGTACCTCAGAGGTATAGGGGTGCCCATTTTCTCGATGTTACGCTGTACACTTTTTTAATTAAGTAATCAAGCTACCTATATCAATTGCAATTGCAATTGACTGATGACAACGATTTCTATGGAGAAAGCGAGTTTTGCTTCTTGGCCTCTCATTTTCTTATAACAATGATGACGAAGATTATAAGCGAAAGTGAAAGTGTTTTTTTACTCCAATGACAGTAGTTCAAACCCATGAAACACATTTTAATACCGTTTAATTTTTCGTATGGTAGCTGTCAATTAAAAATATGTGTACTCTTTTATGTAAATTTTCAACTTTTATCGAGTGGAGCTATTCTTTTCAGATTTGAGCAAAAGCATTCAATATCTTCAGTGTTATTTCCCCAAAAATAAGTAACATTAGTATTTAATAATTGTATATTTTGTTGAGCGTTACAAGCGGTCCACAAATTAACGAATAACATCAAATTCTATAGATATAAACCAAAATCTTTGCTGAATAGTCAGTGGAAAATTAAATTTGTGTTCTTGTCAAAAACGGCAAGACATATAATAAAGCACACACAAAAATCCATTACCCTCCAACCAAACACAAGACCAGACTTTAATTAAAACAAAGCAAAGCAAATATTTAAGAAAGAGAGAGAGAGCGAGAACGACGAATAATTCCACACAATGAGTCTACGAAAGTGAATTATTCGAGACAATCAAAATGTGACGCAGGAGATTACTTAATTAGTCAAACAATCATGGCGGCTGTGGCAATCCCAAGTTGATTCCTTAATCCCGATCCTTAATAACCCTCCCGACGCCTTGATGGTTTGCGAATCATTCTAATCTCAGGTGTTTAAACGCATCAGTGAGTTTCATCACTTCATTTCACTCGCGCGTATGTTGCGTAATAACGTCAGGATATGAGATATGTTTGGGAATTAACGTCTGGATGGTATGTGACGTCATAAACACAGGTTACATGGATTTATGTCGTATTACTCGTGGGGGGGGGGGGGGGGGGGACCTGGCACCTCCATTGATAGATTAGCTGTAATACAATCAGAGCTTTCGTGTAACCTTGATGAGCTTTAGGCGTAACTTGGATTAGCTAAGTTCGTTAGGTTGAAGATGATAGTTTAATGAGATCAGATAATAGACTTAAAATGAGTTTTAAGGAGTGTGATGAAAACAGGTACTTAGAGTTAACGTTGAAATTCAAACTAGTTTAGAAAAATATGGATTTGAAAATCGGAAACAATGCATTTACGGAACCATTCAACACATTTGCATAATAGGAAGAGCGTGCTAGTGTTACTACTGGATCTTTGTGGCTCTTTATGTGTGTTGTCGATTTTTTGTTTATGCGTGCACTGCCCAGGTCAAACCGTTTAACCAACCAATCCAAAATTTTGCACATACGCTAATGTTACAAGAGCGGTAACCCGTATAGTTTTTTGGACAAAATCCTGTGATTGGTTGAAAAATAAAAATGGAACCTTTTGACCGATCAACTTCAAATTTTGTATGGTCATTGGGACCAACATTCTGACCGTTTCTGTCAATTTCCGGACAAATTAATCTATAAAATTGTTATTGATATTTTACGGAATATTTCTTTTGAAATATGTTTAATATTTATTTAAATACATTTCCAAACTTTTATCACTGCTCCTTTAAGCGCATCAGTTTCAAGGTATGTAGAGCAGCAAGTTTCACTCATATTCATTCGCATGCAATTCGAATGTTCCCTCATCAACGCGTTACGCAGCGTATTTACCTCGTTTACATTTACATAACTATTTTATTAACATTCTGAATGAGATGATGGTAATTTTAAAGGTAGCATCTAGATCAAGGGATTGTTTTGAGATGAAGTAAATTAGTAATAATCAACATTTACATTCCTATGAGACTCTTCAATCAAAGAACACAGAAGAAGGTCAGCAGCGGGAATCGAAGCCGGGGTTTCAGCTTTACCGCCTCAGGTAACACACACTGTAATCCTAGTTAAGTACACAGCAACAACTCCACTATTTGTTATGATGCAAAATATCTTTCATAGAAGAGGATCCTACAACCTAGCTTATTCCTTTATTCAAGTCTCTTTGAAAACCTTCATTAACACGTGTTTCCTCGACCATAAACTGAAATACAGTCCACTTACTTTCCATTCCAGCCTCAACTAATTCTTCTTGCGTAATCTGGTCCCTTTAACAAACGAATTATAATTCATAATTGCTAGCTGTTTTGCCCATTAAAACGGCCCCTGAGCTTTAATTTTCATTTATTATGTAAAAACAACGAAGTAGACCGGTAACGAAAAGCAAAAGCTACTTATAATCCAGTAATAGCCGTTGGGAATACGTATTTAGCCTACTTAGTTTAGCCCCAACAGTGAAGATGTAGCAGGGGTTTATTCATGGACGAAAACACACAGAAGCGAAGGTAAGTAAAGTCAACTTTCGCAATAATATGTCAACAGTTCATTATTTCAGTAATCACCATCAGCTTTATCACCGTGTTGCGTGTCTGTGCGTCGTTAAACCTCGACGACGATAAAAAAATAACAAATTACTAACACTTGAATGACAAATGTAGGTATTTAGGTATTTATAAGTTTGTGGAAAGCTGAAATGTTACTAAAGAAAGTTTTTCGAAGTTCTTCTACTCGATTTTTAAAAAGTATTAACCGTCAGAGAAAGTGAATAAAATCCACACAGAAGCTCCATTTATGGAAAAGTGTGAGTTCGTACAGTTTTGAAGTTGTCAAAAGTTCACTTCAAAGTTATGTTTACCAGATGAGGGGATTGGGATTGCATAAGTTTGATAAATTAAAATGTGTTAAAATCGCTTATCCATGAAAGGATATTTTTGGTGGATGCTGTTCACCTTATCTCGTGATACAGAATTTAGTTCTCTTATCAATCTTCTAACAAATACAGCATCTCGTATTTCCAGCTCTTTCATTGGCTGAATTGGACTTAAACGGATTAAACGAGTAAGGAACTCTACTTTCATCCTTACTCAAATGAATGCCGTGTTGCCGCATTGAGCAGGGTTTATATGGAAGAGGTTTCGCGGTGGAGGTTTTCACGCCACCAGACGCAACTGTAATGATTAGTTGGCCAAATATACAAACCTAAAATGCTGAAATTATCCAATACTAAAATATTTTAGTAGCAATGAAACATTCTTTGGGACAAAAAGAATTTGATGTCAGATTTATTAATTTCTCAGCCAATAATGGTTTTGAAATGAATGAATGTGAGATGTGAAAAATATGCCGTTCTGGATCTCGAACCCGGGCCTTTTTTCATGCCGGGCGAGAGCTGTACCAACTGAACAAACATTATAAGTTTATAACTATCCATCTGATAAGGGGTTGAGATCTCCGAGAAGAATGGAATGCACATATTAAATATGGAACAGAAAGTCGCGACGAACTAGCAGATTCATTTACTCTCACCATGTCTCATTGCACATGCGTTATTCTAACACCTTTATTACTCTCAGGAGATCTCAAACACTTACTTATCCGTCCTTCCAGCCGGTTAGCTCAGCTGGCACAGCACTCGCCCGGTAAGTGAGAGGTCTTGGGTTTTACCCCAGGTTCGGACGGATAAGTTACCACATCGTAGGTACCTTCATATCATTCTATAACTGAGATGAAAATTTTCTTTAATATCAAGTAAACCATTAAAAGATTTCTTTGAAGTAAAGTATGGTAAAAACACTAATTTTTTTGCACAATTCTCTATGAGCAATAAATACAAATTGCTGCTACAAAAGTCGAGTACCATTTCTTGTCATTTTCCTGAGGAAATGCACAAAGAAGAATAAATATAATGCACTGAACACTTTATTAATATTTTCTATTTACCTTTTCTATAGTAAATATTAATTAAGTTTAGTTTATAAATATGTTTCAGTCACTCTAAAGTATAATATGATGTGGAAGAGCTTCATCACAGAGTATACTGAAACTCTGCTCTCTACCATGCGTATGTAACTTGTAGAAACGAAATGTTCTCTGACAACATCCTGCTTCAGTCCTCGGTGTTGTTTCAAGGCACGGGAATACTTTCAGGCAAACAAGGACCGAATAGCATCGTAAACAACGCTAAGGTGTTCGCAGCTAGTTGCCGGGCTAAAGTTTACGAGAGAAACAGATAATAAGTAGAAATAACTGGAGTTTAAACAACCGGAGCGCAAGACGGGATATAAAGTGAATTAGGTAATCAGGAAACATGAATATATTGCAGTCGTGGGGGTGAAAATGGCGCAAGAACAGTCAGGAAGTTAATAATGAGACGTTTAATAAAGAAAAATGATACCTACTTGTTGTTGATTTATGTGAGATGAAATTCTGCGGATCCAATTAAGACGATTCCCTATGGAGTGTCTTCAAATCCATTTCCGCTAGAGATAAAAATAAGTCGAGCCCAGGTATTAAAGTAAGTTCTAAAAATATGAATAGGAATTTCCGGACTTTCGAGCATGCTGGTAGAGGAGCCGGGTGTGCGATGCAGCCCGCAACACGTAGTCGTGTTGTGGGTTGCATTCAGGGGCAGACGTGGCACTACCATCGTAAATGAGAAAGGATTGTACGAAACAGTGTTAGACAAGTATAAAAGTAGTTTATTATGGAAAAATAGTTGTAGGTACTGCTACAAAACATAATCCACGAGACAAAATATTAATGAAATAGTGGAACGAAATACTCGAAAATCTAATTAATTACCATTCAATTTTAAAAGAAATTGATGTACCTATTTAATAAACAAGTTCAGAACAATATTAAGACGACTCCAGTCTTTAGCACTTTTGAGTATTAATGAAAGTTATGAGACAAACCCCAAGTATGGTTACACGTTATCAGATTATACCCAATCTTTCTAATCTCCCAGTTACCAAAGCTTTTGTCCCAGGTCCCTTTTAACTCACTCCCATCGATCATCCTCCTATAGTCTAATTACGAGCATCCAAGTTAAAGTGGCTTAGTTATCCTCTTGATTTGCATATAAGATAGTTAACTCCCCCGGCGATAGGGGCAATTGGGATCGTGTAGCTAAGTTGCCGTGGACTCGGCTTAAACCGAGTGCATGTGGCTTCGAACCGGGGTCATAAAGTTCGCCCATTAAACACTGTCCGCAGTCTTAAAGCTTCTCTTAATCCTCGGCTATATGACGTGGCTGATCTGCCAACTCTGTCTGGACATTACGTGACTTTATACAGACACGGCGGAGTCACAAGTATAACACTGCCGGGGTAAAGTTTGGTTTTCTTAATGAGAAGAAAATTGCAAAATGGCCGCCTTGACAAATCACAAGCCGAAAATTCAGTGGTAAAAATTACGCTGTATAATTTGATACAATCCAGATACGATCGTTTAAATCCAGGATCGGTGTAATAGTTTCTGCTTTTAATTTGACTTTCAAGTTTCGATATCGATGTAAATCATTTCAGTGCTGATTTATGTATAACTATCTTTATTTACCGCCAGGTGGCGCTACATAATTACGAATTTAAAACCAAACTATAATTCACAAAAATTTTGGTGTTCAGATTTTTTATAAAATTGTATTAATTTTAGAAATGGTACTTTTTGTGGGAATGT
This sequence comes from Leuctra nigra, assembly GCA_934045905.1. Classification (NCBI taxonomy): domain Eukaryota; kingdom Metazoa; phylum Arthropoda; class Insecta; order Plecoptera; family Leuctridae; genus Leuctra; species Leuctra nigra. Next base: position 25,498,305 of record OW203767.1, on the reverse strand, counting down.
TGGGGCCTAATAACTTAAATCCATAGGGCTGCTTTTAAGTTGTGTTGGGAACATAATCAGAATTAGAATAGTTTTGATTGTGATATTTTATCCAGTTGGTAGTTTATTTATTGTAATTGAAACAGTTTCGGTTCATATATTTGAACCTTTTCATGACAAAACTTAACTTTTAAAAACCAAATTATATAAAACAATTAAACATTTTAAATAAAGTCCTAAACAATTTTCTAGAGGCTTAAAAAAGAAGAAGGTGCAAATATATGAATCGAAACTGTTATACAATAAATAAACTGTCTACAGGATGAAATATCCCAATCTGAACGGTCTAATTACTGCAATCCTGAATCTTTAAAAACAGTTATAATCAGAATTATTACACAATTTTAGGACAATTGTTTACAGATTCCTGAAGTCCATTTCGATGATTCTTGAAGTGAACTCGAAAACGTCAATACTTCTTTCATCCAATCGTATCTGTAAAAATGGCACCAATCATTATGTAAGTGAATACTTCAATGCTGTATTTGTTGACTTACATCAGTTTTGAATTTGTTACACACTGATTACATGATTCCGTATGACACACAAAATCAAGAAAATCTATCTTCTTCTGAGGCACAGAAATAAAATATAAAGACGCCCACACTTATATTTAATAGAATTGTTTGAACAATATTTCGCCTGCTGTTTACTTGTTTCTTTTAAACGTACCTATATTTAAATTTCCACTGTTTTACGTTCAAAGAACACGATTCATTCTTAATATTAGAATACTTTTCATTTTAAAAATTCCTTTGAGAAAGCCAGCATCATTTTGTTGACTACATGAGCAGTGGGAAGGCTCATGCCCATCCATCCCATTTCCATTCCCTGGAGACTCTTTTAATATTCTTTATTATTACATTCCGGAAGAAGACGGCGAAATGGACACACAGCAAGGAAATAACAAGGAAACGGCATCGCTTTGTTCTTTTCCACTACCTACATTGTCACAAAATAAATAAAATCAGAAATTACATTCTTTGTAGTTGATACAAATATACAGTATCTAATATGTTTGAGTGTTTATTTACACTAAAGAGCTAAACGGAGATGAAAAAATACGGAACTCAATTTTCAGCACTCATATTAAGTAAGTATTTCGTGGAAAATTAATGTTTGGAAAAGTGGTTATGAATTTTCTTACATCGCATGTTATGTGTCGTTGATAAGAGATTTTGTTATAAATATACATAATGCTGCGTGAGAGTCACTGATGTGTAGAACCGGAGAGAGCAATGTCTTGAGAAATGGCAAATAATTGAAGGGAAAAATTGAGTTAAAACTATTGTACAATTTGTTTTTAAGCTCTCGGGAGGAAATTCAAAAGCACATTGGTAAAAGCACATTCAATCAAAAGCACATTGGTAAGTGGATTGAATTTGATAATTCATGGATTTTAATTTTATTACAATTCTATTATAATGTAAACAGTTTCATGTCAAATATTTGAGTCTTCTGCTTTACAATATAACGACTTCAGGATTAACAGCAAAATCGACTAAAGAAATTTAGAATTTTAATTATAATTAAAATCATAATGCGAAATAAGATATTCAATCAACATGTATGCTCTTCACTCATTATAAACCCAGTCTTAAATGTTCTGCCGGTATTTTTCAGAATATTTACCACTATCACAATTTAATTTAAAAAAAAAAAGAATTTACATTTTGTCCGTTCATTTCAACTGACCAAAGCAACAGCATAACAGAGGCCACATGGAGAGGCCACCATAGAAGCCACATCGGGAGGCCTCAATAGAGGTCATGGAGCGGACAAAATTAGAAGCACACAAGCACTTGCCAAATAAAGTAAATATTAAAAGCTTGATCCACCCTTTACATGAATAATTTTGCACTAACGATGCTTATACTTAAATCTCTGAAGTGTGAATATTAAGTACCTCAATGAATCGATTATTAGCACTTAATGCTTTGATTCAATTATCCTTGAAGGCACTTTGACAGCTCGTTATTTGCAGTAAGAGTCCAAATGAATTGAATTGAGTGAATGAACATGCATACCATACATGAACATCTCAATTCACAATTAATTGAAAAGTTTCGAGCTTGAATTTCAGTCTCAATGAGAAACATTAATTCGAGACTCAACAAGTCGTTGTTAATACACTCCAAGGATCCCAGGCGCCAGAGCGCGCTCAGAAATCAATTGCCTGCTTCTTTTAAACATCAAAGATGCTACTAAATTGAAACAATAGCTCATAGGAAACGCTTTAAAGAGCTCTTTGATATGCAAATCAAGATTCCAAGTCATTTTACCGCAACGCGATGAATGTTTGTTGTAGTTCGAAACTTGCGTCGCTGCACAAGAGTTGAAGTAGAGGAAATATGCGGGTAGTGGTGGGATGTAATGGGGGGGGGGGGGGGGCTGGAAGCTCCCGCATGGAGGAGCCGCAATAAGGCAAAGCTCATTTACATCACCAAACTGCGCTTAAATAGAATTAAATGAGATATTATGCAAGATTTGATTCTATCATAAAAAGAAGATATTATTGAGCCTTTTTGTGCGTACATTTGTAAATATTAACACAAACAATAATACCAAACACACCTATTTTTTCACCTGAAAAAATATTTTTTCTGTTTAGAAAAATCAATTTTGAATTTCATGTGACAGTTTGTCGTGAAAACTGTGTGAGACATTTATGATGACTTGTGAAGACTTTGTTGCAATGGCAATACACCAGGTGAAGGAAGTCGTCATTGTCGCTCACGATGCAAGACTCCTCTCCTATTTCAGCTGCTATATTACTTGTGGCGTAGACAAAGTTTGTGTTTACATTTCTAAAATATTATAGTATGATCTATTTTAAATGTATCATTTCGACAAAACTTGAACAAATAGGTGATGACCGAACTATGCAAATATCATGTTATATATTTTGTTTTGCATGAGTCTACAGAACATTCTCGTGAGCTCATACCAGGAGAAATATTAATTATATTTATTGAGCATAAATTTAATTTTGGAAACATTCCATTATATTTTCTAATAACTTGAAATAACTTGTAAGAAAGAAACATATTAGAATATGTGTAGCGAACACAATTTAATTAAGTATTTGTATTATCAGCATATTACAAGATTTATTTACATTTTACAAAAACCTAATATTGTGAAATGTGAAAATGTGTGCACTTTCCTTTAGACTTGCGGTGGTGTGAGACAACCTCCTACAATCGATTCCGTATGACATCCAAACAATTTCAGTTCACGTGTCTTCAGACGATTTCTGTGGAATTGGACATTTTGTTGACGAATTGAGCTGGAAGAATGGACACAGAAATAGAAAATATTTGCTGTAACAATCTTGAGACAAAAAAACGTACACCGCAACTGGAAATCCTGGTTAAAGCAGTCATGTTGACAACAATAGCGCACTTGAAATAAAACGTACTGAAAAGATTTTCAATACAAAAGTGTTAAAGCGACTTGCCACATCATCAAAAGACTGTTGCTTTTTCATTCATTCGAAGCGTTCGGTTGCATGAAATCTTGCGAGAGATCTAAGCAACATTCCTACGACAGTAGGTCTGTTCGTTTACCCTGCCAAAAGCTACAGCAAACTGCCACAAGCACACATCATCCAATCAGATCGTTCCTCTTAGCTTTGTGGCAGTTTGCTGTAGCTTTTGGCAGGGTATCGAACAGACCTACTGTCTATGACAATTACCCCATTAGGTGTTCATGGAAATGTTGATAAGATCTTTTCAAACATATTTTACTTTTATAGACATTGTAGGATTTTAGTATTAATAATAATGTAAACAATCTTAACTTTACTAGATCCTTATTTATTAGGAGACCCAGACAATTTTACTGCTGCAAATCCCTTGTTACCCCAGTTCATATTCAACCTGAGTGATAATTACTTCTTATTTGCTAACGCTTTCCTACGATCAATCGCCAATAAAGTAGGAGGAGTAATTACTCTTGTTGCATCAATTGTTATTTTAATAATCTTACCATTCTCAAACAGAGCTTTCCGAGGGACACAATATTACCATTATATTCTGATGTCCTCTTGTAATTAACATGAATCGGAGCACGACCTGTTGAAGACCTACTTTCTAGTAGGACAGTTATAAACCATTATTTATATCTCTTATTATATTCTCAACCCTATTATATTTAAAATTTTAGATAATTTACTAAAGTAGTTAAAAAGCTTAAATGAAAAGCATATGTTTTGAAAGCTATTTTCTTGTGTGTTTTGTCAATTAACTTTTAGTTACTAAACAAATTACACTAAAATAAAATAGATAAAACAAAGAGCTTTACCCATATAAAAATTCAAATAATGGAAAGATAAAGGAAGAAAACTTTTTCAACTAATAATTAACTAATAATTCCTGTACAATTCCTATGATAATTCATACGACAATTCCTAATGATTATTCCTATGAATATTTCTAGGATAATTCATATGACAAGTCCTATGGCAATTCCTATCACAACCTGTGTGACAATTCATATTATATGACAATTCTTATGACAATTTCTAGGACAATTCTATTGAAAATTCATATCGCAGCGAGAATGAACCTCTTCGATAGGTTAACTAAAACATCTAAAACAACACTAACCAATCGGTAGAAACATTTTTGTTTAAGAATGCTCAATATTTTTGTCCTCTAGGAAAATAAGAGTACGGAAAATGCTGTAAACTCCCTTGTCCACGAGGGAATTTATAAGAAAATTCGCGAAAACTTAACGGACGTTGTATCAGCATTTCAAAGGTTCAGAAAAACACATCTCTAAAAAAACTTCATTGTAAGTTATATTTGCTGTCAAAAGAGAGCAGTCATAAATACATGATGTCCATCCACCTACATTTGGCGTGGGAGAATTACAACCCACTTTAGCAGCATTCACCAAAATATCGTTGAAAGTTTTGTTTGTTTTGTATAAACAACGCCACCTACCCTCTTGACCAGAATTGTATAAACTAGCCAGAGGGAAAGCAACAATTCGTCGTCCACCCACGGCTTTAATTCCTAACAGATTCGAAAACCCTTTATTGATTCAAAGGATCATCGCTTCGAGATGGATATTGGAAGAATAGGACTTGAAATAGCTAACGGTAATCCATATACAGACGACGAAGCCCTGGGCAGAAAAAATAAATCGGAGAAGAAAAGAAGGAAAAGATAAATCAAGTGGTTTTTATCTGTCATTCCTTTGAGATGAACGACATTGGAGGTAGAGGGCGCTCGCCCACGCGCCATGCTTGTCTGATTCAACTACCTACTGTTAGCGGCCATGACATCAGTCTACCAACTTTATAACTTTTATGTATACAAGGTTATATCATTTCACCTATCCAAGTAATCTTTTCAATGTCATTCTCTTCAAACCAATGTATGTCAAGTTAGTTAGCACGTGTGGTGCAAATAATAAGTCGTTGATCTTCCATAATTCTATACATCAATTTCTTTTCACTCTTCTCTTCTCTTCTCTTCTCCATTCGCTTCTTTTCCTTTTACTTATTAGGTACTTGAATGAAAATTAATTTCTGGGTTGTTCTGTTATGCTTCAATATGGTAATATTTTCAATATTCTACGTGCTATACAGAGTAGTGATATAGACAATTACATGTTTAGTGCATTAACTCGAATTCGTAATTTGAATGTGACACGATTAACTTTGTTTATTTTGGCGCGGAGGACATTGTGTTGACACAAATTTAAATATCTGTCAATCAGTGGTATTCGGACTTCTTTCTCTTACAAAATACTATCATTGACGATTCATCAATATTAATCTCACTTAATTTGACTTCTGTACCATCAAAATGGCCGCCCCTAAATGAAAGTAAATAAAATATATTTTTTACTATGTTGACGTAGAGCATGTGCTGGTGCAAGCTGCCCTGTCGGCAACTGACATGTTTTTAGTTTTAGTTTTAGTTTTATTTATTGTCATATTTGATCAAATACATGATATAATGACAGTCAAAGATACATAGACAAAGATGAGTAGTACACAAATACAAGTTAACAATGAAGGTAATCATTCCCTAACCTGAATACAATTCATTGAATGAATAAAAACAAGAGCTAATTAAAAACAACTTTAAGGACATTTTAAAATCAACTCCATTTTTATCTTTTAAATGTTGAGGTAGAGCATTATAAAATTTTGACCCTTGATAGGTTGGACTTTTCTCGTACAGTGCAAGTTTATGTTTTAAAAGTTTGAAGTCCTCTTTGTGTCTTGTTGCATATTGATGGTCAAATGCATTTACAGGAGATCTCTTGTCATTGCCTACAACAAACATAATACAATTAAAAATATAAAGGCTAGGAAGAGTCAGGATGTTAAAACGCTTAAAAAGGGGTTTGCATGAGTCTTTAAAATAAATGTCAGCGCAAGGATTGAAGCTGGCTCTTGCCATGTACCGCAGGGTCCTTTTTTGTAAAGTAAAAAGTCTCTTAGCTCCAGAAGAATGGCCCCATAATATAATACCGTAATTTAAGTGAGATTGGATAAATGAGAAATATACCATCTTTACGGTGCTGATATTTGTTATGTCCATTAGTTTTCTTATCAAGAAGCAACCTGAGGCGACACGTGCACTGATCATTTGAATATGGTTGCTCCAGTCTAGTGTTTCGTTGAGCTGGACTCCCAAGAACTTCGTTGTCTCTGCCTCCGCGATGCTGGTACCTTCTAGCCGAATGAGTAGACTTTCTTCTTTCTTCTTCCATTTTGTATTGAATTGCATAAATACTGTTTTCTTTTTATTTAAGATCATGTAGTTATCATTACTCCACGCCTCGATCTGCTGTGCTGCCTCATTTGATAAGTCGCCGAGATACTTTGTGTCCGTCGAGATCAGCTGATTCGTGTCGTCGGCGAACAGTGTCAAAGTTCCTGCTGTTATAATTCCGGGAAGGTCATTGGTGAAGAGGATGAATAAATACGGAGAAATTATTGACCCTTGCGGCATTCCGACATTTGTTGTAAGTCCGTCCGAGAGGTGTGAAGTGGTCTTGCCCGATATGAACACTCTTTGCTCTCTGTCCGACAGGTAAGATCTGATCCAATCGTTAGCGACTCCGCGAATTCCCAGTAGGTTGAGTTTGTGGAGTAAGAGTGTGTGATTGACACTGTCGAAAGCTTTGCTGAAGTCGTAGAATATGCCAACGGTGCCTTTGTTATTATCAAGAGATTGAAGAATGTCGTCTATGAAGCTGGCGAGAGCGGTTATAGTTGACCTTCCTTTCATGAAACCGTGTTGATTTGTATTAAGAAGCAAAAATTTATTGAGGAAAGACAAAAGTCTTAGACAGAAGGCCGATTCGAGGAGTTTAGAGAAGACTGATAAAAGAGCGATAGGCCTGTAATTTTCAATTTTCATTCGCTCCCCGGATTTGAAGACAGGAATTATCTTGGCAGTTTTGAGACATGTAGGGAAGGATCCTTGTTCGAACGAGTGATTTATTATGTGAATAAGTGGTTCCATGATGAAGGGTGCCGCATATTTGACGAGGAAACAAGGAATTTCATCAATACCTGCTGAAGTCTTAGACCCTATTTTTTCAATGATTGAGTAGTATTCCTTAGGTGTCAAAGGATATAAAAATATGATATTCTGGCTAGTGGAGACTGGGTATTGGGGTGGGGATGGTCGAGTAATGGCTTCCCGCGACTCAAGCATTTTCACTGCTGCGTTTTTGAAGTGATTATTAAGACGAGATGCTATTTCCTGTTGCAAGGTTATTAATTCTTCACCTTCTTCAAGTCGAATATCTACGTTAGAACGATGGCTTTTACCGTAGTGATTAGAATTTACAATACTCCAGGCAGTCTTTGCTTTGTTTGATGATGATTGTAAAGTTAAATCGTTGGTAGCTTTTTTCGCCTCCGTTATCATCTTCATGTAAGTTCGTTTAAGGGAAATATAGTTGATCTTGTCCTCAGCTGAATGACCTGGTCTTCTCGTAGCACGGTAGGACTTCTTTACAGACAGGGACATGTCGCGAAGCTCTTGGGTGAACCATGGATTATTTGGTTTATTATGATTTCTATTAAGTTTCATCTTCTTTTTTGGAAATACGTCGTTGAACACTCTAAGGAACGTGCGTAGGAACTCATCGTATTTGTCGTCCAGCGACGCTTTCGAGTAGACGGCGTCCCACGTGACTTCGCTGATCCCGAGTATGAAGGACTCAATCTGACACTTTTTGAAGCTTCTTGATTCGTTTTCTAAAGTCTCTGTAGCGGGGGGTAATAATTCTATTGTTAATGCTTGAAACAGGTGGTCAGAGAGTTCCGGGTCGAACACATAACAGCGAGCATTGCTACCACCCCTGATATTCGTGAATATGTTGTCAATTCTAGTACAAGACGTTGCTGTGACACGCGTTGGATCCTTCACCATTTCACGGAGGTTGTGTGATAGTAGCAAGTCCTCCAGCTTGTCTTTGATTCGACTATCTTCCATGAAATTTACATTGAAATCCCCACATAGGAAAATACTGGATGGCTTTTTAGAAGAAATTATTTCTAGCAGGCAGTGCGTATTCTTAAGAAATATGTCAATATCACCACCCGGGGGCCTGTAGACGCAAGCAATTGCATTTCTTCCGTCATGGGTGTCAAGTAGGATAGTTGCCGATTCGAAATGTTTCTCGACATTAAGTGTATGGGCGGCGGTGACGTCAGTAGAAGCAAGGTTGGATTTAGTGTAGATGATCACACCTCCGTGAATGAAGACTGATCTGCAGAAAGAGCTGGCGATTTGGTAACCTGCTAAGTAAGCGCTGCCCAGTTCTTCTTCAGCCAGCCAATGCTCGGACAGACAGATGGCATCTGGTGCGAGATCTTGAAGGGCCAATTGAAGGGTGGGGAGTTTGTGTCTCAAACATTGGATGTTTCCGTGCACTACACGATGATGCGGTCGTGATGGAGTCTTGGTGTTGAGTTCCGTATGCTGGAGTAACTTGTTGGGACCAACTACACCATCTAATGAGATTAGTTGCTATGCTGCACCAACTTCATATTCAATTCTCTTCATCTTTGAGATCTGCCGACCCTTTAGTACGGGGCAGTTCCAATAACTGGCGGAATGATTTCTCTGCTCAGGTGTCGAAGTGGGGTGTAGGCTCAGGCAGTTGATACATTCATATGTAGCAGCCTTGCATTCCTTCGCTAGATGTTCTCCCGCGCAGAATAAACACACCTGTTTGTATTTGCATTCCTTCGCCAGGTGGTTAAACCCCCAACAACAAAAACACTGCGTCACGTGGACGTGGTCGTACACTTTCGATCTCTGCCAGCCGATATTTACCCACCCCTCCTTCAACAGGGATAAACGAGTTTGTTGATCAGTCTCTATTATGACAGTAGACCCGGTTTTGTTTTGTATCTCTTTGATGATGCGAAAATGGAAGATAGGACTTCCTGTTTGTAGGTCGTTTTGTTTAGTAATGACATCGATCAGCTGATCATTCGTCTCGTGCACGTAGGTGACGCCAATGATCTTTAACCTGGGTTTTAGTCTATCTGGAATTTTTACTTCATATTTCTCACCTAGAGCTAATTCCACTGAATTTTTCATAACGGCAACAGATTTAGCATTTGAACAGCCAATCACAAGGCCTCCATTTGAAATGTTTTTGACGTTGACAACACCGATTGGTTGGGCCAGTGTTGACGGATTGATGGCATTTTCTACATCACTTCTTGTCGTCTTACTTGTTTGGCTTTGGTTCTTGGGTTTGACGATTATTACTTCCGCTCTTTTAACAGCCTGGCTATATGATTTTCTTGGTTCAGCTTGGTCGCGGCTTTGCTCAGTACTTGAGGAATTTTGCTTGACAATTTCATTTAGTGATTTGATAGTCGCGTCTTTAGTGTTGGATTCGCGTGTTTAGCTTGACACCAGACGGAGGAGAAGTGCGTTCTCTCTTTTTAACATATTGATCTGTACACTCAGCTCTGTGATGACAGGTTGCACGGGCAGCTCGAGGTCATCGTCTACTGGCAGCATTAGCATGGACGCTAACCTCAATCTCTCAGCGTCACATTCGCGGCAGGTCCAGACAATATTATCAACTGAATTTACAGTACCTTTTTTGTGGATGATGATATTCGCGCATTTCACATGTATTCTTTCACTACAACTGATACATTGAATGCCTACTTTAACCTTTTTATTGCACTTGTTACACTTATAAATATAATTTATTGCGGAGTGTTCGTCCGCTTCTTCATCACCCGACGCCATCTTGGATGACATTATCTGAAGTTAGCTATAAGAAGCGTGTTTGTTAGACAGTCTGGCCGATGGGTTAGCATGCCCATCGCATGCTATCTGAAGTTAGCTATAAGAAGCGTGTTTGTTAGACAGTCTGGCCGATGGGTTAGCATGCCTCTAGTAGAGCTCAAGTTGGTACTCCTGGTATCATGGGGCGCACACGTCGACGATGTTGATATATTGTGACAGGATTGACGTTTTACACACAACTCCACTAGCGCTACATTTGTCAAGTGAAAACGGTCGATACGTTACGAAACGAAATCGTGTTTGCCTTTCAACTAATCCCAGATGTACATTTGTTAAATCAGTAGGTAAATGGTTAAATCCGTTACTACACATGTCAAAGTCAACCTTAACCTAACTTCACTTGTAATCATGTTAATTCGCTGTGTGTAACGCAACGAGCATGAATACTTGGTGTAACGCGTTGATAAGCGATCCTTCGTACTGCTTGGAGTTTGCTTCTCTATTATATAGACCTTGAAATGGGTGGCAAGCATGGGCGTCCACAGGGGTGGGGGAGGGGGCAAAGGGGACGCTTGCCTCCCCCCCCCCCCCCCCTTGATGTCAGGAAAACATAAATGTTTTGTGGTGTTTTACGTATAACTTCATTTTATAAACAAATATTAAAAAAAAATGTAAGTGTCAAAAAAACAAAAACTTCCCTTGCGGGGCAAGGTGGGGGCATGCTCTCCACCACCCAAAAGTCTCTAATTTTAAAAAATATTAAATTTTTCAACAAAATACACCTCAAAACGTCTCAAAATTGATTTCAAAGTATCCAAAAACCAAAAACGCCTGCATCCCCCTTAACCAGCTGAAAATTATTTTGGTTGCCTTGCCCCCCCCCCCCCCGACAGTAATCCTGGGGACGCCCATCGTGGGAAGGAACACAATTCAAGCAAAGGGAGTCACAGGAACAGTGAAAATGTTCGTTGAAATTGCTTTAGTTAGGTAAATGAATGTGACCAATCAAATATTTCAAATCAAGCGTTAAATGTGCGTAAAATGTATATAACTCTTACAGCCCTTTATAGATTTGTCTGAAAGTTGTCAAACACATCTAAAGTGGTTTTAAACTGATCGGTCGGTTCAATTTTAATTTTCAAACATATTCTCTTACAATTTGGCATTTATAAATAAAATAAACTACATATCAATTTCCGGTGAAATCTATTGATCGATCATGCTAAAAATCAAAAGATAACCGAACAGGAAAGTAATTAATCTTCTTTGATTACATTAACCTGATCCGTTACTTTGTTTGACTGTATAATGCTAAAAGAACAAACAGGCAAACTGGCAAAAAACAAAGATATACGAGCCATAAGTTTGAAGTGGAGGGAGACGCTCGCTCCTCTCGCTTAAAATAAATGTTATTTTTTTTTTAATTTGGACTAAGCATTCACTAAAATATGCAGTGTGCTTAGCTTTATAACTCGGATTAACATTTATATGTTCAGTATGTATCAAATCACAAAGAGATTCAATATTTCTCAATGTCAAGTTCATTCCAGATGAAACTTAGTAGATTTCGATTTGTTGCAGTGGAAATTTGCTGGGTTGAATTTGTTGGATTGGACATCTGTAAAGTTGGATTATTCTGGTGTTAGTTAAGTTGAACAGAGTTGGAATCAACTAGTGGTTCAACTTCACTAACTCCTGGGATTATTAATGATTATCACTTCAAAATGTTTATTCAACTGATCATATTGAATAGGGATGTTTTCTTTCAATACGACCACTTATTAGAGAGAAGATGAGTCAATTATTGTTGAATTATCCACTCATTATCTATAAAAGTATTCCCATATAGACTTTTTATTAAGGCAATTTCTTTTAAGAAAAACGAATGTGAACTTTCCCAACAAATTAATTTGTTATGAAAGAACGTTTTTATCTCGAAAAGTGTTTTCAATTTGTTGAAAAAGAAGAGTTTTTCCTCCTCCTGTGATTCACAGAAACTTTGCCTCTATCGAATATCAAGCAATTTATAACGAGGCATTCAACATTATGACAGAAGGGAAAAACATGTTATCATCAATGTAAAACATTCATTTTTATTTTTGTAACTTCATCGTTATTTCAATGAAAATAGTTTTTCAAGTGACATATCTATTTCTATTTCAATATGAATCTTTTAAAACATCTTGGAGTTATGAATGACATGAGTGTTTCATTATGTTCTAGATTTTCACCTCGGTGATATTTTCAATAAGCAACATTGCTAGAGGCGTGTGACAACCGTGTCTCCAGCAGTTGACAATATGAGGAAGTTGGTGAAGGGGAAAAGACAGAAAACATGTTATAACCTGTATTCGGGGTAGGAATTGTGTTTTTCAGTAGGTTTCACTTATGTCTGATGGTTATTACATTTTTATTTAGGCAGAAGGAAATTTAAAAACGCTAACCAAATGGGTTCTTACAAACACTTTATATGGTGTGGTGCTGTGCATCCTGTTGCTATGGTAACAGATCTCAAACTCGTTTATTTTGTTGAGGGACAAACAATTATTCCGTAGTTTCATCGTATTTTAAATACAATTGTGAAAGATCAGATACTGGGAAAACGCTCAGAACAACGCGTTGATAAGCGAGCCTTCGTATTGCATACAAATTAATAATATGTGTGTCAAATATGTTCATCTACAGATCTTGAGAACATATTTGAAGATAATCTAGCTTGCATTCGTCAAAGAGGCAGTGATAAAAATGTAATGTTTTGATAGTTACATTTTGCCTTATATTTCAAATTATCTAAGCAAAAAAGTGTCAGTAAAACACTTGCTCTTGAAGTTCATTACAGATTTGTAAAAAATAAAACACTTGGGTATAATGCTGGTCCGAATGATCATGCAAAATTTGGTGATGATCGGTCAAACGATTCCAGCTATATTGGCATACATTTCATATTGCCAAGCTGTACAAACTACGAATCAAGTTTCCGATGAAATTAATAGACTGATTTTGCTGGAAATCATTAGGCCACTGCACTGGATAGTAGTGAATTCTTGGTAAATACATTTCCCAGATCCGTTACTTTGTTTGAAATGTAATGCGAAAAGCACAGATTTAAAAAAAAAGAGATTCGAGCCATAAGTTTCAAGTGGAGACGCTCGCTACGCTTGCTTGTTTAAAAAGAAAGACAGAAATGGTATGAAATAATATAAAGAAAATAACTTATTTTCTGAATGAATCTTTTTCCAGTTAGATTTTGGTAATATGTGACGTGAGATGAGATTACAATATTCGCTGATTGAAATATTTGAAGATAAAATCATCTCAAGTTTTGAATGTAAATTAATTATGGGTGTATTTTGAAATTTGTTACAGATATTACAGAAATGTAATACCAATTCGAACATTCTGCAATTCCTATCCACAGAATTCCACACATTTTCCAACATTACCAAAATATTGGTTACCGCAAAACATGTCAGAGTGGATTAAAACTATTATGGTATGATCGCTTTTCACTGTAACAAGTTGTAACAAGCAGAGTTATTAAAATCTTTCAGGAATTCAAAATTTTAGGGGACTTACACGTCAGACTCAACTCCAAAATATGCTCCTTAACACTCTGGATTAAATCTGACCTTTTCAAAGTCAACACGTAACACTGAATTTAGATAAAACCTCATGTCTTCAAAGAAATTTGTTAGTCTTCTTGAGCCTCCGTTCTTCTAAGACTCGTCTTTACGCAGACAAGTATGAGATAAGTATGCATAAAAGATGACAATGGTCGCGAGGAATGGAGTGTTCATGACATCAACATGGCAGAACATGTATTTACATAACACAGAGAGGGATTTAAGACTTGTAGATACACCAGCTTAAGGCGATACAAGCGCTCGGCCGTTTTAGAAAGTTGAGAGAAAAAAATTGTTTCGTTAGTGGGCGTAACTTTTACAGGATGTTCACATGATCAGTCTGATTGTATATTAGTAGCACTTTTTAATTGTTGCTTCTTGCTTTGTTATTAGGCGCCGTTTTTTTTAAATACCGTTCAAAATTTGAAATTTCCGATACGATTGGAGAGCATACCCGTGAACCAATTGATCTCAAATTTTAATCATGATTATATAAAAGACAAACTTATAGTTATCACTTTGCAAATTTTTTAAATTAAATTTCTTACGGCACCCATTGAGACAATAAAATCAAAAATATACTTATTATTACTAATTCGAAGCAAAAAAAAATGTACCAAGGGATAACCCTAATTTTGTCTTTTATCTAATCATGGTTAAAATTTCAAATCATTTCGTCAACCCATTTGTCTCCAATCGTAGCCAAAGAATATACCGGTATCTACGTACAATGCTAACATTATCTGCAATTGGAATATTGCATTGAAACGTAGTTAAAAAGAAGCAAACGGTATTTCGGTGGTACATTAGTTTAAACTTCAATTACTATAAGCTCCACTAAGAGAATTGTGGTGTATTACCATTCTCCTGCTGCATAGCTTAAATAAAAATCCGTCAATTTAGCCTGAATTTAAACTGAGGAAATAAGCTCCGGAATTGAGCTGGTATATATAATGGCAACCGAGTTTCCTTAAGTGGAGGTTAAACTAAGTCTAGCTTAAACCTAGCATTAGCGGTAATTCCGGCCCATAGTACGTACCTCAAATAAAGACGATGTGTTAAAAATTTACAACATTATTAAGTCACCGATCTTCAAAATATTTAAATAGTTATGTATAGTACGAAGGAATCAATATTGTATCCTTTCAACGCTCGATGTCCGTGCTTTTTTATCATCGATAATATAATTGTTTTAACTGATTTATACTCTTTGATTAATGTATTGAACAGTCAATATGTATCTTACTTATAGTTACCCAGTTCTGTCTGTCTATCTGTGTGTCAGGAACGCCTGCGCGCGCATCCTCTCGATTTCGCGCGCACACTCTCTATGTTGTATTTAAAATTAAAATGGTCGACGTTACATTGCCCAAATCATGTCCAAAATACATCTACTGCTCTTTGTGCATAAATAAATAACTGAAACTTACCTAAATGGCAATCCTTATCCCTTTGTGTTTATAAGATATGTGTCCAAATCTTTACATTACATTGAAAACGGCACTATTTTGTATTTAAAATGGTGGCCTTTCATTGCCAATCATGTCTAAAAATACGTCTTTTGCCTTCACAAAGTAAAGAAATAATCATAGCTTACCTAAAACATAATCCTTATCCCTTTGAGTGTGTAAAAAATCTACTATAACACATAATAACCGTTCAAAAGAGACATTACATAGAAAACTTCTTTACTCCAAGAAACGTCAAAGTGTAATTTTTATAAATTTTTCATTTCCTCTGCATTTTAGAGGGCCATGAAAACCAAACAAAGCCGATAGATTTTTAACATTGGCCTCAAGATACAATTTGCAAACGATCAAATGTATTATTTTCTTCCTATACATTTAATCAACACTGCTCTGTAACCCTCAAACCAACTAACCGACGAAGTTTTTAAATAATGTTGTTAGATTAATCATTTTCAGTCGTTTCTTATTTCGTAGAGTGGTCTGTATTGAGTCACGTATTGACAACGAATTCATGTTGCTGTTGATAAAGTTTGAAGCACCAATGTTTAAGTTTTACATTGTCAACTGAATATCTACACTTTAATTAGAGGTAGATGGGCTGAAGTCCATTTCAATATTCTTGAAGTGAGCTCAGAGAACAGTATTTCTGACATCAACCAATCATTTGTAATGGTGACATGAGTTATTGTAAGAGAATACTTCAATATAACGTTATTTGTTAACATCAGTGAAACGGTACTTGATAGAGCTTGATTACAATTCAAAATTGTGCACCGCAAAATCAAACAAATTTACTTCCGCCCTACATCTGAGGAACGTATATAATGAAACCGTAGATACCATGTAATAGCATAGCATCTCAAATGAAGAAAAGGTCGTGGGCATCAGGTCACGGTATCAACGTAACGTATTATATATAATATATTTTTTACGGCGCATACATTGTTTTTCTTCTTATTTTTACTTAGTACGAATACTCTGGTGTAAATTTGGAAAATTATATGAAATTGTTTCACCATAATAGGTATGATCAAATTGCTTTTCTTCGTTCCTCATTTGTTAACGTATTCTGTTAAGATTGGGTCATCAACGACGTCAAGTTGTATTAACGACGCACACTCTGCTGACAAATATTGCTGTCGTTTTATATTTACGCATACCTCACTGGTGCACATTGGTCATGTTTTACATGACGGGACCCTCTAGTTGAATAATAATGTATTTAATAATTCCAATATAAACTTGAAAAAGCAATGAATGTATCAATGTATACAATTTTTTATTCAAACATATCCCGGATTTTATTCAAATATAGTGTATTTTATTTGGAAACATTTAACAAATTCGATCATGAGTAACAAGGTACGCATCTCACACTCTTAACAGTAAGCACAAACTTACACAAACAGTTAAAGGTCGAACCTACGTCTACGAATGAAGACGACGCAAACTCGCTGCAAAATCCAAGCTATTCTTGAATCTACCATTTCCCAGGACAGAATATAGAAATCCCCCATACGCTTTAGAAGTCGTAAGTTTTGTTCGCGTCTAATGATAATCATTCCCTCGGGAATAGTGCGAGATTCCTGGAGATGTGCCTGGAGGAATGACGAGCGGGTTGCATATTGCCAGGCGCTTCATCCGCTCCCGAGCAATCCACCTGACATTATCCCCCCCCCCAGTATCCCCCTCCCCCCCCCCCCCCCAGTCGAGACACGGCGCGATCCGAAAATTAGTTTTCTCCAGAACTGATGTAATATTTGTGATAAATTGCCGCGCATGAATAATTCGTTTAGTTCTATTAAAAATATATGATATTAAAACTGGTTAAACTTTTAAGAAATGAGACTTCTGTTTTATGCTGAGGGAGGTGAAACTTATTTCGTCTGGTAGGGTGAGATAAGTAGGTTGCGAAACTCTGAAATAAAATTCTTTGGACGTAGAGTTTCATTGAATTTGCATGTTTAAACCGAAGAAAAGTTTTAGAGCTGGAAGAAAGTTGGCAATAATGCCTTGATCCTTTGTCATCATGCGCAATACATATAAATTACAACTCAAGAATTTGCTATCTACGTCTTTATCTGTTATTATTCTATTATTATCATCATGTGATCATCCAGCAATCTTTCATTTTTTCTTCTGTTTTATTTTTAACTATTCTTTCTATTGACTAGGAAAACATTATACTTTGTCAATAAATCATGATACATTATATCTTAATATACAAGTAAAGATACTTTCCATTTCAATGCAAAATTTCAAATGGATTCAAAACAAAAATTAGAAACAATAACTCTGAGGTAAAGCCGTTGACAATTTTCTTTCATCAATCAATCAGTCCTTTTGTTTCCAAATTTCAGATTGATCTGAGAATCAGTCTGACCTATAACGAACATGTGGAAAAAAATTGAACGAACATTTGCATTTACCGTTCGCGTATAAATCATTCATGGAAAATATTAGATTTATTTTATACCGTTTGCTTTCTTTGGCTATGCATTTCAGTAGCTGGAATTTCCATCCGGGAGAAAAATCATCCCGAGCCGAAGTTGAATGAAAAACGGCCAAGCTCACTCGCTCTATCAGATACCATTTCGTTACGTTGATAGCTGCTATTCCAACCCTGCCTTCATTCTGCCCTCGCTCCCTGATAGCACGTGGGAAGGGGAGGGGGGAGTTTTCAATGGCGTCGGAGAGAAAAGTCCTGACAACAAATTGATCGAGCCTCATGTAGCAAAGTGACAAAACTTTGGGTTATTTATAAACTAAAACTTTTCATTCACAAGAACGCTCCTGGGGACTTCGAATTATTTCTATTCAAGATGTGACTTTCATTTACTAATCTAATTGTTTATATTTATTCTAACATCGACAGAAGATATGAGATTGGTGATTCTTACTTTCTAAAACAAGAGATTGGCTTAAAATAGAGATGGCCCGCTATGAACATACGTCAGCGAAAAAAAGAACTATAGTTTATTCACAAACTCGCCATGTATCACCACTTGTGAGCTTCACCTCTGTTTTTCACCACCAGTGATCATCTAATTTCCGGTTCGCACGACGACGCCGTTGAATCAGCTTAGTGACGTCACCAAAAGCGTCGAGACGGCGGCGTCGACACTTTCAAACCGCAAACGAGCGGAAAAACAAAGCCGATTTTGTGACAACATTTTATACAACGATAGGAAACACATAAACAGCTTTAAGCATCAAAGATGTCGAACAAACCGCCATAAGCTTTGAGTACACAAGAACTTCTTATAGTTTCTTCGTTTTAGCTTGAATATTGGAACGATCGATAAGCTTAATATTTATTCAATGCACGAAGAAGTAGTTTTACGATTCAAAGACAGTTTTCAATGTAGAACATCTTAGTCACATTCTATCTTGAAGCACATACTTATTGGCTAATAAGTATGTGCTAAGTCAGCCACATTCAAACCAAACTAGTTCTAAACAAGAACTTGGTCAGAAAAAGCCCAATCCACACTATCTAATGCTTTTTTATAACTCAAAGAACCTTTTGCATAACTGAAAACCTGTCCAAGCTCACTAATTTCCTGATGATTTGCGTGGATTGAATTCCCTTTTCCTCGTTCGCAGATGGAAACAGTTGATTTAGAGCAATATTTCTTTAATTTTACAATACTTCATTCATGAAAGGAAACTTGACGACACGGAACAGAGGACTGAAATATATCACGCTATAAGAAGCGAACTCTGAATGACATTCAAGCAATACAATTCTACATTATTTCCATATTTAGAAAAAAAAGCTTCTTACAAATCATTGACCTCACTCCATAAAAATGTGTCCATTGACCTTTGAACTTTAACTTGTGTCAAATACCTGAACTTTTAGCAATTAAAATATATAAACCTTTGTTTACCTTTTATCTTGATAGGTCCGTGAGTTTTCTGTAAGATTTTGTTCATTATTTTAGAGCGTTGACCCCTCCCCCCTCTACCCGACTGTAGGGTTGAACGCTTAAGAAACGATGTGACAGTAATTGAGATACAAAGCTGTTATACTCAGAAGTAGGGGAGAGAGGGGCAAAAAGTTCCGGGTTCATGATGGGCGCAATCAGCCGTGACGTAGCTTTCAAGACGTGATGGAAATTAATTTATTTTGCATGCCTCTCAACAGGTCGGCACCAAAATTAATAGAAGCATAAAATAAGAAATATTTAAATAATGCCATTAATGCTGATTTTATCTCTATGACGGTTTTATACTAGGAAACAGCTCTGTGTAACGCGTTGATGAGCGAGCCTCGTTGTGCAACACTTTGAAGTGAAATTCCGTATTACACAGAAAACATATTACATACTCTATTAACTCTAATGTTAAAATATATACTCAGGGCCGGTTCGTCAATGCTCTGACCAACAGTTAAGTTTAAACGGCCATTCAGGGAATGTCATTAATTGTTGCTATAGCAATATATTCCTAATCAATTGTATAACTGGTTAAAATTTAATAGAAAATTGACAAACTGGGGCTAAGTCGTAAAACTGTTGCTATTTGCCTTCGATATATTTGAATGGTATTTTTTACGTTATTGCACAATAAGATTAAAGTAAAGGTAAGACAATCAAGCGAACTAAAATCAACCTAGACTTAGATTTAAAAAGTTCTTAGGTTACATTCATTGTTTATTTTTTTCGCATTTCAAGAATTATTCTAGTGTACAAAAACATGTTTAATAACCCTAATTTGCGCTTTTACCTTCCAAATTGACTGATAAAATAATACTGTGTAACCTCCAAAGAGGTTGGCTTCTATTTGTTATTCCTTACTCGTGGTCCATTATTGAAGATCAACCTTTTGACTAAAATTGATAGAGTTATTAATTGTTTAACTTTCTGTCACCTGTTGACACGCATCAACCAATAGCTGAGGAGCTATTCGTCACGTGACCAATCATCACGTTGCACTTTGACATCCATTTACCTCCAACACAACTACTGAAGCCACTGAAGCGCAGTGAAAACCTAAGACACGAGGAAAACCAACGTATTTGAAAAGAAGCTTACGCGTCAGTTCACGTGGAGCGGATTACGTTTTGCGTGGAATCAGTTTTCTTTAAATCCCAATGACATGAGTAAAACCATGACATCAGTTTTCTCTCTGGCAGCTTTTGATTGCTTGGTGCAAAAACAGTTTTTCTTCTAAACATAAATCCGCACATGGACTATTAATACTTACGATATTCTAAGTATTTTTTAAATCTTGATTAAAACGAATGGGGTTGGAGGGTTTGATTATAAGAACCAACCATACATAAAAATAATTATAATTCCATTTATCATTGACGGTAATTCGAGCTGAAACTTAGCCATTCACCGTTTGGGTGCATCATATCATTAGGTATGATATTGACAAAATGGATAATTTTTGTTTTTTTGTGCCCAGTGTAAGAAAACTAAAATTAAATTTGTGTTGTTTTGAAATATTCGACTTTGAACATATTTTACATTTACAGGGAATTGGGAAAGAACTCACAGTAGCATTGTGAATTATGAAATTCAAAATTAGTTCCATTAAAAAGAGTGCAGGTAGATATTTGAATCGGCGGTAAATTCGTTAAATATCCTAAATGTGCATTAGTAACTTTTGACAATGGTCCCCCATTTGAGCGACAGAGTTGACCATCAGCAAAAGTAAAACGCGAAGCTGGCATAAGTCAGTCTCGTGATTAGTCTTATACAACTGTATCATTTCACAGCGTTCTAACTTCGAGCTTTTGATTGGAACGCGACGTTGCCAAGCTTCCAACTCCATGACGTCATTGCGCAAGATAATAATAACGTTATGAATGAAAGTGTCAAGTATTCTCTGACACCCAGGTATTTGATAACACCCGGCAACACTGCAGGCTTAGACTGGCAACGATGCGAGGTATTTCCAGCGGTGGCATTTCGAGCGGGGGTGGCGCGTCAATGGTTGGGGGGGGGGGGGAGAATGTTAGAGCTAATAATATAACCATTCATTGATACCTATAACCTATCCGTGTTAGATTGATTTGTAAGGAACTTAAGGTTATGGGTTTTTGGAACAATGGAAATGACCACAGAAGAGCGTATAGTTTTGGCTGTTCAGAAATAGATCACGCTTTTGAAATATTGATCAAGAAGGTTCAATTTAAGCAACGTAAAATAATATGATTAAATACATCCACGTTCAATGTTTGGACAGCTCAGATATTGCATAAACTTTCTGATCAAACAAAAGGCAAACGCGGAAAGCATTAATAAAAAAAGCTTTGCTTATGTAAACGCCGCATTCCTAATTCTCGTTGCATCGTAAAAATTCTAATCTTCATTCTTGATTTGACATCACGATTATGAATTTAGTTCCCCATCATAATCTAGCATTGAGTGAAACGGTGAAACTAAGAACGAACATGAAATCTAGAGCGAAAATTTGCTATAGAGGAATTAAAACGCCAAAGGTTGACAACTCAGATCTGGTCCCAGCTCCAAGCAGCGTTGTTACTAGGAAAACGCGTTGACAAGCGAGCCTTCGTACTGCATGCGATTTATTTTTTTAATGTATCTTTTGTGAAAAAATTGACCAGATCCGTTACAACGTTTAAAATAAAATGCGAAGACACAGATTAAAAAACAGAGATTTGAGCCATAAGTTTCAAGTGGAGTCACTCGCTTCGCTCGCTTGACAAATGTGTACAAAATTGACGGTACATTCTACGTGGTATTGTCTTTGTTAAACCCCATGTAATCAATAGCTTTGGTTACAAAAAGTATTGAATAGTCTCAATAATTGATTGATATTAAAATTAACAGATCAAACGTTGAAATGAAATGTCAAACAAATTCAATGGGCTCTCCATTCTGATGATGACTGTGGGTTTTTGTTTTGACAAGAGGTGACATTTGACATTTGAACTTTTCAAAACATGTGACCTCCGAATACATGGGATTAAAACTTTTGCGGTTTTATAAATTTACGAACTAAAAAAGCTTGACTCTTGACTCTAATTATTTAGGCGTAGCAACTATAGCACTCTAATGGCCATGGTTGATGAATATGCTATAGGGTATTTGCTAGGCACTGACACCGATCAACCAATCAAACAGAAATTTTACACACACACTAAAGACATTATCCTACTAGCGGAGACCTTCAGCATTTTATTTTAGCAAAATACACAGATTGGTTAAACATTGAAAAATATATGTTTGTCCTTTCAAATTCAAATGTTCCATTTTTATTGACACCATCGTGTCATCATATTTTACAAATTATGCAAAAAAAGTAGTTATTGGTGCTTTAAAAATATTTTAAAATTACGTCAAAATTGTTTCATCCATGGACATTAAACCGCACCACACATTAAAAATCAGTAATTTTGTCGCTACAGATGTTTTTCTAAAGTCGATAGTAAGGTAATCTTGAACACTTACAAGTTACAGAGCATACTAATGTGCAGTAACAAACAAAGGTTCGCAGAACGATTAACAGAGGTTTTCGTTATTAATAATTTAACAAATTAATAATGTGTCTAGAGATTATAACAAAACTAGTTTTATAGTTTTGTTTAAGTTTCATAATGAACATTTAATACACACTGATGTCAATTACTTGTAACTGTCTCCTCTATTTCTCTTTGACAGAAGTGCCTCATTTCAACTCTCTAATAAGTGGAAAACTTATCAACGCTTCCTAAAGATCAACGAAGTCATCAAGAATAAGTTCTTCACAGATCAAATATTTGCAACTCGAAACTTTCCCTCTTGAACTTTCGCTTCACAATCCTCCATGTTTACAAGCTTTGACATTTCCGTTTTTCAAACAATATTTCATGTCTCAACTTTTGATTCGATTTCATTGTTATGTACTGCGGTGCGGCTTCTCATCTTCTCTCCAGAGAACCAAACACGAAAAACACAGAAGTAGAATCTAAATTGCGTTACCACAGTGGTTTAAATTTGGACAAAAGGACAGGGGGATTCAAAAATGTTCTTGTCATTAAACTTTGAAGGACAAGAAAGTGAGACAAGGGTATCAACTGGCTTTCGCTATTTTCGTATCTTTTTTATCTAGTGAAAGGAAGTCGGTTCTTTGTTCTGAAAGTTCAAAGATATACTTCGCTGTCTTTGAATGGAGGAGAGCAGAGCTAGAAAGTGTGATACAGCGTGGGCGTCAGCGGGAAAGTCGGCTTGATTAATTTAGCCTCAGGTCGCTGGACGTGATCTTTTATAAAATGGGTCCTCTTTGATATAAGAGATGATAAACTTTGATATACTTTGATATTCGCACATCACTTGTGGTGAGAAATCGGTAAGTCAGGTGCGATTATTTTATAATATTATGGTGAAAGTTTAAGGAAAGTACAAGGAACATTTTAGATGTTGAAATAAAATAACGTTTTTTTTTTACGAAAATAAGTGTACATGTTTTTTTAAGTATTTTTGTCAAAATATCATTGAGCGAGCATAGCGAGCGTCACCACGGTACTCTTTCCGAGGTCAAACCGCACAACCAATCGATCTGAAATTTTGCACACATACTAACGTAATCTATGCGGTCTCTGGGATCATTTTTGAACGGGATCCTGTGAAATTGGTACAAATTTAAAAAAAAAAATCTTTCGATTGGTTGGTCCGATCAATTTGAAATTTTGCAAAGTCATTGCAACCAACATTGTCCCCAATCTTACAAAGTTTCAGCCAAATCCTCCCATTGGTTAAAATTTAAAACCATATTTCATGTAATTGTTGAAATTTAAACTAGAACCGATTTACCGATCAACTTAAAACTTCGCATGGTCATTGGGACCGACATTTAAAGTATTTTTTGCCAATTTTTAAGACTAATCTGTTGTTATTTTCAAAAGTTATTGCCATTCTAAGGACATTTTATTCTATAAACCTGAAATATTTGAAAAATAAATACTAAATTTTCATCCCTGCCTTCTTGATGCTTCAGTACCAAGTCCTGTAGAGCAGCTGATACCTGCAGACGAATGTCAAATCGGGTGCAGTACGAAGGCTCGCTCATCAACGCGTTACACTGAGCGTTTTCCTAGTAATTATCCGAGTTCAAATGATAGCACTATAGCGTGTTCAGTGATAGGAATGTAATGGAACGAAATCAATTAAGATTGTCCACGACTCATGAAGGACGACAATATATTAAATGCAGTTGTGCATTTGCAGAGCGCGCACAGAGACAATGTCGCGACGGTTCCGCATGTACGTCATCGTCCTCGTCTTCTCCGTCTCTCTGTACGTCTTGATTGTTAGATCGTCGTTCCTGGATAGCGGCAGGACGATTCAGGTGAGACAGAACTGCCAAGTACTACGGGCAGGTCGATATTCACGTGGCTCAACCGATCGAACATTCCAAAATATATATTTTTTGAAATTACCCTCATGAATTACTTTTTCCAACATTTCAACTATATTAGGTATAAAATAATCACAAAATGTCATTTAACTTTCAACTCCTGTCTTACAGCGAGGTTTCAATTTATTGCCTTCCGAGATTGAACAAAACTGTAACACAGGAGGTATAGGGAAATCATTTCGTTTTTGGTTTGTAACTTTTAAAATAGCACACGTTGGTATTGTCTTCAAATTTTTTCCTAATAGAATGTCTAACTATCTATCATAAAACAACTTTTTTGTTCAAAGTTGGGACAACATAAAAATTAGATCTACATTATTAGCCTAAATGTGACACGATTTTACTTGTCTGCCATCAGATAACATGGGGAAGAAAACTCAATTTATCTCAGAAACAGACACGAGAAGTGTTTAATTTTTTCAAGGATTGTGTATGGCATGATTATCAATAAGTAGACAAAACATTATGAAAATCTGAGACTATGCCCGATTGGATGGGCCACCTTAAGGGGATTTCACGGGGGGCATGACTTTTTAATTTCAGGGTAAATATTGTAAGAAGATGTCAGCTAAGACCGATATTTAGCGAAATCAGCCCATTTTGGAAAGTCAAAAAAATATCCGGGACGATACAAACTGGTTCAAGACAATTCACAGAAAAGATCGAAACTGAATAACCGTTCAACATAGCAAGCTGAAACTTGGAATGGATCTAGTGGAGCGGTCGCTCCACGCCAGCCAAGTCGTACGGCGCGCACACTCTCACACAACACACCGTTCAAACCTAAAGGCTGGAGCAACCCACTTTTACTGTAAGCATCAAAGTGGCATTTTCGGCCTACTGAATCTCAAAATTGGGAAATCTCACATTGTTGCGAAATCTCTTAATTTCGAGCTATGGCCCACCCTACCATATATACCAAATTTGGGAACAATAGGTTATGATGTTTGCGAGCTAGAGGGCCGTGAAAACAGTGAAATTGTACGGCTTTCTTCAGATGATTATAATAATAATAATGATTTCTCATCTTCCAATAAATTCCGCGGTCTCCGCCACATTGACCCGAAATTTTCACCACATATACAGCTCGTCTGCCTGATGATACCTTGTCCTTATGAATTTTTTGTGCCGCCATTTTGAAACCGGAAGTGACGTCATATCTCAAAAACGGCTTGACCGATCGGAACGAGATTTGCGCTAATCGATTCAGACTGTCCTCTATATGAAATATCAATAGTCGAAATATACATTTACTATTACCGAAACCGGAAATGACGTCATAGAAATGAAAAATCAGACTTTATTCACCTCTTACTATAATAACTACATATCCAGAAGGCTTATAATGATACAAAACATTTATATAAATTAATTCTTGGGGGCAGTGATTTCAGTCGCCATTTTGGTAACCGGAAGTGACGCCATATCTCGAAAACGGCTGGACCTATTGGAACGATGCTTTCGCAATTCTTCATGGCATATCACTTTAAGTTTATATTTAGCTCCAAACAATATTTTTCTTAGTAACTAATTAAGAAATAGCGTATTTTTTAAAAGGAATGAAGGAATTAGTCATTGTTGCCCCAATAAGTTTTACAAGTTGTGTAAATAAACTAAAAAAAAGGGATATCCCCATAAAAAACACTCCGTGTAAAAATACCAGCCAAGTCTCTTCAACTAAAAAAAAATTATGAAATCTAAAAATTCTGCACTGAAACGTAGTGATATCAAAAAATTAGCCAAGTCAAAACTTTATTTGAAAATTAAAAAATACTTGGCGCATCGTGTATACAAATAGCTTAGAAGTATAGGCTAGATATAAATACATATACTTATAGTATACCTACAATGCCCTAAAAAACGATGCGCCAAGTATTTTTTAATTTTCAAATAAAGTTTTGACTTAGCTAATTTTTTGATATCACTAAGTTTCAGTGCAGAATTTTTAGATTTCATAATTTTTTTTTAGTTGAAGAGACTTGGCTGGTATTTTTACACGGAGTGTTTTTTTATGGGGTAATCATAATACATGTACCTATAGGGAGTACTAAAGTCCCTTTTCGGTATTTTTATTGCAATTTTTCTAAAATGAAGTAGGTACTTAGGTAACCCATATTTATTGGTGCCTGTGGCCAGGTTTGATATAAAATTATTGACAAAGAGAAATTTCGTGCCCTCTTCGCCAATTCATAACCTACTTGCAAGTCTGTAGAGTGAAAATTGCGGTATCTACGATTTTTTTAATGAAACAGCAATATTTTGTAAAAACATTTTTGGACCAAATATTAGAGGCGAAAAAACTCAAGTGGGTTGTAGAATCACTTATAAAATGAGGAAAATACATTATCTTCCTCTTATGTGCAATAGTTTGGCCAATTTCGTGTTTTATATGTTTAGCCACGTGGTACCACTCAAATACCCTTAATCAGTCTGTACCTAAAGCAACCAAAAATTGAACGAGCAGCAGAAAAGAGCTTATATCTGTATTCACAGAGCTGGTCTAGCAATGACGTAACCGCAACCGACTTCTCCGAGAACATCACCGAAGTGTTGAGCGTGCAGCGCCAACTGATCGCCGACGAGATGTCCGGCTATCGCTACCCGGCCGGCAGATTCAACATCAGTGCGCGCACTCTGGAGGAGTTGGTGCCGGAGACAGGAGGTCAGCCGATACGCAACATCGTCATCACGACGTGGAGGTCCGGCTCGACCTTCCTCGGCGATGTGCTCAACAGCCATCCGGCCAACTTCTACCACTTCGAGCCGCTGCTGGATTACCCGAACATCCAGATCAGGGACGAGCCGTTGGCGAGCGAAGCGCTCAAAGCTATCAGGAGTATGCTGAGCTGCGAATACTCTAGACTTGGTACATTTAAGACGGCTGAGTAGTGAGCGTGGCCTTGAAGAGAATTTTAATCGAGTATTATCAATATCTTTTACCAATGTAATTGTTAATAAAATAAGGCTTTGTACGAGTTTTCAGAGCAGATTAATAAAATTAATTTGATAGTTTCGAATGGGTAATTGAGCGAGCGTAGCGAGCGTCTCCATTCTACACTTTTGGACACTTTCTCTGTTTGTTTTTTTTGGCCCGACGGCACAGGCCACAATTTTTTTTCGATCGAGCTGAAATTTTGCACACATACTAATATCATTCTAACTTAATCGTGTATAGTTTTTGAGAGCTGTCATTTGATTGGTTCAAAAATAAAAATGTCTCCCGATTGGTCGAAAATCAAAATGTTTCGATTAAGTTCATATTTTGCATGGACATTAAGTCTACCATTTTCTATTATTTTACAAGTTTTCAGCCCAATCATTAGATAACTTATGCACTTATTGACATTTTTCAATGTTTGGAACTGTCAGAATTGATGGTGTGTATCGGGAAATTCCACCGCTTTCTGGATTGTTTTATTTATGTACCAAAGTGTAAAGATAGCTATTCTGAGTTTCAATGAAAACATATTCTTGTTGACTATGTGAATATAATACAATTCATAAGGGATGTAAAATATGTATAAATATGGCTTCATAGTTTTTTTTTTTATATATTGATCGTGTTTCACAGTTATGTTTGAAGCAACGTTTTGACTATATAGTACATGTAAAATCCTATATTTTACACATTATTCTAGCCCAATCGGGAAAAATGTACATACTTATTTCTATTCACAGAGATTGATGGAGAAGTACCTATCAAATTCATGGTACTCTGTTATTAAATGTTTCCAGAATGTTTATGGAAAATTGCGATGAATATCAGTAACGATGTATACGCACCGAGTGTTCACACCCCCAGCGCCACTAGCGAGAGAAATCGGCAAAACTGTGCGGCGAAGAATCAGCAATTTTATAATCTCTCATTGGCCGTGGCCATAGCAACCCATAAAAATCCACAGAGAACTCAAAATAGCTCAGAATTGGTAAAAGAGAGGAGTAAACTAATAATTTTATCAGATTCAGTGGAGCTGTTTACACTTCATACATTTTTCACAGCGAAATATCCTGTGGCGTATTATTGTAAGAATGCATACAATGAGTAATGTTTACTAACTGCTGCAACTAAGGGTATGAGGTTCACGCCAAGAGTTGCTAATTTTTGCCACACATCGCGATGTCTCTCATTTTCAGAAACAAAAGTGAGTCAACACTCGGTGCCTATAGTTAGTTATCTTTGATTGAAAGGATCGTGCTCGATTGGTGATGTTCCGCGTGTCGGTGCTCGCTCATCAACGCGTTACACAGAGCGTTTTCCTAGTTAGTTTTATTTTGTCCTACAGATGTTTAGTACCATATTTTTACTAATTTTCAGCCACTAAACATCTGTAGGACAAAATAAAAATAATAAACCACTCCAAGCAATGAAATTATTTTCATTGAACTGTTCTGAATAAACGTACAAAGCCTTATTATATTACAAATTACATTGGTAAAAGATATTGATAAAAATCGATCAAAAACTCTTCAAGGTCAAACTCACTACCCAGCCGTCTTAAGTTCCGGGTAAATTATTGGCTAGATGTTCTTCAAAGTCAGCAATGGAGTCAATTAGTATATTTTTTATTTATTTCTTTACAATAGTTATAGGGTAGGGCGAACCGGTTTGAAATCCGAACCGAACCGGCTTTAGTTGTTCGCGAACCGAACCTTAAAATGACATATCCGAACCGAACCTCCCTCGCTACCAATTTGAAATTTCCCAC
Organism: Leuctra nigra; assembly: GCA_934045905.1. Lineage (NCBI taxonomy): Eukaryota > Metazoa > Arthropoda > Insecta > Plecoptera > Leuctridae > Leuctra > Leuctra nigra. The sequence continues at coordinate 25,468,834 of OW203767.1, read as the reverse complement.
CAACTTTTCGTTCCTGTGTAGTGTTCTAGATAGAAGGCTGTGTGACAACACCGCGTAGAGAACATCTATCTTCACACTATTAAATTTAAGGTGAGATCAGATGGGCTTGAGACGTGAAACAGGCTCCAATGCTAAATATGGCCAGGTCTATAGAGTGGATTGGCTGCGGCTACCAGCCGTTCGCAGCGCTCTCTAAGCACCATGGTTGGTGTTAGAAAATCGAACTAATCTGAATTTTAGCGGGTTAATTCAAAATCAAATGTATAAATTAGAACTAAAACAACTTGGATAACGATCAGATGAAATTAAAAGGGTTGATATCAGTGTAAAAATGTGTTTAGTTTATTGATTGTAATAATTAACATGTAATACAAGAATTTTCACTTACTTATTATTCACCAAACAGCAAATAACCTAAAAGATGGCATTTGACAGCTCGCGCCATTGACTATCACTCAAGAAATAAAATGATTGCCTAGATTAGTTCCGGGATCGCCACTAGCGAACTTAGCGCTGCGATCGGCTAGGGTGCAGACTGACCAAGGGTCGATTTTATAGCATTTTTTTCTGCGTATTCCACCCGTAGTCCGTATTCACGGGAGCCAATGGTAGATCATTGAAGTGTTCACACCGTAAGCTTAATGGTGTGAAGATAGATGTTCTCTACGCGGTGGTGACAATATGGAAAAACAATGAAAATCGCGACAGTTTAAATTTTTATTTTATTTTACTTTTCTTACCTTTTCATCGTGCATAAATTCAATGATGTGAATCAATGTGAATCAAGATGTGAAGATTAGATTTCAGAATAATATTTATTTTATGAAAATTGAGATGTTGCTGAACACAGATGTGCTATTATTTTTGTTGTGGGACGTACAGTTTTCAAGGAATTAACTTACAAACTTTGATAGACAATCACATCATAATTTGCTATGTTGCCATGTCAACAAAGGAATCACCATGGCAATACATTGTTGAAAGACTTGGAAATGACATCACAGCTCTTATTCTTGTTACAGGCCGTTTCTCCCGCAAAAATTTCCTCTGATATTTGAATTTGATTTTTATGGATGAAAATTTTAGATTTCATAGGTAGGTAATAAGTGTATTTGTCATTATTATTTGTGTTGATAATTAGAAATTTACTAGAATAAAATTTCACGAGACTTCCCTATTAATTTTATCAAAAATAAAATCCACGAAAAAGATGGAGTTAATTTTACTTGTTTCTGGATAACTACACATAGATTATTTGTACTCTCCGCCCGCAACTGATGAGAGTAGAGTTGCACCAGGTAACAATTTTGCAAATATCATACATCTTTTGTGTATCATGACTAAGTAATAAGTGCAGGTAAATTAAGCCAGAGGTCCGGCTCGGTTCGGAGGTTCGGTCAAATATTTAAAGTTCGGTTCGAGGTTCGGTTCGGTTCAAAAATATGTAGTTCGCCCAACTCGAAACATTTTGAAGGTTTAGTTCTTTTGAATCCCATCATGGTTGACAAATCTTTCCAAATTTGTAGTTGAGCGAGCGTAGCGAGCGTCTCCATTCTGCACTTTTGGACACTTTCTCTCTTTTTTTTGTGTGTTTTTTTTGTGTTTGGCCCGACGGCACAGGCTACAATTTTTTTCCGATCGATCTGAAATTTTGCACACATACTAATATCATTCTAACTTAATCGTGTATAGTTTTTAAGAGCTGAATTCTGATTGGTTCAAAAATTAAAATATCTCACGATTGGTCGAAAATCAAAATGCTCCGATTAAGTTCAAATTTTGCAGGGACATTAAGACTACCATTTTCTCTTATTTTACAAGTTTTCAGACCAATCATTAGATGACTTATGCACTTATTGACATTTTCCAATGTTTGAAACTGTCAGAATTGGTATCGGGAAATTCCACAGCTTTCTGGGTTGTTTTATCTTTGTCTGTGGTTTTATGCACCAACCAAAGTGTATAGATGGCTATTCTCAGTTTCAATGAAAAACATATTCTTGTTGATTGTGTGGATTATATTGCAATTTATAATGGATGTATATTATGTATATGTTTACCTATACATCTAGGAATCAATATTTTTTTTAATATGGATCGTGTTTCACAGTTATGTTAGAAGCAACGTTTTGAATATATAGCACGTCATGTAAAACTCATATTTTACACATTTCCAGCCTTTAATCACACAAGAATTTACCTAGACTTATTGCTATTTTAAGTGTTTTGAATATCTGTTCACAGAGATTGATGGAAAGTATCAAATTCATGGTATTGATCTGTTATTTAATTTTTCCAGAACGTTTATGGAAAGTTTCGATGAAAATCAGTAATAATGTATAGTTGGTTAGTTATATTTGATTGAATGATTCGTGCTCGATTTGCGATGTTGCGCGTGTCGGTGCTCGCTCATCAACGCGTTTCTCAGAGCGTTTTCCAAGTTAGTATTTGATAACAACTGGTCATCAGAAAAAGTAATATTTCACACCAATAAGTACTGATTACCTACGAAATTACCAATTTAACGGAGTATTTTTTATTAGTATAAAGTTGTCTTTCCATGAAATAACATATCAATAAATAACAATAACATTGCTGATTGGTCGAAACTTCATAGATATCTGAGAGCACTTTAGTGGTAGAAAATGTCCGTAAAACGACATCCGGTATCCGGTAAAAACTCAGAACGCAGGTTGACAAGTTGAAGTTAGTTGAACATTTTCGATGGTCGAGTACGATAACGTGTCAAAATCGTCACGAATATCGCAGGTTGATGCTGGCATGGAAAGACAACATAAGATTTTAGTTTACAATAGTTGTATTGCCTGCAGACCACTACCTGGCGTTTGGAAATTATGAATTACTGCTCCCTCACAACACCCGACTGTGGAAGCAATGCAAGGGTTACCCGCTGCTCTGCTCGCGTCCCGAGTTCCTCACACCGTTCTGTCGACTCTTTCCCGTCCAGAGCATGAAGGTGGTGCGACTCAGACTCAGACTCATAGAAGAGTTCCTGGACGATGACAGGTGAGACCTCAAAGATTGTGGGTTTTCTTTTCAATGCAACTGGTTCAGGATGTCTTGGACAAGAACAAGTTGAACTGAATGGTGCGATTTGATTTGTGGTCGGTATTTTCACCGATTTCTACATTGAGATCGAACGAAATTTTGGGAGTAAAAATCAGTGGTCGAATGGGGGTGGGGGGATGGAATCCCCCCATGGGGAATATATTGATAGTTCAATCCCCCCATGGCTAACTTGTCCACTTCACCATCCCCCCATGAAAGATTTTAAAGAAAGTACTATTTACTTCAAAATAATACAATTCCCAGAGAATTTTGCAATTTGAGCCTCAAGACGCCATTTGTCGAGATACAAAAAGGCTTAAAATAGAGTCAAAACGCTTAGAAGAGTTCCTGGACGATGACAGGTGAGACCTCAAAGATTGTGGGTTTTCTTTTCAATGCAACTGGTTCAGGATGTCTTGGACAAGAACAAGTTGAACTGAATGGTGCGATTTGATTTGTGGTCGGTATTTTCACCGATTTCTACATTGAGATCGAACGAAATTTTGGGAGTAAAAATCAGTGGTCGAATGGGGGTGGGGGGATGGAATCCCCCCATGGGGAATATATTGATAGTTCAATCCCCCCATGGCTAACTTGTCCACTTCACCATCCCCCCATGAAAGATTTTAAAGAAAGTACTATTTACTTCAAAATAATACAATTCCCAGATAATTTTGCAATTTGAGCCTCAAGACGCCATTTGTCGAGATACAAATAGGCTTAAAATAGAGTCAAAACGCTTAGAAATGCACCAAATTCATTTCTAAAATTAAAAAATCTTCTGGGGCTGTGCGCCCCGGACCCGCATGGTGCTGGGGGGTTATCCCAAGGAGCTTAAATACATAGCAATTTTTGTATTACATAGCATACATTGTACTAAAGCTCGTTGGGTCATCCCCCCCCCCCCCCACATTAACTTGGAGCAATTCTTTTTTCAACAATACGCCATCCCCCATGGATCGACTTCCAATTCGACCACTGGTAAAAATGTTTGCCATCGAAAGCGTTTCGACTCTTTATTGTGACACTTTCGCTGTATTCTCTGTTCAGTTGTCTCTGTTCAACCTGAGTTCAACGTGTAGTTTAAACACGTTTGAACATGAGAATGTAGGTTTCTGTGGAATTTCTGTTTCTGTTCGGTTTCTGTTTCTGTCTGATAGCTTGTAATGTCCAATTTCATTACCTTCATTCCATTCTCCTAGGAGATCTCTAACCCTCATCAGTGCGTTGTGTCTAATGTCCGTCCGTCCGACCGGGTAGCTCAGTTGGTAGAGCTCTCGCCCGGCAAGTGAGAGGTCCCGGGTTCGAGCCCCGGTTCGGTCGGATATTTTTCACAACGCACATCCCTTCCTATCACGTTTGAACATGTTCTTTTAGTTTAAACGTGCGCGTGCTGTACTTGGTTCGTGATCCTCGAGGCACACTGCAGTCAAGGAAGCACCTGGAGTGGTGTCTTGGCAGCCCTGGCTGTAGGTGTCGATCTCGTCGCTGACTACGAAGCTGCCTCCGAACTGGCTGTTAAATTCCCAGACAGATTCAAGTGAGTATATTAATAATAGCGAGTTTGTTACGAGTGTCGTCGTCTCCCGCTTCCTTGCCTCCAAGATTCTCGGTCCTGCCAGGAGGTCTATTCTAGAACGATTTTCCAATTCCATTCTGATGGAATTCGGTTACGGCCATAAGGTTTAACATTGCATGGAATCGAATTCCATCAGAATTGGGAAGGTAAAAGTTCTAGAATAGGGCTCCAGTCGACTTCCTGCATTTGCCTCTTCAATTCCATTCAACAATGATGTCACTGGCCTTCCCTTTATTCACCTTTCTGCCGGAGTCCATTCAAATACTCTCCTAAACTACATTCCATACAGTCTTGAGTCATATTTAGCATAACCAAGTATAGGACTACCCATGTCAAAGAGGACTCAAGATGCGTGGAATGACGTATAGGCCATCTCTCGGCACCCATTCTTCGTATACGACCGTACCAAGATAATTGCATTTCCTCCACTCTGTCCACTATTGAGTCCTGTACTTTCATTCTCCTCCTAATTTCTACATTGGAAACGTGCTTAAGAAGAGACACTCTACAACTGCGCCTTATGTTATCCATCACCAGGGATTCTGATCTGCTCCTATTACGGTTGCTCAATACCAACTCTCCGATCCGTAAGTAGCTATAGGCTCCACAATAGTTCTATATGTATTTTCTTTGTATTTCTCGTAATCTCATCACTCCACCAATAAACTAGGAAAACGCTCAGTGTAACGCGTTGATGAGAGAGCACATAGTTGCAACATCCCCAGCCAAACACGATACACGATAGGCAAAAATCGATTTTCTTTGCAACTTTCCAATCTCCATATAAACACTCTGGCTGAATGACAGATCTATTGTGTCGTAACAAATGATACATACCTTTTCCAGAAATCTCTTCTGACAACCCATACTTTACTCTTAAAATGACAATGTTATAAAATTTTATAATTTACCCATTTATATTTTTGTGTTTTCCACGGACATGCACCACATAGGTGTTTCGTGGTAAGCGATAGTGTAACAATATATATTTTATGTGTGTCTCTAAATAAAAAAATTAAAAAAGTATGGGGTAAATGAAAACAAAATTTGTAAGCTTCCATTTGGCAGTTCCGTTTCCATGCCATTCTAATTTAAACTGGCTCAAATGAGTAATAGTTCACTTTTGATATTTATTTGTGCTTCTCTGACTCAGTTCATGAATCATGTTGTTTCCAGGGCCGTCCGCTACGAGGAATTATCAGTGGAGCCACACAAAGTTTCCCAAGAGCTGTTCAACTTCTTCGGTCTCGACTTTCATCCCAACGTCCAGCGATACCTCGACACTCACACCAAAGAAAACATCGGTGATGCCTACAGCACGTTCCGCGATTCCAAGTCGGCGCCGTTTCATTGGCGTCTAAATCTCACACACTCCGAGGTTCTTACAATTCAGCAGAGTTGTCAGTCCGCCATGGACGCGTGGGGATATGCACAGGCTGTCAATAGTTCGCATCAGAAGACGTTCAATCCAGTTGGGGACTTCGAGTTGATGGACTTGCGAGTAGTGCCGGGAGATAACTAAGTTCTAAGTGTTCCTCACGTAAAGAGAACTTGATCTATGAAAAAATATTAAGACGGCTGGGTAGTGAGCGTGGCCTTGAAGAGTTCTTTAATCATTTTTTTCAATATATTTTACCAATGTAATAGGGAAGTCTCTTAGAATGTAGAATGAAATAAATGCTTGGATTTTTAAAAATATACGTGTTTCTGATCTCGATGATCAAAAATTTTATTCTGTGGGTTAAGTACTCGTAGTAGCAAAGTTTTAATCGAATCTGAATGAAATGAGTCACTTATCGAGAGCGCAAGAACGACCCAAGGGACAATTGACGTCAAAAACGTGTATTGAATCACATAAACCCAGGGTGAGGTCCAAAATAGGAGCTGGTTGGGCGTTGACGTCACCATAGGATTTACGGGTTAAATCAAACTTGCCGCGTCAACAAACTAGCTGAAACCAGTACCCATAATGCTCAAGCTCAAGAGGTCGGGCGTTGTGATTACTCTATTTTCATTCATTCGACCACGATTCGACTCAAGGTCACGCCCAGGTGTTACGTCACAATGTTAAAAGGATAGGGAAACTGGGCGACCTGATCATAAATCGGTATGCACCCCCAATGTATAATCATGATGAGACCGGTTGCTGATAACATTGCTGTCTACGTCATAATCGTTCATGTTGTCCAACTCCGTTTTACCAGCCTGAATGCTAGACGATATTTCAATGCGGGATTTGACAATGAAAATGACGGACTAGACAAGGAAAACAACTGTTGACATTTATCATTTTTCCTCTAGTTTTTAATTTAAACTTAAAAAAAATGAGGAGACTTCCCTATTGTTAATAAAATAAGGCTTTGTACGAGTCCTCAGAATTGTTCAATGAAAATAATTTCATAGATTGGAATAGTTTATTAGTTTTATTTTCACCTAACTAATTTTCAGGCACTAAACGTCTGAAGGACCAATGGAACTAAAAAACTATTTAAAGCTATGAAATGATTTTCATTGAACTGTTCTGAAGACTCGTACAAAGCCAAATTTTATTAACAATTACATTGGTAAAAGATTTTATTTTATCAATACCATGGTTCTAGGTCATATGGTGGATGGTATTCACCTATAACTAGAGCATTTTTACATACAAGAACCGACTTGCCAGATATTAATAAAAATCGATTAGAAAACTCTTCAAGGTCAAACTCACTACTCAGCCTGGAGCCTCATTCTACAACTGCATTGCTGGTCGCCTAGCAATTATTTCAATGTTAATCTTATGGAAGAAATTGCTAGGCGACCAGCAATGGAGTTGTAGAATGAGGCCCCGGCTAAGCAATATTAGCATTCATTCAATCATTCTAATCGTGCATACGTGACATCAACATAATCGGATCAACTTTTAATGCCGAAATGTCAATCGCTGTAATTAAAATAATTTCATGACGTCATTTCCGCTTGCGTTAATATGTATTTTAGTACTTTACTACTGATCATCCATATTGTTGACCGTCTGAATCATTTGGTGCTAGTTTCGTTCAAATCGGTCTTGCCGTTGTCGAGATATGACGTCACTTTCGGTTTCAAAATGGCGGCACAAAAAAAGTGGGGAAAAGTCAATTTCATGTATAACTTGTGAATTGGTAAAACTCTGGCATCGTAGTATAGTTAAATAGTGCTGTATCTCCTCTCTTTTTTGTACTAATATAGTTTTAAGTATATAATTTTGAACCGATTTTAATAATTTAATGTGCGTTTCCCCAGCTCGTTAAACCATATTGTAAAACAGTTTGGACAAGAGCAAAATAAACACATCTCAGTGCATGCGTTTCCCAATGTTATTCTGAGCTTCTGAACAGTCTTAGCAATGTGCGTATCCCAATTTGCAAACGCATGTCAAATCGGATGTAGTACGAAGGCTCGCTCATCAACATGTTACACTAAGGCTGCATTTCACCAAGATTCTAAACCCGGGTTAGAGGCGGTAAACCTGGTTTAGAGGCCCCTAAACCAGGTTTACCGCCTCTTAACCGGGTTTAGAATCTTGGTGAAACGCAGCCTAAGCGTTTTCTCCTCAACATCATGCATTTGGTATTTCCAGATTTTTATCTCCGATCTTTTTATTGTGTTCTAATGAGAGTAAGTAAAAGCACGATTTTGTATAAAGAGGTAGATGAAGGGCTGAGCACCTCAACAAAAACCCTCTGATTCTGAAAGAAAAATATCAGGAGAAACTGATTTCAGTTTCTTTATCGGCTTCTGTAGGCACTGTACTTTCATCTACTAAATCTAAATTCTACTTCCACATGGAATGTAGCTAGAGTATAAAGAGAATTAAATGTTTTAATGCTACATTAGAAATTGATAATCAGATTTATGTGCAAATATAAAAATACATACCATCCGCCGCCACCAAATGTAAAATCAAAATATACAGTAAATTATTTTAATGCTATAGTCTATAGTGTTATGATGATAATGAACAATATTTTTTTTATATTTTTCATATATTTATTTTTTATAAACAAAATAAGAAAGCAATTTGTCCACAATGAATCTGCTAGTGAATCTTTCGCTCAGACTGGCCAAGAGTTCAGGTGACGTATGAGTTTCATTTCGAACAATTTCATGAAGTTTTGTAGGGAACTAAATTCCTCGCTGCCTCTAGAGGGCTCTAAGCGAAGATATTTCTCTGGACCGTCGAGAGCTAACCACTCACTTCACAAGAAAAGGGACGGAAGCTTTATTTACAATGTATAGGTATCGGAGTGTTCAAAGGCGTTTTTCATCAACGAAATCGATTGGAAAAAGAGCCGATTGGTCTTCTTTCTCGTTTTGAAAGTCGGCACAGTTCGTTCTTATGTGGATGTAGATAACACTCTTATTTTGTATGAACTAAAAGAAAATTACAAAATTGGAATGGAAACTACGGTCTATGTTTACTAAGATCTCTAGTTGCAAGAAATTGACAAAATAATGACAAAGTAATCGAATTAAAATTAATTAATTAGTTGTACAGAAGATGTTTCTAAATTTGTTTCCTAGTTGCAGGAACTTATAACGATTATTGAGAATACTGTCCATAGTTTATAATAAAGGCATTTTATTTTATACAATATAATTAACTTATACAGATTTTGGATCGGAATGTAAAACAAAACAGATGAAACGAGTAATTCATAATGCAAACACAAAGCAAAGAAGTCTCTTTACGAACATACCTCAAAGAAATCGGTGAGAAATGTTCATTCTTGAAGAGAACCGCAAGAGCAACTATTTAAAATTTAGCAGTAATGAAAAACTGACATTTACCGTCAAGTCTAGCTCCACAGTTCAATGTCTACGTTGTTTGTTAGTTCCTTCAGTAAGACTTAAAATAAAATAACATAAAATGACAAACAATTAAACTGTCAACGATATTATTACAAAATATATTTTTTTTGAACAACAGTATTAAAGAGGAGGAGTAAAAATCGTTCAACGCCAATGTTAAATATATTTTTTCTTGATTGTCGTCAAGAAAAATCACCGAAAAGATATTGTTACGGTAATATAATCTTTGTTATGTCCTAGATAACAATAAAAACATTCTTGCCAGAAACTAAGCTCTGAAAAAAGATAAAATCAGATGAATAACAGATCCAATAACAATAACAATTCTCCATAAAAAAACACTATCGGATGAAAATGGTTAAAATAGTCAGGTCAAAGAACTTTCAAAAGCTCACACATCACTCTAACTTGTCAAATAAAATAGAAATACGGAAGCAAACCCAGATTCACAAAGATTCATTGAGAATGTTCAAGAAATTCAGGAGGAGAAATATTCGCGGTCATAAACTAAACTGCGGCCATTAGGTTTGTGAGTGAGCGAATAAACTTTAAGAGCATTGGAAGTGTATGGAAGAGGAGAAAAAGTTCTTCAGTGAAACACAATTGTCTTTTCCTCAGTGATCCCTAGCGGGTCATTTCAACCTTCCAGGACTCCTCTGTCTGTCCAGGACATAAATCCAGCAGGGAATGAAAATATGAGATGAAAGTCGAATCCGAAGGGTTTTCTCTTCGAAACATTGATTAGTATTTTCATTGGAATCTCTGGATTTCAACGTTTTTCATTATAGCCTGTTAAATGGATTTGTGATATAAATTGATTCAATTTTATGATATATATCCAGGATAAACCACAAGTCTGACGACGAAGGATCTTTATAAAATTGTAAGATTTTGAGGTTATCGGAAATAACAGAAGTGAATTTCATTTCCCAATGATCAATTTTGATCGTAGTTTAATAATATTTACGGTTGATTTGGTAAATGATGCGGTATTAGAGAGAGATGAGAGATAAATCTGATTCAAATAAAGTAAAATAACTCGCAGAAGGTATTCTGAGATTACTAGAAAACTGTCACTGAACAAAGTTAAATTTTTGACAAAATATGAAGTTCTTCCTCAGCTCGTTCTTTTTGCTTCTTACAAATTGTTATCAATTTGTTTTATGGCAGGATTTTCAATACTCTGCTACAACCATTAGTTAAGTTTAAATGGTCATTCACGAGATGCCATTGGTTATCGCCATGATAATAGAGTCCTAATCAACTGTTTGAAATTTAGCAGAGCACTGAAAAACTATTTCTTATTGTCTTTATTAGAGCGACGATTACTAATTTACTATTTTCTACTACGTAAATTTATTATTACTTATTTAGTAGTTATTATAACTATTCTGTATAGTACTTTGTATAATCTTTACTCGTCAATCATTGACACAAAACAATCATAAACGATTCAATTTTGAGCCTATATGTACATTTAAGGAGCTTAATTAAGTATTATTTCATAAGTCATGTATCTACCATAAAAGCTTGGTAGCCTCTCTAGAAGATGTGATGTAGCCATTATACAATCACATCTGCACTAATCAAAAGAGATTGCACCGAGAAATGACGCCCTCGCTGCCGGTTATGTTGTGTTCGAACTCGCTTGGAAATGTACTGAATGTTAGAGAAGAGTGACGTGAACCAACTGCTCTTATTATCAGCGACATGAAACTGCATTTTATCCTCTTACTCTCGTCGCCAGCTGCATTTTCTATACTTCATTTCAATACAAGGATCTGTTTCATAGTTTCAATAACATGTAGCGCTGTATGAGAGCTTCATTCGAACTTCTTGTTTCATCATAAACAAAGTTGTTCGTTTGATGAGGTGTCGGTGGAATTGGAACACGGATTATTTCTCATCTCGTTGACAAATACTTGGAAAACGCTCAGTGTGACGCGTTGATGAGCGTTGATGCAACATCTCCAGCTGAACACGACCCAATTAAGGTGATACAAGCGTCGGCCGTTTTAGCAAATTGAGAGAGAAAAATTGTTTCGTAAGTGGATCAGTCTGATTGTATATTAGCAACACTTTCTCATTTTTGCATCGTGCATTGTTTTAGGCACCGGTTATTCAACAAAACCGCCCAAAACGATGACATTTCCGATACGATTGGAGACCAAACCCGTTAACCAATCGATATAAAATTTGTATCATGATTAGATGAAAGACAAACTTAGGGTTATCACTTTGCAAATTTTTAAAATTAAATTTCATACGGCACCCATAGCCACAAGAAAATAGAAAATTTTTCAATAAAAATCAACTAAATATGACTTATTAACAAGCAATTAAAAATGTACCAAGTGATAACCCTAAGTATGTCTTTTATCTAAATTCATGATTAAAATTTCAAATCAAGTCGTCACCACATTTTGTCTCCAATCGTCTCCAAAAAAGTGCCTGCAACAAGCGACAAAATCGCTCGCGCTTGCAGCACCTTAACATTGCAACTTTCCAACTTCTATCGAACACTGTGGAAGAATAACACTCGTTTACCACGTATTTGATTAATTTCGGTCAAACTCTTTTGACAACTGTTTCAAAGCTCTCAAATGGTAATAAGTCTGTGAATTACTTGACCGATTGGTCTGGATCACCATGCAAAATTTTCACTTAGTCGGGATATTTTGATTACAATATTTTATTTAATAAAATGTTGGTTTTAATAAGCATGCAAAATTTCAAATCGATCGGATTAACCAATCAGAACATGTACACATTTTTTAAATTTAAACCAATCAACGAATACCGAAAAAAAATCGGTCTGCATTTTACATGTATGAAAATTTTAGCTAGATCGGAGAAAAGTTGTGACCTATGTCATACCTGTAAACTTTGTGGTTGATGGTGACAATATTGTCTTGATTATTTGTATCGAATCAAAACAAATTTGATTCTTTATTCGCCACACAATCTACGTATAGTTGACGAGAGTGCAAATATATGTTGCTGTCTTTAGTCAACTTATCTCCGTCGCCATCTTAGCTCCTAATTGTGCGATCAAGTCATCGTTCATTGTGGAGAGGAGAGGATTAGACCATTACTCATCTCATTAACTTCCCTGCGAAGGCGAAAGAAACGGAAGAAGATGGCGAGGACTTGACGGCTAAGTTGGATCTACTGGCGGAGACACAATGCAGTGATCTATAAGAAATGCAAGAGAAGAAAAGAGACGGAGAAATATTAATGACGTTTTACTTCACTCCTGCTGTCTGCGGGCTGCAGAGGTGCATTGCTTCCATTAAAATGGGTTTAAAATATATATTTGTATTCATACTTTTATTGAGTTCTTGCGCTGCGCTTTTATGAAATAACAATGGTAACATAAATGAACAACTGAAAGATGCAATTCGTAAATCCACCAGATTTGATGAAAATAATATATCAGTTAGAATATTTTGTATGGCAGGAATAAAACTCAAATAAAATATAAAATAAGAAAGAATTTTTAGAAAATAGTAAGAAGTCAAATATTTATACAAATACTTAATTTTCTTATTGAGCGAGCGAAGCGAGCGTCTCCTTTTGGCCATTTGGCACGGACCTCTGTTTTATTTTTTTTCTGTTACTGACAATATACAGGTCAGAGTTTTTCTTCGATCGAGCTGAAATTTGCACACGTGTTCGAACATTCTCTGGGCGTTGCAGACCCTCATTTTTTGAAATCCATCAATTGGTTAAAATTTAAATTAACATCTTTTGATAGGTTGTAAAATGAAAATGGTCTTCGATAAATCTGATCAAACTCATATTTTGCATGGTCAGTAAGACCAACATTGTCTCTTATTTTACAAATTTTCATCCTAATCAGTTAAGAACTTATGAACTTATTGACATTTTTAATAGGTCAGATATGATGTATCGAAATTAATGTTTTCCAGTGCCAATTGAATTTAAAAACATTTGCTTTATGTACCAGGGTGCCATTTTTAAGTTTCGATGAAAAGCATATACTTTTATATTGATTGAGTGGATCATATTATTTCAATTCAATATGGATGTATATGTTTTATGCTTTGTGTACGCATTTCCTGTTGGAGAATTTGCACATACTCGTGCTCGCTCATCAACGCGTTATTATGAGCGTTTTCCTAGTGTTAACAACAAGTAACAACAGTGGGACTATACCAACCCCCTGACCAAATATGATGTAACTGAAATACTGATTCTTACCTGTTGTTAGCATTATCTTGTTTCGGCCATAAGAGAAAGGGTTCTAGTCGTGAGTTGATACTAGAAACATAGTAGGTATTTGAAAACAATAGTAGTATTTTTACCACACTGTAATGATGCATGCTACTTGCTAGTAGAACAAAGATCTAACATTGCACAGCTATAACAAGTAACCATCTCCTCTTACACAAAAGTAGTACATCAGTCTATAATGAAGCATTGCGTCCAGTCTGGATAAATTACATCATCATCTTGTTTGTGAGATATTTGTGATCATGAACAAGATAGATTGTGTTGTATCGCTGTACCTCAGTTGAACGCTGAGCAGAACTTTCTTCAACATCCCGAAGAATAAAATATAAATAGAATTGAGACATTTGAATTGGAAGGGAAATTTTCGTATTGAATTTTATTTCGGTTCATTGCACTGCTTTTTAACAAGTAAAAAACCTTTCTCATCTCCATGTTAGGCACTTAAAATCTCTATACAATACATTTCAATTCTACTAGAGTTTTTTTAGCCTCTGGCACTTCAGGGACAAGACCCATTAGCATCCATTTAAAGTGTTTTTAACTTTTAAATAAGCGACATTCTATGCATTAGAAAAATACCTCGTATGGGTTTATATTAAACATGTTTTTCCCTATCTCTGTATTTCTAAGGTATTGTATGAATTTCAATAATTTCAGTTCACGTTTGGTAAGAAATAGATATCTGCTTCAACCGCTTTCACGAACCACGGTATTTTGGATAAGAGTTGAATAATGACCCAATTGAACGCAGTATATCTACTCCAAGAGAAGAAAATAAGCCTACGAATTCGCTCTGGAAAAGTTAAACGAAGAAAGTTAAAGAGTGATAACACGATGCTTCATTTAGCAAAAGCAAATACGAAGATTCCATAAAGGTAAATCAATAAGATTTTAAAATCTTTTTAAATTGAGGTCAAAGACACCCAGAAAAAAACACTCCGTGTAAAAAAGGCAGCCAAGTCTCTTTACTTTAAAAAAATTCAACACCGAAAAGGAGTGATATCAAAAAAGGAGCCAAGTCAATGACATTTCCAAATATTTAATCGTATCTTTGAAATAAAAGTATAAACACCGAGAAATACTTTACAAAAGGACTTGGCGCATCGTTTTTTTAAAGACATCATTCTATCCTAAAAGTGGAAAGAAATTTACAAGTAGGTACATTTTCCTCTTTCTATTAGAGCCAGAATCTATGAATCAAGCTACTTTTAGTAATGACTATTTTATAGTTTTGTCAATGGCGATAGAAGCATGATTTTATGCTGTAATATATAAGTAATATAAGGGTGAAAGAATTACATAACAATTGGAAGTGGTGAGAATGTAGGTTTCTTTGGAAAACTTCCATGGAGTCAGGAGTCAGGATCCTCATCAGTGTGTTGTGTCTAATGTCCGCCCGTCCGATCGGGTAGCTCAGTTGGTAGAGCTCTCGCCCGGCAAGTGAGAGGTCCCAAGTTCGTGCCCCGGTTCGGTCGGATATTTTTCACAACACACATCCCTTCATATCAATTGGAAGTGGGCTCATACATATTCTTGCAGTACTGTTAATATGGCGATATTAGACTGGTATCTTTTCATAATTTGATCTTGACTGAAGGAAATCATGAAACGTTGTCAAATAATTACTAACTAATGGAACACAATTATATATTTTTGAAGTGTCAAGTGTATAAAGTTAAATTTTTTAATAGAAATTCAATATGACTGTCTTCTTTGTGAAATGTATTTTTATAAAATGTGTATTAATAGAAATTGTTACATGATGTGAAGGTATAACGCATGATGAGACTTAATTATATTCACCACGAAACAATATTACGAAGATAACTATTGTGTATATTTTTAGAAAGCATAGACAACAAGTTTCATAGCGTATATATTCATATAGAAAATATTTTACAGAAGGTATGTATAATATGTACCTAATTGAAAGATGTTTCCCTATTATTCTAAACATTCAAAATGACGGTTGTATATAAATGGCACATGCTTATGAATAGAAAAATGTCTTTAAAAAAACGATGCGCCAAGTCCTTTTGTAAAGTATTTCTCGGTGTTTATACTTTTATTTCAAAGATACGATTAAATATTTGGAAATGTCATTGACTTGGCTCCTTTTTTGATATCACTCCTTTTCGGTGTTGAATTTTTTTAAAGTAAAGAGACTTGGCTGCCTTTTTTACACGGAGTGTTTTTTTCTGGGATATCACTTCTTTTGTTAGTTTATTCATACAGCTTGTAGCACAGCTTGTGTCCGTGCAAGAACTTATTTCTTTAAAAAAATACGCCTATGCCGATTTGGATACTTAGAAAAGTTGCGTTTGGTATATAAGATTAAAATAATTATCCAAGAAGAATAGCTTTAAGTTTCGTTACAATCGGTCCAGCCGTTTTCGATATATGACGTCACTTCCGGTTTTAGCAATGGCGGCCGAAA
The DNA here is from genome assembly GCA_934045905.1 of Leuctra nigra. Classification (NCBI taxonomy): domain Eukaryota; kingdom Metazoa; phylum Arthropoda; class Insecta; order Plecoptera; family Leuctridae; genus Leuctra; species Leuctra nigra. The sequence continues at coordinate 25,452,659 of OW203767.1, read as the reverse complement.
ATAATGTCGTCTTGAATTCATAATTATTACTCCTACACATTTCCAAAATTTGGTTGCAATCGGTACAGCCGTTTTTGATATATGACGTCACTTCCGGTTTTAACAATGGCGGCCGAAAATAATGTCGTCTTGAATTCATAATTATTAGTACAACACATTTCCAAAATTTGGTTGCAATCGGTACAGCCATTTTCGATATATGACGTCACTTCCGGTTTTAACAATGGCGGCCGAAAATAATGTCGTCTTGAATTCATAATTATTAGTACAACACATTTCCAAAATTTGATTGCAATCGGTACAGCCATTTTCGATATTTGACGTCACTTCCGGTTTTAACAATGGCGGCCGAAAATAATGTCGTCTTGAATTCATAATTATTAGTCCAACACATTTCCAAACTTAGGTTGCAATCGGTACAACCGTTTACGATATATGACGTCACTTCCGGTTTTAAAAATGGCCGCCGAGAACACTGCAACCTTGAATTTATAATTATTTACAAAGTACGTTTACTTATATCTGTTTTAAAGTATAAAGTGGTGAATTTAGCGTCATTTAGCATATTTATGACGTCATTTCCGGTATAGGTCATAAAATGTGTGACGTCATTTCCGGTTTCGATATTTGAATCATCAAATATTACTGATTACATAAAGTTGACCGTCTAAATCGTTTAGCGCTGGTTTTGTTCTAATCTGTTTAGCCGTTTTTGAGACATGATGTCACTTCCGGTTTCAAAATGGCGGCTTCCGGTTGGTTTTATAACAAGTCAAATGAAATATCAAAAGTACAAACGTTACATAAATATCAAGACAATCGGATCAACAGTTGTTGCTGAAATGCAAATCGATGTATTTCAAATTTCATGACGTCATTTCCGGTTTATTTAAAATAATGTTCAGTCTTTTGATATTGATAATCCATATAGATGACCGTCTGAAACGATTGGCGCAAATTTCGTTCCGATCGGTCCAACCGTTGACGAGATATGACGTCACTTCCGGTTTCAAAATGGCGGCACAAAAAATTCATGGGGACAAGGTTAAATCAGACGCCAAAAGTGCACACGTGGTAAAAATGTGAGATCAATCGGTTCAGCCGTTTAGGCTGTGGCCTGTTTACCGGATTTTAGCTCCAGCCTACTACTACTACTAAGATTATTATTATGAAAACCGCCCTAAAACACTGTTTTCACGGCCCTCTAGCGCGCAAAGGGCGTAAACTATTGTTCCCAAATTTGGTATATGTTGTAGGGTGGGCCATAGCTCGAAATTAAGATATTTCGCAACAATGTGAGATTTCTCAATTTTAAGATCCAGTAGGCCGAAAATGCCACTTTGATGCTTACAGTAAAAGTGGGTTTGCTCCAGCCTTTATATGAGAGTGTGCGCGCGCCGTACGACTTGGCTGGCGTGGAGCGACCGCTCCACTAGATACTTTCGACATAAATCACAAATCAAATCATTTTTGACATGAAATAATTTAGAGATTTTACTCTTTTTCCTTTTTCCTTCTTGTCGGGCAGAAGCAAGAGAGCAGATCAAACAAGATGTGGAATATTACCAGCTCAAAGTCTGTAGCTGTGAATCTTGTCAAATACTCTGAAATCAAAACAATGCCAACAAGGTACTATTTTAAATCGATGTAAATCAAAGTTCAATGCATAGTTTGATGTCCCAGCACCGTAGTTATCAATCAATGTTCAAAATATCCACGTGCTCAATAAACTTTCTTTATAGAAAATGAAAAACTATAGTAAACTTAATCAATGCACATTGTTATACTTTTATTAGAGCCCGTCATTTTAACATCATGATTACATTGCGTTTAGACAGAGATGTAGCAATTTAAAGCACAGCTTTACAAAATGACGTCTGAATTAAGCTTTTATTCTAATAAAAGCGAATTGATTTATTCAAAGTTGTACGTCAAACAACACACAGTGATTATAAAGAAAATGCATTAAATCCCAACATGTAGTCTTAAATCTTCGCTGCGTGGGGGTAATGTAATTAAAAAATAATATGTAATTCGGCGAGTACACAAAAGATGCAAATACAAATAAAAGTCGACTGCGGTTACAAACTCCGTGGGAACTAATTGCGGGAACCTTCTATATCTCTAGTTTAACGTCTAATTGCAATTGATCCTGATGAACTGTTAAAAAGGCGTTAATTACATTGGCGTTTTAATGGAATTAGTTTTAAATTCAGTCAACACAGAAATGCTCAGTGAACATCAAGTTCAGTGATTGATCACTAAAAATTGTTATTGTTTGTGAAAGTTTAAAACATTTTTTCGTCACATGTATTAATTTTGGACAAGATCCTGTGATTGGTTGAAACATGAACCGAAAAACCCCACGAATATTGGGGTTACATTTGAACCGTTTGACCGATCAACTTTTAATGTTGCATGGTCATTGAGACTAAACTTTTACGCGTTTCTGACAATTTTCAGACATATTGGTCAAGAACTTTTAAAGTTATTGACATATTTCCTCCATTTCATGTTTTCAAATAGATGTCAAATTTATTGAAAGAAATTCAGACACAAAATTGTCACTGCTCCTGGGACGCAGCAACTTTCACACGCATATTTCCCATGCAATAAAAAGGCTCGCTTATCAACGCGTTACACAGTACGGTTTTCTAATTGTAATTAAATGTTTTGTCTCTGATGAGGAAACCCAAACAAGTCGCAACGCTAGTTTTTCCGATGCAGAAATATTCACAGCTCCGCTGCGACTAGACTCGAGTTTTGACGGTGTTTTGTATAAAGTTCGCGCAACGCCAATTACTTAATGGCCAAGACAAAGATGCACGACGCAGTGTAGAAAGTGCACGACAAGGAGAGAAAACGGACGAGCGTCGAGAGACGACGCTAAATGAACTGGCGTCGTCGTCGCTTTGTTTAGATGTTGTGTCTCGTCTACGAAGGAAGGAACAATGAACTTATTCTTTGAAAGTTAGGAAGAATGCGGGGTCCTCGATAGCTTTGTCAAATGTACTAAGAGGTGTTGAGAAAATAATAATAATAATATGTAGATTCGTAAAATTATTCTGAACAAATTTGTAGGAAGGAAAGTTCATAATTTGGAGACTTGCTGTTCACCATATTTTCTAATCTTCATTGTTCGCTGGCAAAAGGCGACGAATTATTGCTTTTTCCTGTTCTATTGTTGGCGAAAAGCGATCTAAAGTATAAAAGCTTTTGATTATTTTGCAAATGTGAATGACACTTCATCGCCACCAAATTGACTCTGCGTAAGAGCTAATAATTGATCAATCTTATGAGCCTGAACATGATGAACAGTTCTGCACCTAAGACGCAGACGGGCCGAAGTCCGTTTCAATGAATCTTGACGAGAAGTCAAAAACCAGTTATTCGGTCTTCAACCAAAATATTTTTAATTCTAAAATATCGAGAAATTAACTTCTGGCATTCTACGTCGAATGTGCAAAGTCGCGAATGACATTTATAACAATTCAATAATGGAATTTGATTGGTGGATGATTTTGTATTGCTCTTGCATAATCTTCTGTGCTCACTCAAAAACACATACGGAGGCAATTGTCTACCGTTTCCAGCATTCATACTAGTTTCCAAAGTCGTTTTAAAATACCCGCACAACATCTGTATAATCCTGTACCATGCTCTAAATCCATTCCAATAAGTAAAGAGTTCAGATATAAATATTGTTCTAAATCGAAGGATATGGCATTGACATAAAACTCTGTAACAATATCTGATTTTTGACATATAAATTTACTAATCCTAAATGTACGACAGAAACAATCTATGTAATAACATACCGTTGATATAATGAGGTCACTGGTTCCAAAAATACATGATTTTGGAGTATTTTATGAATCATTTTACGTCAGAAAAAACCATTATCGGAACCGATGTATCACTCAAAACAAACAACGAAAATAGCGTATAAAATGAAGAGAAGTAATTTGTTCTGAGTTTTGTATAAAGTGTGAGTTTATCAAACAATCTTCGCAGGCGTAACGCGATATGTCGAATGAATCAATCACTCCAAACTGATGTCAAAGATTGATTACTCCACGTCAAGTTTCAAACATTCACTGACTCAAAGTACTACAACTTTAGATTCAGATCAGTTTGTCGTACCAAGACGGATTATATTTATCATAGCAAGAACAAAATCAATAGTAGCTGAGAGTTAAAATAGACACATAGAAATAGATGTACAAAAAAACGCTATATAATATGTAACGTTGTTGTGTCCAGGAGATAGAAATACAACAAGATTAGATAAAAAGACTTTATTATTTCTTCAGACAAGAACAAAGCTTACATTTCTATACTCAATAATCATCTCCTTCTTCTCTTCTCTCCGCCTCCTTTATCTCTTCCGCCAGAGCCTATGTATTAGGCAATGCCTAATAATTCCCCCTCCAAAAAGAGCCTTGAGGCATGGGTGCTTAGGCGCTACGCACCCATGCGGGTACTGGAACGACCGGCAACTATTGGTCCATATTTGCCCTGCCCGCTGACTTGCCAGACTTCGGATCGCTGAGCCCGTAGTTGTTGCGTCCTATACGGACAATACGGAACGGCTCGCGGAACGGACCATTCCTCTTTGATGCCAGACCGCTTGTAATGCCTTTGCGGTGCGGTGGTGCCTGGCGACGCTGAGTACCTGCAGCGTAGCGTACCTGCGTACTTGCGAACTTGTGTCGCGGTGTATGGACGATTTTCGTCGCTTCGAATCCTCGACGGAGTCCGTGCCCTGCACTTGGGAATCCTCGACGGAGTCCGTGCCCTGCACCTCGGAATCCTCGACGGAGTCCGTGCCCTGCCTATGGGAATCCTCGACGGAGTCCGTGCACTGCCTTGCGGAATCCTCGACGGAGTCCGTGCCCTGCACCTCGGAATCCTCGACGGAGTCCGTGCCCTGCCTATGGGAATTCTCGACGGCGTCCGTGCTCTGCACCTTGGAATCCTCGACGGAGTCCGTGCCCTTCATTTGGGAATCCTCGACGGTGTCCATGCACTGCACCTTGTTATCCTCGACGGAGTCCGTGCCCTGCACTTGGGAATCCTCGACGGCGTCCGTGCTCTGCACCTTGGAATCCTCGACGGAGTCCGTGCCCTGCACTTGGGAATCCTCGACGGCGTCCGTGCTCTGTACCAGGGAATCCTCGACGGCGTCCGTGCTCTGCACCAGGGAATCCTCGACGGAGTCCGTGGACTGCACCTTGTAACCCTCGACGGAGTCTGTGCGCTGCACCTGGGAATCCTCGACGGCGTCCGTGCTCTGCACCTTGGAATCCTCGACGGAGTCCGTGCCCTGCACTTTGGAATCCTCGACGGAGTCCGTGCACTTTGGAATCCTCGACGGAGTCCTTGCCCTGCACCTCGGAATCCTCGACGGAGTCCGTGCACTGCACCTCGGAACCTTCGACGGAGTCCCCTTGACGTCGAAGTGGAGAAGGCGTGGCGGTTGTGTCCTGAACTGAAAGTACAGTAGACGTCGTGGACGCTGCTTGTTCTGCTACTATTTGACGCATTGCAGCCAAGAAACCTTGAGAGTCACAGGCCTTGAAACGTACGTAAACATGTCGCGTTGCAGGTCGAGGGGCAACCTGCTCCACCCTGGAAGTTGTTCCAACCGGTAGCCAGATTCCATGCTCCATTCCAACAGACAAACGTGGCTGGCTTGGAAATTGTATGAAATACCTGGCTTAAAAGTGAAATTCGGACGAGCCCCCACTTGTTGTGTCCAGGGCTGCGATCGTGTAAAATGACAACTCCCTTGTCGAAGCGACAAGCTTCTCATCTCAATGTTATTCACGGCCTTCTCGCTATTATTTCTTCAGACAAGAACAAAGCTTACATTTCTATACTCAATAATCCTCTCCTTCTTCTCTTCTCTCCGTCTCCTTGATCTCTTTCGCCAGAGCCTATGTATTAGGCAAGGCCTAATAACGTATTGATACACTAACCGTCGTAATGCAGTCGATTTGTATTTTGTCGATTTGTAATTGTCCTAATAAATAAATAGATATAGGTACATAAATAGAAAAAATCAGTTATATGATTTTTTTAATGATAAACAAAAGGGTATAATGAGATTGGATATGCATTAATATGCAATTAATTATTATTATTAATTAATTATGCAAAGTAAAAATTAATAATAATCTAGTTTTCTTCTCAATGTAACTTCAAATAGTTGCCAACGCCAAAAATAGTAACTCAACTTTCACGCCAAAACAGTTTGAGTGCAAACAAACAAATTCAGAGCGAAAACTAGTTACATGCATGACATGAAGATGAAATTGATCTGATTTTGTTTACCAAAAAATAAACTCGGTCAACATTTTCTCTCAGGGTAGCACTTCCATAACTTTTAAAATCAGGATTCAGCCTTAATCAGATTTGGTGAAGTGATAATCCAAATTGCCCTGAATCGAATTCGGGACGAATCCGGAATTTAATTATCTTGAATGAGCCTAAGGGTTGCGATTCTATAACTATTTTCGATTGCTGGCAGAACAGCTGTATAAAGCGTATGGCAAAATCTCATTGCTAACGAAATTGCTACCGCTTTGCAGTTATAGAATCCCAACCCAGGGCAGCTATTCTCTAAATTCCATATTCAGCAAGAATCAGATTCGGTGTAATGATTCTGGCCGTGAATAGCATACGGGCCGTATCCGGAATGTTAAAGTTATTGATTAACAAGGCAAAGAGGTGGGATTCTATAACTCCTTGCGATCGCTTAGCAATTTCTTCCATAAGGATTAACATTGAAATAATTGCTAAGCGATCGCAATGGAGTTATATAATCAGGGCCCAGGTCTACAATCTGTATTAAAGAAGGCCGGTAACGTGTCAGGGTAGTATCGGTAATGTCCGTCGGTAAAATGTCAATCGGTAAAAAGTCTGTCGCTAAAAAGTCCATCAATAAAGTGCCTTACAACCGGCTAGTGGGAGTGGCACTCTGGTACTCTAACTTTTCACATAGACGTTTCACAACAGCAAATGATTTTGTATTGCTGAGTTCCAACAGGACACACCATGTTATTAAAATCGTTAATTGAAGTGTTTCGCCGTTGCCTATTGCCATTTTCTACAATACAGTTACACCATACAGTATGCGAGTGTGCACCGTACGACTCGTTTTGGATTACCGCCCCAAAAGACAAACAAATCATGAGATGATGCTAATAAAATAACTCACCTTTCATTTGGTCCCCATCAGCCAGACATGCAGACAGAAGCTCGCAGCCAAAGAGTTGCAACTCATCGAGTTACCTAAACAGACACCACACAATTAGAACATTGCTTCTTGCTTGTGGGTCATGATCCGTGCATTACTTCACAATCCCCACGAGCATACCCTAAAAGCAATAGAACTAGAATGAAGAATTAGAACATTGCTTCTTGCTTGTGGGTCATGATCCGTGCATTACTTCACAATCCCCACGAGCATACCCTAAAAGCAATAGAACTAGAATGAAGAATTAGAACATTGCTTCTTGCTTGTGGGTCATGATCCGTGCATTACTTCACAATCCCCACGAGCATACCCTAAAAGCAATAGAACTAGAATGAAGAATTAGAACATTGCTTCTTGCTTGTGGGTCATGATCCGTGCATTACTTCACAATCCCCACGAGCATTCCCTAAAAGCAATAGAACTAGAATGAAGAATTAGAACATTGCTTCTTGCTTGTGGGTCATGATCCGTGCATTACTTCACAATCCCCACGAGCATACCCTAAAAGCAATAGAACTAGAATGAAGAATTAGAACATTGCTTCTTGCTTGTGGGTCATGATCCGTGCATTACTTCACAATCCCCACGAGCATACCCTAAAAGCAATAGAACTAGAATGAAGAATTAGAACATTGCTTCTTGCTTGTGGGTCATGATCCGTGCATTACTTCACAATCCCCACGAGCATTCCCTAAAAGCAATAGAACTAGAATGAAGAATTAGAACATTGCTTCTTGCTTGTGGGTCATGATCCGTGCATTACTTCACAATCCCCACGAGCATTCCCTAAAAGCAATAGAACTAGAATGAAGAATTAGAACATTGCTTCTTGCTTGTGGGTCATGATCCGTGCATTACTTCACAATCCCCACGAGCATTCCCTAAAAGCAATAGAACTAGAATGAAGAATAAGAACATTGCTTCTTGCTTGTGGGTCATGATCCGTGCATTACTTCACAATCCCCACGAGCATTCCCTAAAAGCAATAGAACTAGAATGAAGAATTAGAACATTGCTTCTTGCTTGTGGGTCATGATCCGTGCATTACTTCACAATCCCCACGAGCATTCCCTAAAAGCAATAGAACTAGAATGAAGAATTAGAACATTGCTTCTTGCTTGTGGGTCATGATCCGTGCATTACTTCACAATCCCCACGAGCATTCCCTAAAAGCAATAGAACTAGAATGAAGAATAAGAACATTGCTTCTTGCTTGTGGGTCATGATCCGTGCATTACTTCACAATCCCCACGAGCATTCCCTAAAAGCAATAGAACTATGAAGAAATATGACGTTGCTTCTTGCTTGCTCCCTGGTGCAGCATCTGTATGCAGATCTGGAGATCAGGAACCTGGAGACAATGGAAATGATTGTTGTAGCAGATTATTTGAGGAGTATCAATTAGCAATCATGCACTGGCTCTAAACTACAATTCTGGTTGACCCTAACCCTAATTCCATCATACAATTCTTATTGGACAATTTCATTCATAAGCCAATTGGATTTCAGAGTATCACTCAAAACAATATTTTATTGGCTAGAATGTCAAATTATCTATCTTGAATTGTATAGTGGAATATGGACAATAGCTTTGAATATTACATCTTGCGAGCCTAAAGTGATCTTTAATGATTCTCACTTAATGTACCTAACGATTGCGAAACAATAATATATTATAGATATTTGGTAGGTTCACTTCAGCCAAGGGATACGGGCACACACTCACACACTACCTACCTTTAAGAGTAATATCATAGATAATATAAATTGGTCGAGGCAAACTACTAACAAATCTACTCTAATCATCCAAATAGCGTTTTCGGTATACCAGAAATTAGAAAAATCTTGATTTGTTATGAAATATCTTAATTTTGAGCTACCTAGCTTGCTTAGACGGTAAATTCTGGTGACGTGGTTTTGAATCCCACATGTGGTTAAATCTTTAAAATTTGCAGGGTAGTATACCTCGTATTCAAAAAAAATCCGTGAAACCATTTCGCCCAGGCCACCAAGCACTACTAAAACTTACGTTATGCCTGAATTTCAAAACAATTAAAACTTATTTGAAAACAGAATATTAAAAAACTCTCGCTAGGCGCATTGGATGAAGAAAGGAAGGACTACAGAAACAACTGTTACAGTTATTTCACATCGACGATAACAGTCTGAACTCTGAATGTATCTATTGGAGCTGGTTTCGGCTCAAATCTCCGCAATTTTGGTGAAATGACGTTGACGTGTTCCGGATTAAAACGTTAAACATGTCAAAAGGTAAGGGAATATTTTTACTGTAATATAAGCGTAAGACAAGTGCGCCACTACAAGATTATAAATGGTAGATTATAGTTTTACTTCTATTTATTAATAATTAAGATGCAAATGCAATAATTTCATTGAATAATATTATATTACTTATTATGATTCAATAAAATAATTTATAAGATTAAATTTTTGGTTTATTTTCTAAAACATAATGGAGCTCATATAATGAGAATTTTGAATTTTTATTCGTTATTACCAATTAGTTGGTTTTATAGTAATTTCTTTTTGTGTTTAAATGCCGATTTGATAGGATTTCACCTGACTCTCATCAGTGTCCAGGCCCAACTGAATGAATAAGCAAATTATCTGAGATATATAGAAGTAGAACATGATTGTTGGAATGTCTTAGCAACACAAATTATCCAACAGCACTACAACAATTAGCTGGATTATCCATCCATCCATCCAAAAGCAATGAAGCATTGTAACAATAATAACAAATCGAAACTGTTAAATTAATTGTTGATAAATTAAAGTATGTAACTTCTCCTTCTCCTTCTCCTTCTCCTTCTCCTTCTCCTTCTCCTTCTCCTTCTCCTTTTCCTTCTCATTGGTAGGTGGTATCAGGTAGCTAAATGTGCCCACTAAATACGGGTTTTGCTAGGAGACACTTCGTATACAGCACTTAACGGATTGGAGTTTAAGCCTCTGGTAGGTAGCTCGTACAAAGTTAATAGAAAACATGGCTGCTATACACAAGAAGCATAGTGTATCCACTGCATGCAGTTGCCATGTTAACCAATGTTAGCGGCAAAAAGTTGAACTAGTAGAAGACGTCCGAACTCCACAACAACACGCAATGTTAGTAGTTCTCTATTCTGCCGCTACGGTCGCATCGTTCCAAAAAGAAGGTCGTTGGTGTTACATGTCTTGCCATGCAGTGGAGTCACCATGCATTCTATGTATACAGTGTTGAGTAGTAACATGATACAAAGTAACATGTTACTGGTAACATGTTAACTTTTTCGAGTAAAAGTAACTGTAACATGTTACTTTGAAAATAAAGTATTTGTATTCCTAACATGCTACTTATTTTGAGTAACTTAACTGATTGTAACATGTTACAAATTTATTTTGTTTCCATAGAATATTCAAGTAGGTAAACACCTAAAAGTCAATTTCAGAAGGTTAAAAAACACTAAATATTTTGAAAATGCCTCTTGGTAGGCAATTTTGTTGTCATTTTAACTTTTTTTCGGTTAATTTCATATTTATTTGTGTATTATTTATGACGTACAGGTTCAAAGATTTTTGAAAAGTAACTGTGAAAGTAACTGCTGACTTTATGCAAGTAACTGTAACTGTATCGGTGTTACTTTTAAAATTAAGTAACTTTAATTGTAACACTGTTAGAATTTTGGACAAGTAACTGTAACTGTAACACTGATACATTTTAAAAGTAACTTTGCCAACACTGTATGTATACAAGGCTGTGTTTTGGCTCGTACGGCTCTATGGTGTAACGGTGCTTGGCAGCGTCGAGATATTGCCAGACTTGATCATGTAATTGCTCTCCTTATGTCCGGTTGTACGATGACCCGATAAGTAAGATAAAGTTCACTTTAGCCTAAAGTGGACTTTAGCGGTAGGATTTATCGGCTGAAACCATGGCAACAGCCAATGAAACACAGCCATCTAGACCGCTAAAGTCCACTTTAGGCTAAAGTGAACTTTATCTTACTTATCGGGACATTGTACAACCGGGCCTTAGTCGCCTCAAAATTTTTTAATGTAAAGATTGTATCTCACGAATGCTTGATACTCAACAAAACATAAAACGGTATTTGAACGAAGTGGATTGGCAGCTTGTCAACATCATTAAAATCAAAGATCATCTACAAAGTTAGATGACAAGTTAGCATAGACTTCATAGGATGATGTCATCTAATCTTTTTCAGATAATCCGTTTTTTTCGTATATATTTGTTGCGTGTTTGTAGGTACATTTTGGAGATGCACTCTTATTATTGTCGTTGTTTCATTTTAATATAATGTGTGAAGATTTGCTGATTTTTATCTTTCTAATTTGTAATCATGGTTTTTAATTAACTCAAACATATTTTTGTTACCGTTTGATACTCTGTGTTTTTGACATTTCTATGCATTTTGCAAACAGATAATGAATTATAATAAGAATGACGTTGTATGAACTGTTCAGATGTAATTGAACCATCAGAATTGTCCTACGTATAAGACTAAGTATTGCTTGGAGGAGAAAGCATCAGAAGAAGAAGAAGAAGATGAAGACATGAAAGGAAGACAACTTTGTCATAGTCGGTGAAAACTCATATAACGTTTGCCCCTTCTTAACGGTGGAATGGGGTGGGTGGGGGAACGCTGGCGGACGGGGATGGGCGCCACGTGCTTCTGGGGTACGAGGAAGCACGAAGCTCGTAAACAAAACACCTTGAACACAATCACACTTGAACAATACTTTTAATAACTCTTAATCCCACAGCACAAGTCGTCGTAAGACAGTCCGACAAATAATAATGATCAACACTCTTTCTCTGTACAAAAATCAGTTGCCTGCGTCGGCTTCTAGAAACGTCTCTCTAACAACACACAACACAACCAGTTCCGTCGCTGGCCGGTCAACAACTCCCGAGCCCCTGCTCGAGCGCGTGAGGGGTTGTATGACCGGTTGACCTCGGGCGGCCGCCCTCCCTCAGTTTACATGTTACAAACTCCACCTTTTCCTCTTTTAAGAATTTATTTTATAAATTATCTTCTGCTTCGGGCGTCGCATCCGGCTTGAGATCTTGTACGTGCCACCTGGTTGGAAGTACTCGCCCATCTTCCTCCCGCAGCTCGTAGACTAGGTTGGACACCCGCTTGTGGATGAAGCACCGCGTATACTTCGGTGCTAACTTCGCCGTGAAGTAGCGCGCGGCATCTGATTGGGGAAAAGTCTTTCTCCAAACAACATCTCCTGGTTGAAATTGCAGTGGACGGCGACGGAGGTTGTAGATCCGGCTGTTCTTCTCGTGGGCTCTTTGGAGTCTATCAGTAACCTCGGCGTAGAGTGCGGGAAGTTCCTTTAATAGCTTGGCCCGAGGTTCACGTGGACCCATCCTCGGAGCGTAACCATCTTCTTCCAACTTGCGGTACGACGTCCCGGACAAGAAGAGTTCTCGGCCAAAGTTGAGAAAAGCGGGTGTGAAACCCGTCGCTTCGTGTGTCGCCGTACAGATGGCGTGCCTCAACTGTGGTAAATTCTTGTCCCAACTCCGATGGTTATCCTTCACGTACGACGCTATCATCGTCTTCAGGACGCGATTGATTCTCTCTGTCGGGTTCGCTTGCGGGTGGTAATTTGGGTTGTAAAGGATTTTCCCCCCATAGCCGGTAACTTTATCCACAAACTGTTTACTGGTGTACTGAGTTCCGTTGTCGCAGATCACATATTGGGGGGCTCCATACACGAGAAACACTTCATGCTCCATGATTTGGGCTATCTTCTCTGCAGTTGCAGTTCGTAACGGGAAGAGTAAGGTATATTTGGTGAAACAGTCGGCAATCACTAACAGGAACCGGTTTTGTTTAGAGGAAACCGGGAAAGGGCCCATCAGATCTGTGGAGATCATTTGCCAAGGATTGGTGACTTCCCGTTGGCTTCCCATCAACCCCGCTGGTAGTTGTTGCACAGGCTTGAGGGATTGGCAGACCTTGCACTTCTGGACATAACGACTGATGTCGGCGGCCATGCCTGGCCAGTAGTACGTTTCGGATATCCTCTTGATAGTCTTAAAGGTTCCCAGATGCCCGGCTGTCGGCTGATCATGGTATTCTACTAGAAGACTTTTCCGCAGTGATCTCGGAACTACCATCCTCCAGCCTTCGTCTTCTGGAGTTAGTAGGAACTGTTTTTTTCTTCGTAGTAAACGCTTCCACAACTTTCATCTTCAGCCTTCCAGTTCGGATAATTTTGAGGATAATCCATTACTTTCTTGAGTTGGGCCGTATACCAGTCATCATGGTCGTCCTTGGTGATTTCAATAGACTCCAGAAGTCCCACGGATCTCGACAAGGCATCCGGTACAGCATGGTTCCTCCCGGGTCAATGCAGAATTTCGAACGAGTACTGTTGCAGCCTTATCGCCCAACGAGCGAGCCGTCCTCTCGGGTCTTTGAGGTTATGTAGCCAGATTAAGGAATGATGGTCCGTGATGACTGTGAATGGAGAGCCTTCCACATACGGTCTAAATTTCTCCACTGCCCAGACCACCGCTAAGCACTCCAATTCCGTGGTGGTGTAGACCCGTTCACTCTTTGTCAATGACCGGCTGGCATACGCAATGACCTTTTCTCCATCTTCAAACTCTTGTGAGATAACTGCTCCCAGACCCACTTCTGAAGCGTCAGTTTGTATCAGAAATGGCCGGTTGAAGTCGGGACAGGTGAGGAGGGGAGCTTCTACTAAGTGGCTCTTGATTTGTCGAAAAGCCAGATCATGCTTTTCCTCCCACTTCCAGGGCGGATTTCTTTGGCCCTTTCGCACCCCTTTAGTCAACTCATTCAGTGGTACCATTTTCGTGGCGAAATCTGGTACGAAACGTCGGTACCAACTTGCCAGTCCAATGAAACGTCTAACTTCAGTAACATTCTTGGGCGTCGGGTAGTTAATCATCGCCGTAACCTTTTCAGTGTTCACGCGTAAACCCCCCTCATCAACCATGTACCCAAGGTACTTCAACTCTGAACGGCCAAATTGACATTTGTCCTTATTTAATGTCAGGCCCGCCGCCTTCAACTTCTGCAACACCTTCTGTAGAACCTCGAAGTGTGCTTCAAAAGTAGGAGTAACAATTATCACGTCATCTAGATACACAAATACGTGGGGATCTAGTTCTGGGCCTAATACTCGGTCTATTAAACGTTGCCACGTTGCTGGAGAATTATGCAACCCGAAGGGCATCCGCCGGAATTGGAAAAGACCCCGGCCCGCCACTGCAAATGCCGTCTTTTCCTTGCTCTCTTCTTCCAGGGGCACTTGCCAATACGCCGTTTTCAGGTCTAGGGAGGACATGTACGTTGCATTCCTTAACCGGTCCAAGATAGCTGACACGTACGGCAAAGGATATGCGTCACGTTTGGTCACTGCATTCACTCTTCTGAAGTCTATGCATACCCTAAAGGCCTTGGAATCTGGTTTCTCTACTAGCATAATAGGTGAACTCCATGCACTGGTTGAAGGTTCGACTACTCCGTCCCTTAACATTTCGTCGAGTTCCTTATTAATCTGCTTCTGTATGACCGGTGAATAAGGGTAGTACCGTTGTTTGATGGGAGCCGCATCTCCTGTATCGATCTTATGATGCACTAAACCTGTTACCCCTAGCTTATCCTGTGGGAGAGCCATCAAATCTGTCACCATCTTCTCCAACTGAATTCTTTCCTTGGGTGAGAGTCTGTCCTTGATTTGAGTACACTCGGCTACCCGGGGTATTTCTCCACTATCACTAAAGGTCCAGGTACCCTGCGCTACATCGGGGACAAACCTCATTGTCTTCCAAAAGTCGATCCCTAAGTATAAGGCACGCTCCAGTAATGGGACTACCAAAATTGGTAAAACTTTTACTCTCCCATCTAATTCAATCGGCAGATCAGCCTCTCCTAACACTTGACAAGAACGTCCATCAGCAACGCGCACCATACCTGCTTCCATTTTCCGAAGAGGAGGATGAAGTGCTTTGATCTTCTCCCAGCCGCCCCGACCAAGAATCGTTCTTGATGCTCCGGAATCCAGAAGACCCTGCATTGCTATCCCCAACACGTGTACCTTCAGGCTAGGCCGACTATCATTCCCTGCCGATGCCAGGATATGGTCCAGCTTGGCTCGAAGACTATGATTGGCTACCACGTCTAACCAGTCACACCACTCTTCGTTAGGAGGCGAACATATCAGCTTTGCAGGAGGAGTCCGCCCTACACTCGACCCGCTGCTGCTTTTCCCGCACGTTCACGGCAAGGGATACAATTTGGCTTCAAAACGTTTGCTGCACCACAACCATAACAGAACACTGACCTTTTTGCCAAACAATCGCGATAGGTGTGGTCGGTACCTTGACAGTTCCAACATGGCCCTCTGCTGCCTCTCGAGGTCGCTGTGGAGACGTCCGCTAGATTCTCTTCCTGTACCGCACCGACGTTCGGGCCTGGACGATCTGGCAGTCTTCGGCGTCCATGGTAGGCCAGGTCAGGTTCGATAGAATCCTTCTGCTGCACGGGATGCTGAAATTTGCGTACCCGTTGCCGGCTGTACTCCAGCTTCCGTCCCAGGCTAAGAAGGTCGGCCACGGACTCGATCTGCTGCAAACTTAACCTGTCCACATAAAACGGGTCTAAGTTTTTCCGAATTATACTTAGCTGGACGGATTCGGCCAAAGGTGTCTGCAGCCGCGCCATGTAGTTCCTCATGAAGGCGACGTAGATTCCAATGGTTTCCTCCGGTCCTTGAGTTCGCTTCTTAATTTCGTCGAGTAACTCCTCGTCATAGTCGGGTGATAGGAACTCTTCTCGTAGTTTTTGCGTGAGGTCTTCCCAGGAGCCGAGCTGCCGCCTAATGGATCGGTACCATACTAATGCTGAGCCGTCGAATAAATCCATTGCTTCCACTAGTAAGTCTTCCTTCGATCGTAGTCTGGACTCACATAATTCTTCGATGCGTTCCAGGAAGGCGCTTACACTCAACCCACGGCCGTCCCCCGTAAAGGTAACTCCCCAGTCTCTGGCTGGAACATACTTTTTCCTGGCACTGGTCTCGCCGGTTGCTAACTTAGCCAAGGCATCTGACAAAGTTTTATTGGCCGCCAATATAGCTAACGGGTCTGAAAGCAGTTTTTCCTTAAGCTTGTCCCCGCACTTGGCTGCTTCCTGTATCAGCTCCGTTCGTCTTGTACACACGTCCGCGATGAGTGCACTCACCCTTCCGAGCCGGCGCAAGATGTGTCCCAAACGTGTTTCTATTCGTTTGTACTCCGAATCCGCCTTGGACGAACCGCTGTAGTTGGTAATCGCTGTATTCAGGTCCGCTATTTTCATCTTGCACGTTTCAAGCTCCTCTTCCGGATCCAGAGTGGTTTCTTGCGGGCAGGTGCTCTTCCCCTCCTTCTCGGTCTTGAGGGCCTGGGCGAGGACGGTTTTCATTTCGGCAACGGTGGTCAGTCCCTCGCCTAGTCCGCGTATCTTCAACTCATACTCGATCTCGTCACGCGTCAGTCGTGTGTAATCCATTTTCAAAATTTCGGTCCCACGTCGGGCGCCAGTTATAACGTTTGCCCCTTCTTAACGGTGGAATGGGGTGGGTGGGGGAACGCTGGCGGACGGGGATGGGCGCCACGTGCTTCTGGGGTACGAGGAAGCACGAAGCTCGTAAACAAAACACCTTGAACACAATCACACTTGAACAATACTTTTAATAACTCTTAATCCCACAGCACAAGTCGTCGTAAGACAGTCCGACAAATAATAATGATCAACACTCTTTCTCTGTACAAAAATCAGTTGCCTGCGTCGGCTTCTAGAAACGTCTCTCTAACAACACACAACACAACCAGTTCCGTCGCTGGCCGGTCAACAACTCCCGAGCCCCTGCTCGAGCGCGTGAGGGGTTGTATGACCGGTTGACCTCGGGCGGCCGCCCTCCCTCAGTTTACATGTTACACTCATTGCGTCAAGCTGCAGAAGCATTCACATCAGTCCATTGTATGCGGAATCAACACAGATTATATTTTTCATCGCCAGAACAAAATCAATATTGAAGCCGAGTATTAAAAAAAACTTGATAAAAAATGCCTATATAATCAAAAATAAAAATGTTCTCAAAGAGTATTTTCCGGATTTCGGATTCAAGTTGTATTTACTGTGAGGCTCACTTCAGAAGTGAAATCCTGCTCTGAAGATAATCCTTCTACAACCTGAAATCGATGTGAATGAGCATAAATCCAGCTGGGTCGTGAGAGAAGTTCAAGGGCAGATCTTCTCTCCTCTCTCTCCTCTCCTCGCATATGATCAACCGTGGAGCAGCACAAACAGTCTTTTCAAATCCTTCAACTCCGTGGAAATGCTTTGAGAGTCTACGTTGTGTCGCAGAGTGATAAAAGATGTGAAGAAGTTATAAAATATATTTTGTTCCGATTTCATTTGATTTGGAGAGAAATGTTTTACCTGTCGGTTTGATTGAAGTAAACTGATTCGAAAATATTCGTTTTCAATCAGTTTTATATTGTTGTATAAGACTATAAAGTCATGGAAAACGCGAAATTCGTCATAAGGAAAATCCCGTTGATAACATTAGGTGAATGGGGAAGGGGAGGAAAGTTAAGGGTAACTTTACACTTTTTTACACACTTCAATGTGAGAATCTGTAAGAATCTGTAAGTTCTGTAAGAATTTACAGATCTGGAGCCCTATTCCCAAAATAAGTAACGTATGAGAAAAAATTTGAAAAATTTGATATTAATCATTGATATTGATATTGATATTGTTGATAATAATTTTCTCACTGTTTATTTATCATACTATAACTCCTATAACTCCCATTACACTCCCACTCCCACTCCCTGTTTTTGCCCCGCAGAGCGTTTTTTTTAGAATTTAAACCATTTTTAAATGATTCTTGGACATTAAACTTAATTTTGTATGGTGAATAGGGGTCAGCCTGCTCGAGTAGGGGAGGGAGGGGATAATCTCCCCCATCCCCCCCCCTCTTCCTACAAGCCTGACCTCAATTAAATCACGCTATCTGGTGGCAGACTGTTCAACCAAGAGAAGTTATCAATCGCGACAGCAGAGAACTCTAGCGTCACTGAGCAACACTGCGACGAACTGCGACGTATTTCAGGAAACTACGTTTACCCGAGATGGGTTACCAAGATGGCGGCTCAGTTTTAGTGTTATTTTCTCATATAAAATGTTTCTCCTTGCTTTAATTCGTAGTTTTAATGTTTATGAATTGCTAATATATCTAAATATATACTTATCAATTCATAGAACAGGTTAAATGCGGTCATAAGTTGCTAGAATGCAGACTTTGACAGCTGATGAGCCTGAGTATGAATTTACCTTGTATTATGACGTTTTGTAGTTTTATCCAGCAATGAGTTATTTTTAAATAATTACCCGAACATTGTTTTAGCCAGGGAAGTGATAATTTTCTTAATCTGAAGCACTACGAAGTTACAATCTAATATTAAAGTCGTTTCTGATAGGTAACCCATTTCGGCCTAAAGTCACACTACGTATTTCACTACTGCAGCGCTACCTGGTGATTGTCTGATGAACTAAATGTTCAGGACCGTCAATGCGCTCCATCTATATGTGAAACTTGGTACTAGTTTCACAACTTCAGCGCTACCTGGTGATTGTCTGATCAACCAAGAGTTCCGTCGTCTCGACGCTAGAGAGCACTGGCGTCAGAGCGTCGCGACGTCGATCAGCTGGCGTCGAATTATAACACGCAACAGATGGCAGTTACATGAGCGACGTCTATTTTTGATAAAATTCAAGACTATATAACATAAATTAACCTACATTTTGTAATACTTTCGCTGTTATAAATATACAAGCTAGGATAAATTAATTGTAATATAATCATCAGTTATACATTAATATACTCAAGACATGACAAAATCTAATCTAGTAAAAAATATAGCCATTAAGCCCGTCTTCCATGATTGCGTTTTTTCATCGCAATGCGAATTCGCAGCCGCAACGTGGTCTCTCAGCCAATCAGCGCTCGAATCGCAGCATCGCATGACGTCACGAGAATCGCTGCGGATCGTCGCTGAAAGTAGAACCAACTTCAATAATAACGCAGCGAATTTCTATCGCAGCGTTGTGCGCATGCGCGGTTACCGCTGAACAACCTCTGGACAAATGGGGGAGTCGGAAATACATGACGCGACGGCGAAATCATCGCAACCATGGAAGACGGTGACTGAAAAATCGTGCCGCAAAGCAACATTGCGACGAAAACATCGCAATGATGGAAGACGGGCTTTAGTTATAAAAATACGTACAATCGGCCAAACAAAACTTGAACGTTGACCAAATTTGAATGACTGCTGGTCATGTCCCATAACCAATCAAAGCTTGTTATTATCATTGAAATGTGAGGTCACCTACTAGAGTGAGACAATGAGATCGCTTAGACTGACTTCTGATGGTGCGATCTTACATTTATCAGCCTCAGATTTATTGAATGTTCAATTTTTGTTTGGTTAAGTGTACATAATCACCAACTAATTAGGCCTATTTTTGCAAATATCTTATATCAGCAACATTCAATGAGAAAAAATGTAAGTTATACTTCAGCCATTTGATCGATAATTAAAATATTTTCTTAGGCATTCTGTTGTCTCGACGTCAACAAATACGTGAACAATGTAATTGTTAGCCGCGGCATGTGACAAAGACCAACTGCAATTAAGTCGTATTAGGATATAATTAGATAATCAAGAAACTCCATAATCTATCAATTTATTAACCTGATGTATTCCAATCACGAGCACGATGTATTCACGAGCATTGCAATCTCCATAGAGAGTAATTCACGATGTTGGACAATACTTCCATCTTTCAATTACACTTGATAACTTCCCATGCCATTATGTTACCATTTACAGAGCTACTTGCGACGTGTAGGTATAATATCAATAGAGAGATAAATCAACAAGTTCAGAAATGACAGCTGGTTTAATAAGTAGTAGGAAGAAGGTTTTAATGTAGGTAGTAATCTTCTTCCTACTGGTTTTCGTCGTGCAATATACTGAGCAAATATTATTTGAATAGAGAGTTTTGACATAAAAGTTATTAGTAAATTAAAGAAAGAATTCGGAAAATGTGTTTCTTTTTACCAAATTGGAGAGTTCTGCTGAGATAATGTCAATTGAACGTCAGAAATACTTAAAATCCAATCGAATACCCATTTTCAAAGAAATGCAAAATATGGCAAGGTCTAGGGGTTAACCGTGTAAGGGTAAAAGATTCAATCTCCTCATTATTTTCAGTTGTACGAATACGTTGTGAGTGTGGAATTGTTTATACTTTTTTTTTGCTTCAGATTATAAGAGTTCTCCTTTTTTGTGTGCATATATTGTTGTGCCCACCATAAGTTTTAGTTTGACCCCTTTCTTATGAAAAGGTCTACAATCATCACTTTGTTGTAACCTTCTTGAGAAATCGTTTGAAGAAAACTCCCGAAAAATATGTAATTGTGGGAATGATCCATTTCAAAATGATTAAATCGTTCTAATTTTATGTTCTATTTATTTTTCCGTCGGTTTATGGCTTTAAAGTACTGCATACTTGATTAATCAACTTTGACATCAGAACAAGAACTATAAAATAAGAATAACTGGACTGACACGATCTTAGAACGACACTTCTCTAATAATTCCAGAATAAGGAATTCGGACTTGACGTTCCATAACAATTTTATGTCAACTTTATCTAAATGCAAAAAGTTCATATTTTATTTGCTAGTTTCAGGGGTCAAGTTCGGTGAATTAGTCGATATTCACCTATTTTAAATGTTGAAACAACCAATTAATTGCATTCTGAGACGACGTAAATAGCTTTTTTAAAGTAATAATTTGACGCATCACAATTTCATATTTCGTGATTTTAAATTCTTTTATATTCTTGATTGGTAAAAGAGAGAAAACTTACATTTGATTTGGTTTTGCTTGTAATAAATTGTAAAATATAATCTATACAAATTGGTTACACCATTTGCAAACACGCTTGACCTGACTTCAAAGTGAATTTTAGGCACCTTAAAAGATGTCAAAAATCTAGTGGGCGGTCGCTCCATCTCAGCCAAGTCGTACAGTGCGCACACTCGCACACAACATACCGTTCAAATGACCTGTAATATAAAAAGGCTGAGGAGCTGATCAACAATTTTACTGTAATCATCAACATGGCATTTTAGGCCTACTTAATCTTAAATTGGGAAATCTCACATTGTAGCAAAATATGTATTTTATAAATTCTTTTCTTCAAAGAAATTTTACCGTGTAAACAAGACAATTTGATAGTGAAATGTTCTGTCAGAGGATTGTGTAAAACCTTTTATCGACGCTCTATTTCTGTAAAAGATTTTATTTTGACAAAAGATTTGAACGAAATTTGATAAAATATTTGATAGGAAATTTAACCCTGTAAATGTGGCTTAATTGTTGATCGTTTACTAACTAGAGAGCCGTGAAAATCCTGAAATCATATCCCTTTCTGATTCTAATGATTCTGATATCTGGAAACGTTGATGTCACCAGGTTTGGTCCAGTCTAAACTGCTGAACCGATCGATCTGAAATTTTTACCACATGTGCACTTTTGACGTCTGCGATGATACCTTGTTTAACTATAATGTTAGTTGGCGCGAATTCCTCAGGCTAGGATTCACTAACATTTACTAACTATTAATAGTTCCCAAAGTTCGTCCTAACCGACCCTAATAAGCATGTGAATGTGATTGCATGAATGTCAGCAGATAATCTAATTGAGGGGCCGCGTCAGTAAACCATCTAACTGACATTGCTCGCGCAACGAAGCCATACTTTCAATAATGTGTAAGCTTGAATTTCTGTTAAAGTATACTTTTAGTTAGTTAGCTGGTTTATCGACGCGTCTCCCTAATTGCTCTAGATATAGATAACATATAATAAAGATTATAACCATGTGGTTCGTTGGCTAGATAAGGAGAACCGACTGATAATAATGGGCTAGTACTGAAGAACCGTGTTGTTGTTTACTTATTCAAATTATATTCAACAAAGAAATGTAAGAACATACTTTCAGTGTTGGGTAAGTTCCTCATAAAAGGAACTAGTTCCAGTTCAAGTTCCTTTGAAAAAAGGAACTAGTTTCAGTTCCTAGTTCCTTTCAAATAAAGGAACTGGAAAGTTACTATTAAGGAACTAAGTTCCTTTTAAGTTAAAATGCCCTCCAAAAACAATCCGGATTTTTTTTAATTGCTTTTCTCTAAATTGAGTGAGCAAAGCGATCAAGCAGAGATCAAACATATTATCAGAAATCAGGAAAATTTAGGTAGTTACAAAAATCGGTCATTATTCGTTAATAAATTCTGTGCAATCCATGTTAAAAAAAACATACATCTATTCAAAAGGAACTTAAAAAATAACGTAAAATGAGTTCCAAAGTTCCTTACAAAAGAAACTTTTTAGTTCCTAAGTTCCTTTAAAAATAAAGAAACTACGTTCCCCTAAAAGTTCCCCTAGGAACTAGTTCCTCACCAACACTGCATACTTAAATATTACAATTAAAAATACAGTTATTTATATTTTTAGGATACCTACACGCAATTAAAAAATTAATAAACACATTATAGATATTAAAATTTAAAATACTCAGTAATACGAAGAAAATATTATAGAATTACGGACAATCAACAGTATTTGTAGATTAGTCTCTAATATTAGGCATTGCTGTCCCTTTTGTTAAATTTCAAGATTTCTGTTTATTCGCGATTTATCGATAACTTTAAGCTGTGAAAAAATATTCTTCATGGATAAATATTATGGGCAATACATAAGCAGATAACCACTGATAATTATAGGAGTATATGAATAAAATTTTATATGTATTTTAAGGCAAAATCCTTTATTTGGCATGACAAGTTGTAATTCTATCAATACCAGACATCCATCACATCACTTCACATTCCTCCTTAAAACTTCACAAAAATATAATCAAACTATGAAAACGCTTATTGAGCGAATTGATAAGCGAATTAATCTTTGATATGTATGGAATACACATGATGTGTATTAGATATGGAATATCTGAAAACCTTGACCACAGGTTTTCAGATATTCCATCAGCAAAGCAAAGTATAAACGATACATCAATTTACTGGTGAAACCAACAGACCAATCTTGCTAGAATCATTATGGAAAATAACAGTATTGAATTGACTGTTCTGTTACTTCGTTTGACGAGTGATTGCGAAAAAACAAAACAAAAAAATATTTGTGCCATAAGTTGCAAATGGAGACTACTTCTTAATGTCTCTCGCATATGAAAGCAAGAGTGGTAGGAGCTGCAACAGATTCGTCTCCAAGACCTCCATCTGCAGAAGACATCCAGCCGAAGTCGCCGAGAGTGGGGCTGTTCGGTTCGGCACCATTCCAGCGCTTGAATACAGAACAAGACAGCGTGTCGCCTGTGGACACAAAATACAGCTTATTCAAGGATTTACTCTAATATTGCATTGATTGAGCGAGCGAAGCGAGCGGCTCCTTTTGACTCTTTTGGCACGGATCTCTGTTTTTCTGCTATTAACCGATACACAGGTCGCACCGTTCCACCTATCGATCTGAAATTTTGCACACGTAGAGACAACCTTCTCTGTTTGCAGACCGTAATTTTTTTGAAATCCATTCATTGGTTAAAAATTAAATAAAGATCTCCTGATAGGCTGAAAAATGAAAATAGTCTTCGATGAATCTGATCAAACTCATATTTTGCATAGTCATTAAGACCATCATTGTGTGTCTCTTATTTAACAAATTTGCATCCCAATCAGTTTAGAACGTAAGAACTTATTGACATTTTTAATAGCTGTCAGAAATGACGTATCGAAATGAATGTTTTCCAGTGCCAATTGAATTGAATCTGTTTTGCTATGTACCAGGACCCTTACCTAATATCGCCAAATTTCAGTAGCACCGTGTTACTGTAGCACAACTTTTGTTTTCAAAGTTTTAGCCATAAGAATTAGTATTGTCGCCATGGCCACTAGCCGATCGTGCTACAGTAACACGGTGCTACTGAAATATTAGAGAAAATAAGGAACACAACTGACCTCTGGTGGATTTTGTGGTACTAGGTAAATGGCGGCTATCAAGGGCGCATTTGCATAAATATAAATACAAATAATTGATATAGTTGTTTGTTATGGCCAAGAAAGTAAATTTATAGCTAAATACAAATTTCATTTATTTTTTGATTTTTCACTGCTTTATGGAAACACGTAATGTAAAAACAAACAAATTAATATGTGGACCTGATAGTAGCCATCTTGCCAGAAGTGGCTCCATCGCGTATCACTTATTTGTGGGAATAGACAACATCATAAATTATCTAGTTAGCTCTGCTTTTCAAAAAATTCATATGCAGTACCGTGATCCAAGTATCTATTATGGTTTTTCAACAATGGATCATAACCATAATAGATACTTGGATCACGGTACTGCATATGAAAATTTTTGAAAAGCAGAGCTAACTAGATAATTTATGATGTTGTCTAATTCCAGGGTGCTTAGATGCTATTTTCAAGTTTCGATGAAAAGCATAATACTTTTATGTTGATTGAGTAGCTCATATTTCAATTCAATATGGATATGTTTTATGTGCGTTGTGTACGCATTTACGGTTCGAGAATTCTACGTACACGTGCTCGGCTGCTCGCTCATCACCGCGTTACACTGAGCGTTTCCCTAGTTATCAAGATTTTATAATGCAAAACAAATAATATCTATATCTTAGAAGTAGAAGGGCAGAAGCTCTTTAATGATTCTTGAAGTGAGCTCATAAACTATAGTTAATCTCATTCTTTCGGGCGAGACTCCGCTGTGATAAAACTACTGCAGAAATTTGGTTGAAAAGTTCACTTATAAAAAAAACGTATAAAGACTTGATGTTGGAAAGTTTCAAAATCATTACTTTTGTAGGGAAAAGTTACAGCTGGTCGAATTTGGTTGCCGAAAAATCGCGTGCAAATAGCGCACGTCCAGAAAACGTCCAATGGCCGGGACATATAAAAAATGATGATACCATAGCTGAAAATTTCACATTTTATAAAAAATATATGAATTCCTATGTACAAATTTCAATATAATCGAATCAGTGGAACGAAAGTTACGGTAATATCTTAAGTTGAGCATAAAACAGAGAGTACGGGAGATAATTTCCCTGCTAAATTAACAAGAAATTATCTATTCGGTAGATGTACTGATTTTTAAGTGCAAATTCAAGATATCCTAACTCTCGTACCATTGATTCTAATGTATTGAAATTGTTACACAATCTAGAGATATATATTTTGAATACAATTTGAAATGTCGAGCTTGATATCGTCAGCAGTTTTGAGTCAACAGCGTCCCGGCCATTGGACATTTTCTGGACGCGCTATTTTTGAGCTCCGTATAATTGATTTTTCGACAACCAAATTCCAACAGCTTCAAGTTTCAAGTTTCAAGTTTCTTTATTTATTCGTGTACAGAGTGGAACAATCTGTTCCCGGTACAATACAACATATAATGTATAAATAAATAAAGAAATAAAGAAGTAAATAAATAAATAAGTAAATAAATAAATAAAGAAGTTACTCCCACTTAAGCTGTGCTTGTGCGTGGGCCTGCTAAATAATTTAGGTTGTAATTATTTACACAGATGTAAGTTTTATTCCTTTAAACGTTATTGTGTTAAAAGTTTCACTTATTACACCTTAGTATGCTTTGTATAATTGATGTAATTTTCAGCCAGATATGTGCAGTAGTTTTTATCACAACGATGTCTCGCCCATTATACATTTTTCTTGAGCCATCCCGGCAGTGTTGCGTAGTAACGATACAAAGTAACAATTGTAATCTTTTTTGAGTAAAAAGTTAGTAACTGTAACATGCTACTTTGAAAATAAAGTATGTATTTCTAGCATGTTACTTATTTTGAGTAACTTAACTGATTGTAGCATGTTACAAATTTATTTTGTTTCCAGAGAATATCCTAGTCGGTACACTCCAAAAAGTCAATTTTAGAAGGCTAAAAAATAATAAATATTTTGAAAATGCGATTTGGAAGACAATATTGATGTATTTTTAACTTTGTTCGGTTAATTTCATATTTATTTGTGTATTATTTATGACGTAACAGGTCCACAGATTTTTAAAAAGTAACTATGAAAGTAACTGCTGATATTACGCAAGTAACTGTAACTGTATAGGTGTTACTTTTAAAAACAAGTAACTGTATAACTCTAACACTGTTAGAATTTTGGACAAGTAACTTTAACTGTAACAATGATATATATTAAAAGTAACTTTGCCAACATTGCATCCCGGTATAATAATGGTATGTAGTGAATAGTGAAATGAATACAGTTTGTTTTATTTCTGTACCTATGAACTCTCGCCAGAATGCGCCGATATGCTGTTTTTCTGCTAGGCCGAGAAAGACTTCATTGCGCGCTCACCTTGCAATGTTGTCTTTCTCGGCCTTACAGAGCAAGTGACGGTGTCTCGGTCTGGTGAGAGTTCAAACAGAGAAAACACAAACTGTAGTGAATAAATAAATTCAAAAATTAAGGACAGACGCTTTCCGTTACATTACCCATAATTGAGAAGTAATCATTGCTCTTCGCCGCCGATTCTTTGTATCCAATCCAAGCGAATGTCTTGTAAGTTGCTCCAGAGATGCTGGCTTGATTGGTCTGGAAGATCTTCAACACAGCTGCATTCTCCGCTTCCGAGTCGAACACCACGAGATATGCGCCCTCCGCCAAACATGTGGCGAATGCGGCTGGCCAGGAGGTTGCCGCTGGATAGAACTTGTAGTTACCGAAACCAGAGATGAATTGGTACCCGGATGCTGTATTGGCGGTCGGCAGTGGTGCTGGCGGTAACCATGGATACGTTAGAAGTGACATGATTGGTAAGAGTCCTTGAGACGTCTGTAGAAACCGATGTCTGCGTAAGATTTTAAATTTCGAACAAAATTGAGAATATGGAAGAAAATTTTAAGAAGAAAAGTTTTATTTTTCATAATTTTCATGAAAGAAATTAAAACTAACACTTTTTTCTAAAAGTTTCCTAAGATTTTCTCAATAGTAAGAATAACAAATATAAAATAATACTTTGTTTCTTCAAATTATTTTCTGTAAAGTAGTTACTCATAATAAAAGAAAGTGGGTATTGGGCCATTGCCAAATTTTGGTAAAATTTGACTCAAATGTCGGAGGTTCTGAGTGGATTGTGGTCTTACCTGGAGGAAGTATCGGACACGGCGGACAGGTCGGACATATTGTTGGAGCTGGACATATAACTGGCGCTGGACAAGTACAGTTAGTCGCTGGAGTAAGACATTGCCCGTAGTGCTGCATCTCGTACACTGTAACAATGTAACGGATGTCAATGCAGAGCAAAACAATGTGAAAAAGAGAATCAATGCCTAGTGGAAAGTGAAGACAGAGAACAAGTGGATATTTAAGAAGATGAAGAATTTTACAAACTTTAATTTCAATGCCAGGGATGGCCAGGTTATTGACTAGCGTAATATGGTAAACATTACCATATGGTACCATTCTTACCTTGAGAGTTGTTTTGTTGGTCATATCACTTTTTTATAATGCCTTTTTGGTGGAAAATTGACCAATATGTGCATGTGTATGTTGAACAATGAATTGAACTTTATTTCCACAGGAAATAAATATAACACATTATGTGTTCAGGGGAAGAACGCTATAAGTCACATTCGGAACTGAGATATACGAAGTTATAAATGTTTAAACAAGTATCTTACTTCCATACAGATCGATATTTCAATTGCTGTTTTCAAGAATATGTTTCAATATTATCTAAAATCTGAAATAATATTCTGAAAACTCATAAAATTCACTGCAAGATTACACCTTAAGACGGCTGGGTAGTGAGTTTGACCTTCAAGAGTTTTTTAATCGATTTTTATCAATATCTTTTTCCAGTGTAATTGTTAACAAAATAGGGCTATGGACGTGAATTCAGAACAGTTCAATGAAAATAATTTCATAGTTTGGAATAAGTTATTAGTTTTATTTTGTCCAACAGGTGTTTGGAACCCGAAAATGTAGTAATTTTCGGGTTCTAAACACCTGTTGGACACATAAAATTAATAGCTTATTCCAAACTATGAAATTATTTTCATTGAACTGTTCTGAATTCACGTCCATAGCCCTATTTTGTTAACAATTACACTGGAAAAAGATATTGATAAAAATCGATTAAAAAACTCGTCAAGGCCACGCTCACTACCAAGCCCTCTTAAACTCATCTTTTCAAAAAATGGACTTATAGCATTCTTCCCCTGTACCCTCATATTGCACATGTCTGCTTCCTACCGTTGTTGACGTTGTTGCAGTTGCTCAGTTGCATGTAGCACAGACTCGGGAACGTCTGGAAGTCATCTTTGTAAGAGTTGAGCCCACACACTGGATACTGCGGTGTCACGCAAGCCGGGCAGCTTGACGCTACCGGCGCGGTATTGCTGGTCACTGCTGGCGAGGAATACGGGCCCCAGGGGGATACTAGAGGCGTGACCATGTACGGGGAATAGCTATTAGAGCTGTAGTACGGGCCCCAGTACTGGCTCATGGAACCAGTGATCAGACATAAGGATGAGACTGGAACAATAAAAAACATATTTCATACATATGCGCACTCATCTGCTTATGAGAAATCCAAGTCGAATGAAGTTAGTCAGTTGTCAAACGTGGATGAAATTCACGGTCTTCTGAATCTATCTTCAAAATCGGTAAGTTGCTAACTCAGCTTATATTGGAACACAGCCGCTGCAATGTGAACTGCCTCGGTAGCTCAGCTGGTAGAGCATCTGACTGGATATCGGATGGTCGTGGGTTCGAGTCCCACTCGAGGAAAATCTTTTCATATTGCAGTTGGTATTTATTAATAATAGCAATAAAGATGTTCAGTTTGAAACGTTCACGATTACTAGGAAAACGCTCAGTGTAACGCGTTGATGAGCGAGCATTGACGTGCAACATCCCTAGCCAAACACGATACACGATACGATTTGCTTTGCGATTTTCCAATCTCCATATATACACTCTGGTTCTGGACGAACTGAATAACAGTTCCTTGGTCGCAACTTATGTACTTTTTCCAAAAATCTCTGTTGACAAAGCTCACTGAACTCTTAAAATGGAAATAAGTCTGTAAATACTTCACAGGTTGGGTTGAAAATGTATAAAATATGAAACGAATTAAAGATTTGGATGAAACTCTGTAAACTTTTAGACAATTTTGGTCTATGACCTAAAAAAAAATTTAAAATTGATCGTATTTTTTACGATCTAGGAAAACGCTCAGTGTAACGCGTTCATGAGCGAGCACCGGTACGTGCAAATTCTCGAACAGGAATTGCGTACACAACGTACAGAAAACATAAACATCCATATGGAAATGAAATATGACTATGAGCGCCCCCTCGACACCAAAAGAATCTGTTTTTCGTTCAATTTTGACAATAGACTCATAAATAGACTATACAAATAGAATAGAATAGACTATAAACTCTGGTACCTAAAGCAAATCAGATCTAGTTCCAGTGGAAATTCCTATATTCATTTCGATACTGCATTTCTGACAGTATTAAAAATGTCAATAAGTGCAGACGTTCTTGACTGATGATTGGGCTGAAATTTTAATGAACGGATTTCAAAAAAATTAGAGTCGGCAAACAGAAAAGGTTGTCTTTACATGTGTGCAAAATTTCAGATCGATCGGTGAAACGGTGCGACCTGTGAATCGGTTAGTAGCAGAAAAAAAAGAAAAACAGAGGGCCGTGCCAAAAATGCTAAAAGGAGTCCCTCGCTCAAAAATTTGAACCAATCAAGAGATTTCAAAAAAAAATAGGGTCTGCCAACACTTAAGGTGGTCTGAAAATGTATGCAAAATTTCACATTGATCAGAGAAATGGTGTGTCCTGTACATGGCCAACAATGTTTGAAAAAAGAGGACCGTGCCAAAAGAGTCAAAGAGTCAAAAGGAGTAGCTTGCTAATTATTTGCGTATGTTAATTTTGTGTGATATTATTCTTCATGTTTTTGTTTTCTAATGAAGTTGGTATAGTTACAATTCATCAGATTGAATCTTCATTAGCACAGGATCGGATATATCATTATGTTACAACAGCTTGGCTAGACATTAAATGTCAAACAAATGCGTTTTAAATAAGTGCAGCCTAATTTGCTTAGACTTTAAAAATTCAATATCAATTTGCGACAAAAAACTCAATTTCTTCAAAAATAATGTGTTAATTCGTTACTTAAAATTATGATGCAGTGTTAACATAGTTGTCCGTTTTTTCTGTTTTAAATGTATTTTTTGATAGCGTTTTGATCCGTGTAAATTAGCTTACCAAATTGCAGAGTAATGACGAAGTTCATGTTGTACCTCTGCTAGGCAAATAGGAATGTGGACTAATTATTATCTCTAACGAACCTTATCAGTCATACCATTGTATAGCATGACAATTAGGTATATTACTCCAGATAAAATTTTACCCAGAAAAGTTAGTTAGTTTTGATAATGAGAATGCATTAGATAATGTTATCCAAGGTCTAGCCCCCGATTAGTACCTGTCCTTTGTTTTATATACATTTTAAAACGAATGAAATTCTGTAGAAAATAATATAGTATTATATTTTAATAGAGAAAAACTCTAATTGAACACGTTGGTAGGCGATTCTTCGTTTTCTTTCATCACTCAAGTGTTTATGGTCTATCAATTTTCCTGTGAAACTAAGAGACAGATCTTGCTAGAAATCAATAAGGAGACGAACAAAGAGTAATGAAACTATTCAAAAAAATAAATGGTTGGGGCCCTATTCTATACATGTAAAATTCCTGATTCTGTTGGAATCCGATTATGGCTATATGGATTAACATTGCACCGAATCGAATTCCAGCCAAATCGGGAATTTTATAGTTATAGAATATAGCCAATGATCCGTAATAACTTGTATTACTTTGTTTGAAATATATTGCGAGAAATATAAACTAAAACAAAATTGAGATTTGAGCCATTAGTTCGAGTTTAAAACCCATAAAAAGCACTCAGTGTAAAAATACCGGCCAAGTCTCTTCAACAACAACAAAAATATATAATGGAAGAAATCTAAAACTTCAGCACTGAAAAGTAGTGATATAAAAAAATTGGCCTAGTCAAAACTTTATTTTAAAAATCAAAAAATACTTGGTGCATGGTGATAAATAGTACAGAAGTAAGGTCATTTAATCAAAATACCTATATAACTACTAGGAAAACGCTCAGTGTAACGCGTTGATGAGCGAGCACAGAACATGCAACATCCCCATAGTAACGATACACGACACGGCACATGACGATTTTCTCTGCAATTTTTCAATCTCCATAATACTCTGGATGAATAATAGATCCATTGTGTCTTGAAGTCTTACCTACATACCTTTTCCAGAAATCTTTGTGACATCCCATACTAAACTCGTAAAATTACCATTAATACTTGACTGATTCGGCTAACAATATGTAAAATTTAATATTAAGTTGGTCTTGATCACCATGCAAAATTTGAACTTAATGTGAACATTTTTATTGTCGACCAATCAGAAGACATTATTTAAACTTAAACCAATTAGAGGATTTGGCCTTCGTACTGCATCCGATTTTATGCGCTAGCTCAAAAATGCTTTCATTTTACTGTACATTGTGGATAGCTTGGCTGCTCTACAGGCCTTGCCTTGGAACAGAAGCTTAAAGAAGGCAGGGATGACAATTTAGTATACATTTTTCAAGATTATGAAATAAAATGACCTTAAAATGACAAAACTTTTGAAAATAACGACTGATTAGACTGAAAATTGGCAAAAATACCTAAAATGTTGGTACCAATGATCACGCGAAGTTTTAAGTTGATCGGTCAATCTGTTCTAGTTTAAATGTCAAAAATCAAATGAAAAATGGTTTTAAATTTGAACCAATAGGAGGATTTGGCTGAAATTTTTTATGATTGGGCACAATGTTGGTTGCAATGTTTTTGCTAAATTTCAAATTGATCGAAGCAACCAATCGAAAGATAATTTTTAAAAAATTTGAACTAATCACGGGAGCCCATTCAAAAACGATCCCAGGGACCGCATAGAGTACGTTAGTATGTGTACAAAATTTCAGATCGATTGCTTGAGCGGTTTGACCTGGGTTGTGACCACAAAAAAAAAAAAAAAAAAAAAAACACACACAGAGAAAGTGCCATAAGAGTACCGTGGTGACGCTCGCTACGCTCGCTCAATAATGCCATAAAAACAATGCGCCAAGTATTTTAAAATAAAATTTTGACTATGCCAATATTCCACTACTTCAGTGCTGAATTTTTAGATTTCTTCTATTTTATTTTTTTAGTTGTCTGGTATTTTTACACGGAATGTTTATTATGGGGTTTACAAAGTGGAAGTACCTTGAGATCAGTGATTTACACATGAATCGATTAAAATGAAACGCTCGAATTACAATTAAAATGTAATTATCTTTTTCTTTCATGAACTAAATTTTTTATTATGACATTGTATAATAATGTATTTTCTATTATTGACTACAGATTCGTTTTAGATTCTCATGATGTTGGATTATCCCTCATTCAGTTATCCCCGCCGTATTTCAATGGCAGACAGGATCACAGCATCCCAAATCTCCGGGGAGCAGATCTGTCTCAATCCGATCTTAATTGCAGCATACATCTCTGTAATCAAATCAGCGGTATGACTAACAGAAACAAACATCCCATCAAGAAACCATCACCTCACGTTCAACATATACCTCACAAACTCCACCAAATCGGTTATCACAACCATGTTTATATTTACACTTGATGATAAAGGTGGTGCGGTTGACTATCCAACTTTCTATACAGGGATGAATAAGGGATGCACTGTGGAAGGGATGAATAGGTAGACGGAATTGCTTCGGGGTGTAAGTGTCGTGAAATTTGCATACATACAGGCGTATTCATCATCCAGTCTTGTCATTTCTAGAATAATCTCGGCTAAAAAACATCGTCGCAAGATTAAATTTATGTGACGTGAAAAATATGAACTTGTTTGTGGATTTTTTCGACATGTTTTGTTGTATGAAACAAACTGCCTTGACGGTTGCAGCTGTCTCGAGCAGGGCTTGTCAGACGAGAGGAAATCAGAAAGTGTGAACCCTTACGGTATCAATAGCAGGAGTATAGTACAATTTAGACTTTTAGACTAACAAGGAGGCCTATTCTATAATGTTTTCCCAATTCCATTCTAATGGAATCCGGCTCATGAATATGGGCTTTACTGGGGCCGTATTCCAGAACAATTTAATTCTTAATTCCACTGGAATTCGATTCCATGCAATGTTAATCCTTACGGCCGTGACCGGATTCCATCATTATGGAATTGGGAAAACGGTGCACTCTAAAAAGGTTAACATTGCATGGAATTGAATTCCATCGGAATTGGGAATTTCAAAGTTCTAATAGGGCTCCTGATAACATGCTAAACCCTAAAATCTGATTTTTGTTATTAGCCATATTTCTGTAAAAACAGTATGATGATGATGATACCCTTTTTTATAATTTTACTATAACAAACTGCTTTAATTTCAACAGACGCAAAGAAACCTTAAATAAATCGTGTTTGAAAGTTATGTCTAGGAATGTGCTGTGATGGTTCTCATTCGTGTTTTTGCTGGAAAGTAATCATTCAGTTTGTGAAGAAGTACAGTCGTCTTTTCGTCTGCAAACTGCTATTAGTTGAGTTTGTATATAAGACGTAGCCAAGGGAAATAAGACATGACTGAGCTTCGTCCTTGTCCAAGACTCTCAAGGAATCACACACTGCAAACACTTAGTAACCTACTTCGCTTTTAGTTTCAAATATTATTTACCTTGCACTACTTTTTAAAACATTTGTAAATAAATGCGTTTGAAAAATAAGTCAATTCTTCCTATGTAATATTCGAAGATCGAGAACTGGCCATAAAAAAGTTGTTTTTATCACGGTTGGTTTCATTAAACATGAACTTTAAACATAATTCAATGTAGTTATTTAATTATTTAAACATGCAATTCAAATTCAAATTCAAATTTTATGTGGCAAGGAAAATAATCACACTTATAACCACAGCCACTTCTAAATCCGAAATCGCAATAACATTATTGAACAAATTATGAAACATCAACATCAATCCCTTAGATTCCTCAAACCTCATCAAACTGCAATTATTTCAACCAAGGACCGATGAAGAATGGAATTTTACGTACCTATATCCTTATCCTCCATATCGTTTTCTATGCATCAATCTATACTCATATTATTATTCGAAAATATATTTAATAAGAACATTTTTCTATTTATTGTTTTCTGGTGTTTTGTCTACAATTTTGAATATAAAAAGATTAAAAAATAATGAAATGTAATAAAGTAATAATGAAACAGCACACTTGTGTACTCGAACACAAAATTTCCCTGTAGATTCCCTTCCAACTTGTGTTCCCCAGACGCACATTAATCTATAACACATGAGGTACGAACCAGGTTCACAAACTCGATGATTAAATCACATCTCGAGAAAACAAAGCTTTTGATGTTCTTGAAAATGTTGAGTACATACATAAGAACCCCTGTGAATGCAAATCGATTCAATAACCTCATCGAGACCCCCATTGAATTCGGGTCAAGTCTGACACTACACTTACCATACCACCGAGAGTTGTCCTTCGCTCCAACATCA
Organism: Leuctra nigra; assembly: GCA_934045905.1. Lineage (NCBI taxonomy): Eukaryota > Metazoa > Arthropoda > Insecta > Plecoptera > Leuctridae > Leuctra > Leuctra nigra. Next base: position 25,417,539 of record OW203767.1, on the reverse strand, counting down.
ACCCTCGATCCAAGTGTATAATTGTTTGCACGGCGAACTCCTTCATAAGCCCGAGATTACTTACTATGAGAGGTCCGTGGTTCGAGACTGGAGCAGTGATCGGAATTGCAAATGCCAATGGGGTGGGGGTGGGGGGTGAAACTCTCTCCAAGACAGGGGGGAAGTTAGGTAAGCCGCTCTCGATCGAGAGTCTGGGCACGGAATGCCGTTTCAGACGAGACTTACTCACCATCCAACTCACCCGTAGGTGAGTTTAGATTCGTATCAATCTTAGAAGACGAATGGGAACTTGGGCTTACCATCAGGGAGTTCGGGAAAAACTTTGCCCCCTCTGCGTTGGTTAGAAATGGATTTATGGCTCGTCATTTCCGATTACTTTGATGCGAAGTTGTCTCTCTGACGTCGAAGTCTATTTCGAGATGTAATTATGATTTCGTGTTTTACCGAAATGTATAAATACTTCCTGTGATGTTGTAATCATGTGATCTGGTCGCAATAACTTTGCTTTGCTTTGAATCGGTATTTCCTTTGAGATTTAATTATTACGAGGTATATTAATGTTGCTAATGACAGTATGTGTTTCGTTTGAGTTCATGTGATGATGATTTCTACGAGGTTAAATGCTTCTACAGGTTTTGATCGTATTAGTCATGTTATTGTTCACAGTTATCAACAGTTGTATTTTGCTTTGCCAAGTAATTACAACTGTGTTTTTCGAAAGGTAAAATCACAGACAAAACATAAGTGCTTATTGTCAGCTTGTATACAGTCAAGCATTTTATGTGAAATCGGAAAATTAGTAAGAAATGAAAATTGAAAAAACATCCATGCAATGTCATGATAAAGTATTGTTTTGTTATTTGCTTTTTCATCAACAAAATCACTTAAAAATAAACTCTATAAATCCATTAAGCCACTACTAACGCCCTGCGAGCTAATATTCCACAAGCGGTGTTTTCAGAGCTGCTGGTATAGTATGTAATAGTGTGTTGTATGCATGTTCTGTATACTGTACCTTTTAGAAGCAGAAGGGCTGGAGTACATTTCAATAATTCTCGAGGTTAGCTCAAAAACTATAGTTATGCCTTTCTTCATCGAAACATATTTGTAATATTGAAAAACCACTGAACTGTTAACCTGGTATTGTACACAATTAAAAACAAGATATTTCGATGAACCTTCGATCGACTTCATCATGCAACTGACGACTTCTGCCAGCTTCCCCCCTTCCATCAAAACCGCTATCAATCGAGATACCATGACTCACCTCTGTCAAAACTAAAAGTACACAAGAGTCCGAATAACTAAATGTTATGAGTCAGGTAATAACAGATTTCTTACGCAGCAGTTATCTCCCCATGTTTTAATATTTGTAATACTTAGTGACAGTCATTTTGAAAGATCAAAATGCTTCAATACTTGGGACTTGGTCAATTTTTCTCTTGCATTGAAATATCAACTAACATTTTGGCGTACTGTTCGATGACGTAGACAGCAATGTTATTTGCGATCAGAGCCATCTTCATTTAACATCGTGTTTATGCGTTTTTAACTACCTTTTGACGTCAGTCAATCGGACTTTTTAGCGCTTTCGAAAATTTATTCGTTTCATTCAGATTTTGAATAAAGATTCTTTGATGACTATTCATCCCAGAATATAATGTTTTGTTTGTCTACATCCTAGACAGGTATACTCTCAATATTTTACGTTTTTCCTAAGGAGAGTTCCCTATTGCCCAGAGTTTGATTACAAGATTCCAGATGCACAACAACAAACATCGAGAAAATGCCTCATTCTTCTCTAAGGTATTCGAACTGCATAGTTAAAATCAGCTATTTATTATGTGCATAGTTTCTCTCTCTCTCGTCAGACGTAAGAACACCTCCTGGAGGCTGTGCTGGAGCCAGACAGGCGTGAACGATGGAGATAGATGCTCCGGACCAAAGGTTCCAGGTCAAGACGAATAGTGCGGGGGGGGGGGGGGGGGGGGCGTCACGACGCCCTGGCGTCACGGCCCAGGGCGTCGCATCATGTAAACAACTTGTTATGATTTCTAGCTTTGTTTCCCCCTGTGGTGGGGGGAGGGGGGAGGGGGAGGTAATAAAGTGGACGTCGAGGAAAAATAGGGGTGTTAAAGGAGATGGATATGTTGAATCAATGCTGATTGGAAAAATTGGGTAAATTATAAGATTGTTTTATGTCCAACGTGTCATTGTTGGGGAGTATTTATCTGACGTCACAATCTGAACTGAAGGCATACATTATTTCCAATTTCGTTTATTCTGTTTTAGTGATTGACCACAATTGTGAATTGAAAATACTAGAATACAGCAACAATATAAATATACCTAAATTTACTAAGAGTATCTACCCATACATCAATGCAAATGTTGGATTTGAATGTTGTCATAGTGTTAAAACATAACAATGAGGCTATTTTACACACAAAAAACAGCTCATTAAATACATGCTGAATTCTGTTAATGTATACAAACATGTTTAAATCAACCCAACATTTATTTAATTTATAAACCAGCTGACTCTGACTTGACAGTGTACGAGAGGAACTGCAGTTCGGACGTTCCAAACAGTGGAATCAATAAAACCAAACCATTCACCAATTTGAAAGGGATTCCATGTCGAGAAGCATCCATCTGTCAACCAGAGTCATCAATTGCAGTGCATCACATTGCACATTGCACTTTGCACTTTGTGTGTCTGGACAGCCTGGGAGACCTCTAGCTGCCTCACAACTTGGGCCATTTCATGAGTAAATCTTTTACCTCCAGATGAGCATCTGTAAAATATATCAGGATCAATATTAATATAATCATTATCGTCTCTTATTTATTAATTTATTTAAATATCATGCAACAATCACTCTATAAACATGTGATCAATGGATCAATGGATACATCCATTTCGAAAACTTGAAATCAATGAAGACTGAAAAATTATTTTCAAGTTGGTTTTAATTAAAGCAATCAATGAAATTTGTAATTCCAGTTGGCCCCGGTTTTTTAAATTTTCGAACTTCCTTCCACGAACCATAGATATAATGAAACTCTCGTTGAGTTGTTCATAATATCTTTGCATGAACCTTTAAAATCAATAACTGCCATGCATGGTCCGATTATCTTTGTTTTTAAATTCCTATATCCAACAAACTCTTGGTTTATTTATTTCCAAGTTCGATTTGGATAATAGTCTATTGTACACGTGTGTTTTCAATATAGTTACCTAATCCCTGTTAATATAATAAACACGGATAATATTGCTAACAATGTTGTTGTTGGGTTTAATAAAACATGTGGTATATTTGCTAAACTGAAAACAGCCGTGGGTGAATGGACGGTAGCATATTAAGTTCAACACCCTTCACTTTTGTTATTAAATTACATCAACAAGCTGAGTTGTCCAAAAGCAAAATGTTATGGAATTAAACAATTACTTTCCGCTATATTGGTAGGTAAAGTTAAACAACCACATAATATTGTTTTAACAATTTTTACGCTCAATTCTTCGTTCATTTGGAATGTTTGATCTTCTGGTGAAAGCAAGAATTTTTTTTAAACGAACGTTTTGTAATTATTGAAAAGTGGTCGTCAAAAGAATATTATCAAAGACCAAATCAAGTTTGAAACAAAATATTAATATACCTTCATTATAAAAGAAAATGTAAATTGGAAATGTGTCTAAAATTGAAACAGCCTCTCCGAACCTTTTGTCGAATCCGACAGAAGCAACAAGACCAATTTATCAGACAGTTTCTTCTGGAGTACAAGCCAGTGAAAATAGTGACAACTCAAATTACATAACACTAAATAAACATGGATGGTGACAATAATTGAAGACAACGCTTTTAGACAAAAGTGAGATCGAAATTTCAACAAAAACGTCAACTCAAATTTAACAGAACTTCTTCTTATCTAAAATGTACTCGGAATGGTTTTGTATTATAACTTAAACATGGGTGGTAATGACATTACTCGAGCTGTCATCTGTGCTTCTATACCTGTAAAGTAATCGCCCGAAGAGGTTCCCGAAGCTTGGCGGAGATAGCCGAAGTGCGAGGATACCCGGCCGGGGATATGGTCGCCGCCAGTTCGCGTCAGATCCGTGACAGACGCCGCGGCGCTAGCATCGCGACGCCCGACGTCGGTTATAAATAGATTCAAGCGTCGACTAGAGTGAGAGAGAGGGAGAGAGAGCGCGTCGCGGCTACTCAACTTTTACGAATAGATTACGAACATTTTTGTAATAAATTCATCAAGTTTCAGTAACAACTTTGGGTTAAGATATTATTTTCTTTTCTTTGAGAACTCATTAGTAATTTACAAGTTTTGGTAATTGTTCTCTAATTAATCAGGGTATTTTAAAGCTACCAGTAATTTATGACGCATCAAAATTGGTTGCATTTAAGTTCCATTGAATGAAACTAATCTAGTCAATATTGAACCAAATAGCAAACAACACATTTTTAGGAAGTGTTAACCAAAACTAAGTTTAAAAGTTTTCAAGTGGTTATTTTCGCAAAGTTGGCACTTTAAAGTTGAAATGGTCCATTTTATTATGTCTCGGAAAAAGAAGAAATTGAGGAAAGTAGTTAAGTTTGACTTTTAAAACTTTTTTCTTGTTTTCGAAAACCATCAAACAAAAAATAACTCAAATGAATTAAAGTAACAAAGTCTTTACTATGTTGCAAAAATGTAAAGTTATTGTAAAAAAGCTACATCTAGTTTAGATAAAGTTAATATTCGTAACATTCCATCCCTATATTTTGTACGCGTATATTAAAGTAAGTGAAAAAGAAGATACAGTGAAAGGTGACAATGTGCGTTGGTGTCGATATCTTCTGGAATTGTGATTGTAAATTCTGCTCCTCCGTCTCCTCTTTCGTCTCAATATCGCGAGATGTGTTCGGGAAGCTGGAAACTGATTAAACTCTCATGTGTCGAAGAGCATGGTGTCGAATATCGCAAGTTTTCTCAATAAAAGACCGGCTCCATGTAAAAGAACTCGACACCATCCATAAGTGAAGTGTCCATGTCAAAAGAAATCGTATTTCATTGCTACAATAAAAAAGTTTGCGATGGAAATATCCTCAAGTGCTTGCTATTAGAAAAACTGATAAATTGAATAGAGATATATGACAGTGAACTTTTAACTTTTGCCATAAAATATCATTGCAGTTTGAATAAAAGTCTGTGCGGCTTGAGAATGAAATCGGGAATTCATAAATTAAAAATAGTTCGTGAAACAATTTTATTGTGAGTAAAACCAGACGCGAGCCACGAAATAAATATTTTCAAACGAAATAAACTTCTCGTACTGAGAAGATCCGATACGAGTTGATAATTCATTCGAGAAGTGAAATTAAATTCCTTCAGTCCACTTTCAGACGACAATCTACAAGACGGGAAAACTTTTAAAAACTTTCCAAGAAAGGAAAATTATAAATTAAGCGACGTCGATAAAATCTTGAAGCTTCTCTCGAGTATCTCAATTTCACCAACAAATTTACACAAGACTTAAAAGTGACACTGAATTTATTATAGTTAATGTAAAAAAACGCACAAAATCATGCGACAGTCTTCTAAAACCATCGTAGTCTTCAACCCAAAACCTCAAGCCCTCGCATCATCTCACTAACGTAACATGAAATTCACGAACCTCTTGACGCTGTCATCACTTCTTACCAACTACACCCAACAACCCCGCAACCTGACCGACTTCGTCACCGACAACTACACCAACTTCACCACCCTCCTCCCGATACTCCCCGTCTACCACGAGCCCCGTTGGCAACTCATCATCCTCATCATCATCAAGTCGTCGATCATGGGCTTCATCATCATCGCCGCCCTCTTCGGCAACCTCCTGGTCATCGTCAGCGTCATGCGACACCGGAAACTCCGGGTCATCACCAACTACTTCGTCGTGTCTCTCGCCCTCGCCGACATGCTCGTCGCCCTCTGCGCGATGTGCTTCAACGCCAGCGTCGAACTCACGGGCGGCACTTGGCTCTTCGGCTATTTCATGTGCGACGTCTGGAACTCCCTCGACGTCTACTTCTCCACCGCCTCCATCTTGCATCTCTCATGCATCAGCGTCGACCGGTACTACGCCATCGTCCAGCCGTTGGACTACCCTCTGATCATGACGCAGAACCGCATGGTGGTGATGCTCGCCGTCGTCTGGTGCAGCCCGGCGTTGGTCAGCTTTGTCCCGATCTTCATGGGATGGTACACGACGCCGGAGCATCTGGAGTTCAGGCGGCGTCACGTCGACGTGTGCGGGTTCACCGTGAACAAGGTCTACGCCGTCGTCAGCTCGAGTGTCAGCTTCTGGGTCCCCGGAGTCATCATGTTGTTCATGTACTACAGGATATACATGGAGGCGGACAGGCAGGAGAGGATGCTGTACAGGTAAGTTCAAATGTCTTCTTTTCTTGACTGGAACGAAATATTCGATATTGAAAGACGATATCTAAGCTCGTGCCATGAATCTATAAAATATTTGCGTGTTCTTATGAAGAACTACTTCATCCTTCGACATAAAAATGGACCTGCAGGAACGTGAAGTCCTGAATCCTGATGAGATTCAATAGTTAGTCCTGAATTGCAAGGATCAATGTTTGGATACAGGACTCGAAACCTAAATAACAAATTACAACATAACAATGAGAACTAAGCGAGAAGAATAATTGACGTAACATGTAGTATTGAAAAGTGAAAACTAGATTATTTTCTTAACAGTTTCTGCTCATTCATGTTTTGAAGGGTACAGGTGAATAACGATATTAGTTGATAAACGGGTCTGACAAAATGTTAACTCTAAAACCTTTATAATGACGAATCTAACTAAACATATTTTTTTTGAGATGACAGGTTCTTGCATCTAACCACTCATTTATCCTAAATGTAGGAATCAATAATTGAGCGTTGTACAACAAGATCCTCAAATTGTATGCAAAGTGATAATGATTTAATTGTCGTATCAAGTTGACATTCTTCAAGGTCATCAAGACCATAATTGTATTTCAACTTTTCATAAAAATCGACCAAGAACTTTAATCTAGTTTTGAAATATTTGTCATATTTGTTCAATCGATATAGCATTATGAACCATCCACGATCAATATGATTCTTTACATCGTTTGTCCAAGCTGTGTATAGAGCAGCAACTATCACACCGCATATTAATTCGCATGAAATACAATGGCTCGTTTGACAGAAGCAGTTTTGCTGTTTCAATTGTTTTAGGTTATTCATAGCTGTTTGCACAATATTCCGCTGGTACCTATAGTGGAACATGGATTATATTGAGGCACACTGCTATACAATACGCACAATGTCAAACAGCCTTGAACGTAAACGCAATAATCTACTAATATTAGCACGGACACACTAAACCATTTGTTTGCGTAATTAATTACACTTGGTTTATAGTGATGATTATAGTTTGATATTGGAGGGGTAAAAGTTATTGCTTTTGTATATCATGTGCTGCCGCCTCGAAGAGAAAATACGTGAATTAGATATACAAGTGTTTGAGTAGTAATAGTTTTCCTCGATTTAAGTAGTTTTATTATAAAAGAGAGAAATGAGATGGTTAATGCGGTATAAGCAACAATAATCAAAATGTAAAAAATTAACATTAAAGGGGCAGTGAACCCTGATTTTTTTATTTTCGTTCTTGACAATAATCACTACCGTTGTTCATCATTAATTATTATTTGACTTGACAAAATAAAATAATTTATGAAGTTGATCATTAGCAAAATATTGTTAAGTTCATTATTATTTCTATGTGAGGGAATGCACTTGGTATGAGAGGTGAGAAACTGTCACTTCGATCGTAAATTTAGTTTTATTGGTTCGTTCGTTCGTTCGTTCGTGAGCGTTATATCACGAGGCAGGAAAGGAATTCTTTATTTGGATAAACACACAATCTGGATTAGTCAACATAGAATTAATCACCATAATTCAAAGCGAATATTTTATAATTGGCTTATTGTTTCTTTTCACATTAGACCCGCACTTGAGTAGTATAATGCTAGTACTATTCAGTCATAAAAAGTGCAGCATATTCGTGCATATTCGTGTAGGTATGCGATTGATATTGAATGTTGCATTGCAGGCAAATGCTAGTTATAAATTTCAATAAAATACGGCTAGGTACGACGTTGTTACGTCATCATTAGTGAATCTATTGTAGACAATTGTAGAATTCAAAAGCTCTAGTTCTGACTCGCCGGAGAACAAGAACGTTTTTATATACCTATGTTATTTCCAGTCCGTGTTGGGCTGGATCTCTCAACACTACGTGAATATCAAATACATTAATATATATTAATTCATTTGTGAATATGCTCAACCCCCCCCCCCCCCTTCTTTCCCCCACGAACATGAATGACAGCAAAAATGTGATATTGCCCCTTTAAAGCCACAGTGGAGTCACCATTACTGACTACTGTGTAACTGCCTAGACAGTAATTCCAACAGGTATTATCATGACATTTACAGACTCTCTACTGTATCTTGTTTGAGCCCAGGTTGCCACTAGTTGCTTACAAAACACGAATCTCTCGATCAATCTCTTCATTGCTGCTTCACGTCAAGATACCATCAATATATTTACATTGGCTTCAAAACAACAAACACTTCATGTTAAAGCGTCGTTTACGCAAGTTGTGTCTTAATAGACCCATATTACGCAAGTAGGTACTTCGTGATACGCTAATTTCAATGGTGTTTATATACGATCCGACAGCTAGAGCATTTCGCGACTAACTACTTTCTCAGTCTGTTTCCTTCGTCTGTCCATAATGTATCTCTATGGTCAGTCGGTCGGTCTGCTGTCAGTGTTTTGTAGGCAATGCCCCAGATCAAACCATTTCAACCAATCGATCTGAAATTTGGCACACACACTAATGTCATAAGAGGTGAACGGAAGCGAACGGGAATCGCACGGTTCGTCAGAGCGGTTTTTTGAAATTTTGTCTTCCCACTAAATAATTTTAAAAAATCATATTATATTCATAATCGTATTTAAAACTTTAAGGTCGTACCAGAGGTCATAATGAACTCCAGTGTGTGGCATTATTTAGTATTTTAGGTTGTTATGGGTTGTTACTATCTGATTTTTTAAAATTATTTAGTGGGAAGACAACATTTAAGAAAATCACTTTGAAGAACAGTGCGTTTTCCGTTTGCTTCCCCAGGCCTCATAAGAGCGGTATCGTTAATAGTTTTTGAACGAGATCAGGTGATTGGTTGAAAATTAAAAATGGAACCGTTTGACTGATCGATCAACTAAAACTGGTCTAATTGGGACCAACATATATGAGCTTTTGAAAATTTTTAGACAAATCTGTATAGTGCAAGAGTAATTAACATTTAACGGATTTTTTTTTACTTGTTTCGAAATAATTTGTCAAATGTTTTCAAGCAAATTCAAATACAAAGTAATCACTGCTCCATTGACGCATATTGTTCTTAGGTCTCTTGTAGAACAGCAACTTTCACTCGCATTTGAATTCGCATGCAATACGAAGGCTCGCGTTACACATAGCGTTTTCCTAGTTTAATACGGAAACGTTCCTTTATTTGCTTATTGACTGAGGAAATCACGATCAATCCTCAGTCAGTAAAGCCAGCCGTGGGAATCGAATCCTGGCATCCAGGATGCAAGCTCTGGAGTCAACTTGTTTTCATATTCTTATCTTTTGAATGAAAATGCTTCCATTTAATCTCGAAACTAAATCTAGTTCAACCAGCATTCAAAGTACCCATTAACTATTATGTTTATTTTTACATTAACAACGCATTTTATTACAAATCATTTTGTGAGTAGATAAAGTGGGGGTGTAGAGTGCTCTAGTCTAGTGTTCATGTTACCTACATCATGATTCATGAAAAATATACGGTGATATCACTTGCGATAAGATAATGAAACATTTGCATGCAAGACTTTGAAGTTCATATCTGCTAAGTGGCGCTTTAAATGCACTGCCAGTGGTTAACGTACTAACTACATTACATAAACATATAACATTGAATAATGTATGATATTAATAACTTTTATGAGGCTAAACGGTCTGTTTAAAAGTTTGTCGTTATTATGAAGTGTGACGTTACTTATACATAGCGTTATGTGGTTGGTTTTATTATAACATTATTCTATGGTTGCATTTATTTGATACATTAGTATAGAGTCCAAACAATTATAAAAAAAATTATATTTTTTCTTTTCTTTATGCAACCCTTAAGTTTATGCGCAGACCCAAAAATTAACACATTTTAAACATTGAGTCTGACTTTAATTAATACATATTCATAAAAATCTTGTTGTGAATTTATTCAATCATTAAAGAGAGAGGAAGGTAAAAAAGAATATCAGGTTACTCCGCATGACCACATTTTTATTATCCCTAATAAGGAAAAAATAATATTGTGCTAAAAATTTCAACTTGATAAGAAAACAGTTCGAGAATTAAAAACGCCGCAAGTGACAAAAAAAACGTATAGAATACGCCAGCTCAAGTGTCAACCACAAATATAACATGGTTTCGCCATACAAAGAAAATACGTCACAAATGTTATTTTAAAAAACAAAGTAAACAGTTTTCAATTGAAGAAACAATGTGCTATTCGAGTGAGTTCTACATCTTACCTTGAGGACAGTTCGGTTGACAGTTCATACATCTTGGATGAAGAGACTCTCGAGAATCTTGAGTGTGAAATTCCTGCTCCTCTTCCAGCAACGCTTTGTATTCCTGTATCATTTAGAAAACTTCTCATCTCAGAAAACCTTTGTCTTCAAACTTCTCGAATACCGTAGAGATATACTTTTTTTGCCTACAACTTAATACCCTTTTTGGGAGAATAGAAAAGTTATGAAATAAATCTTGGACCAGACTGCGAAATTGCTAACAAATTCTTCCCCCGTCTCTCATATTATCTTGTAATAACTCAGAACCGTGGCTTGAATTGAGCTCGTACATCAGCGAGCGCTTTTTAATCCTTGCAACGATGTTAAGTCCAGGTTTTATTCTACCACATTTTTATTAACTTCTCTGGTTGCTACGTTTCAGCCGCAATTCATCGTGTCCTATTTTAACCCACAAACACATATTATGTTACATCACGGATCAGAAAATACCGACTGAGCTAAAAGATATAGTTCATAAAAATCCAGAAGAGTCGTGTTTTAGATGCTCTTTAAAATTTACGCCTAGATTGTGGACCAAAGCATAAGTTTTATTATTCTTGCGAATATTCTTCTTTTCGTATTTTGCATAATTTAAAAAATATCTAGCTTGGGGCTAGATATCTATCTAGCAGTTTTTCAATAGGTATACTCTGTTAAATTTTAAACATTTGATTAGCCATGGCAACAACCAATGACATTCCTTGAATGACAGTTTGAACTAACTGAATTTTTGAAGAGTATTTTACAGATTATTTTGTTTAATTTATATGTCAATTAACTAATAGATTTAATAAACAAAGTAAAATGGGACGCATTCAAATAAGATCTAAAAATTTCGAACCAAATACTACCAAGAATATAATAAGAAACTCAATTATACTGAAATATGTATTGAAATTCAAGACAATCGTAATCAGTTAGATTTAAGTTGATCAATTTCCAATAAAAAAAATGAAGATACGAATCTGAAAGTCGTAATACTTTTGCAAAATCGAGAATAACCGTCTCGTGAACGTTCAAGTAATATGCAAAAAGTTTGAAAAGACGTAAAAAACTGAACTGGAGTGTATATATAATAGCGTATTTAAGTATTATTTACTCTAATTTATCGCTTTAGATTTCGAGTTCGCCTGCAAAGATCTGACAACTCAGTTTCCACTCTTGGGTGGTTTCAGACGTTTCCTGGGAGGAAAGTCATGGATAAGATGAGATGGAGGAAAGGATCGAAGAAGCGGAGAAAATAATTCATGCGCGAAATTCACTTGGAAAAGTGAATGAGTAAATAAAAACCCTACGTAGCAGAAAATAAATAGGGGTATTCTCCTTCCATGGACCCAGATAAAGCCATGTATAGGTATCTCTTGTAATAAGCTTGGCAACTTGATTTACTGTGAACGAGATATTGGGAAGCTGGATCCTAGGTTTAGAACTGTTGAATTATGCTTTACAGATATGATTTTTGTTTTTTCGAGTTCTCTAAGTTTTCTAATATCTTTATAAAGTGGAAATGGAGAGGTTCTAATTTAATACATTTGAGTTTGACTCTTCTTCGCTAATTGATAAATATTAAATTGTTATAGATTAGCTGAAAACAATAATAAACAGGAAAATTAATTTTTGAGTAATAGTAAGATCGATAATTTAATACTTTTTAAACTGTAAAATATAGGCAAGTAAAACAATTTCCTAATTTAAATAGATTATCATGAAAAATTAATTTTGTTTGACCATTGAAACGACAACTTTTGGGTTTAGTAAATCATAAATAATGGTTTAGCTTATTACCTAAATACTTATTTCTATAGTCAATTAAAAAAAAAAAAAAAACATAATTGAATATGTCGGACGTAAAAATTATGAGCCATACCTAAACTATGCCACCAAATGTAATTCGACACTCAACTTATACTTTAAAATTAAAATTTTGTAGCATTTAAGGATTTAAGTATCAGTATAATGATTGGAAACTAGGAGTGAAGAGTCAGTCACAAAAAGCAGATTATACCTTCATACGGTTTATTAATCAAAACAAATGATTTACCATCGACATTATGGCGATCTTATCAGAAGCTAGGAAAAGATCAGTTACTCGTGCAGATCTTCTTTGTTCCAGCACATCTTGTCAGTCATCTTGTTTTTGTTTTACCCTATATCTTAAATCACTTTTAAGGGAAACTATCAATAAATCTACTTCTATCAATTTCCAACTAATCTCAAATCTAAGTACATGAGAAGCTTATCTCAAATTGTGAATTTTATTTAGTAAACATGACAAGCAAAGTGGAATGTCTCTATTCTGCATAATGATCTTGATTTCTTGACATGATTGCAGTTGAACAAATCAACAAAGACTACTTCATTTCCCCGTGTCCAAGCCTGGAGATTTACCATGTCTTGCTTGGTACAGTCCCAAGGATTCCCACCAAGATCAATCCCTAAAACAACGAACCGCGCAAATGGCGAGTGACCAGAAAGTTTCATCAATTTGTAAAACTGATCAAAACTAGCAACACTTAGTGACTCCAATCTGTTATTATTTATCTTTAATATCCTTAATTTTGTGAGAGAAGAGAATGCATTTTCACCGATAGCAGTGATTTTGTTGTCATTTAAATCAATAAGCTCAATGTTCGGGAGGTTATTGAAGTAACCTGCAGGGATGTTTGTGATATTACATCCTGAAAGAACTAATTCTTCGAGCGAAGAAATGATAAGGGGAAAGTTTTCAATGTGTTCCAAATCATTATTCGACAGATCCAAATACTTCATAAGCCGATTGTTTTCAAATAATCGGGCATCCAGACGTTCTAACTTGTTTCCTTTTAACTTAAGACTTCTTAGATCTGGAAGTGCTTGGAATGCTCTTGAGTCAATGTCATTTATATTATTATTATTCAGATTCAAATAGTACAAAATGTCCAAATCTTTAAAAGTCTCCACCCCAATAGAACTTAACAGGTTATCAGCAAGAAACAATCTCTCCAAATTTGAACCTAAAACTATGTTGTCAATGGAGGCCACACAGTTACCACTCAAATCCAGGGTTTCCAACATGTTGAAAACAGTAAAAGCATTAAGATCTATTTGTGCAATATCATTTTCGGCCAGATTTAAATAATTTAAACTTCCTAATCCTGAGAAAGTATCCGCGTTTAGTGACGTGATGTTGTTGTCCCTAAGGTTTAGATAAGTCAGTTTAGTCAGTCCTTGAAGTGGCTCGGGATTGAAGGTGACGATTCCGCAGGCCTCTAAGACGAGAGAGGTCAACTCCGTGAATAAACTGCTGTCGAAATCTTCTCGAGTCATGACGAGAAGGGGACTTCTGATTATCTTCAAGGTGATTACTTTCTGCCCTCTGCTTCTAGTCTGAGCTTGTGATATCTCTGAGAATGGGGTTATGTTCACGCAGGACACTTCTGTCAGGATTTTGGGCTGCACTATGCGCGTGGTTACTTTGCAGGATGGAGGTTCCCGTTGTTCCTGTGCGAGACATGTGGAGGCGAGGGCGAGGAGGAGGAAGACTCGCAGTGACATCCTTAGTCCCGAGGGATGACCTGGAACATAAGTCATGGACATGGTTATTGAAGTTCTATTCTGTCAGGTTTCAATCTTCTCTCTTTGTTTGATGTTTGAGCAACGACATCGTAAAAGCGTTGATAAACTAATCTTTGTACTGTAAGCAAAATAAAATGCTCACAAAGAAATGGATCGTCGGCATGAAATGTTCTGTGACGAGAAAATCTAAATTTTGAATTTAAAAAATTTGAATTTAAAAAATATTTGAAATTCAAAATTTAGATTTTCAGAAACATTCTTCATGTAAGTATTTAGTGGAGCGGTAGCTCGAGTCGACACAGCCAAGTCTTACAAACACACACATACTTACATACATTTTACATGATGCTATCATATGAAGTAAAAATATTGCTTGAGGATAGCTTTAATTTAAAATTTTCCAAATGAATAAAATGCATTTATCTGTATAAATATTGTATAATTCCGAGAACCGTCTATACACAATTATGCATGTCTACCGAACATTTCATTCCATTGATCCATTTCTTTGTGAGCATTTTATTTTGCTAACAGTACAAAGATTAGTTTAGCAACGCTTTTACTATGTCGTTGCTCTAACATCAAACAAAGAAGTATTTAGTAAGATTTTCCAACATCTGCATTACAAACAGAATGATAATATTGAATTTTATCGAATTCTAGAATATTGAATTCTAGCAACAACCTTTGTTTCTCATAGTGTTCAACAATCATCAGTCATCAATGATTGAAATATGTAAAAAAAAGTAAAACACAATAATTATTATCTAAAACTTTAATAACTATCAAAATGTTTACTCATTGCCAAGTAATTCTTACCTCGGAATGTGATCTTCATATCAGATGCTCTGAGTAGGAACTGAGGGGTATTTATTCAAAACTGTTGCGTTTATATTTTCCTAATGGAATGTTTCCAACATAATGACGTCAAGACTGATGTAAAAATGTTGCAGTTCAGCTGACATGATTTCTCACAGAGATGCATTTCCGATTACTTAACTGTTACATTGACCGACATTACTCATGTCAAAAGTCAAAGAAAATATTTTATTTTTAAGTTAACGTCTCCTTTGACTTCTTGTGCCTCGGATTCCTTTTTTCTATTTGTGGTAGTGAGTTTGACCTTGAATAGTTTTTTAATCGATTTTTATCAATATCTTTTACCAATGTAATTGTTAACGAAATAAGGCTTTGTACGAGTATTCAGAACAGTTCAATGAAAACAATTCCATAGCTTGTATTGGTTTATAAGATAAACTTTGTCCTACAGACGTTTAGTGCCCGAAAATTATTAAAATTATGGCACTAAACATCTGTTGGACAAAATAAAACTAATAACTTATTCCAAACTATGAAATTATTTTCATTGAACAGTTCTGAATACTCGTACAAAGCCCTATTTTGTTAACAATTACGTTGGTAAAAGATATTGATAAAAATCGATTAAAAAACTCTTCAAGGCCACGTTCACTACTCAGCCCTCTTAACAGGTCATGTCGACCGATCTGAAAGTTTGAAAGCATCCCTACCTCAGAGATAGAAGGGCGGAAGAAAACTAAAGTAATCTAGTGGAGCGGTCGCTCCACCCAGCCAAGTCGAACTGTACACTCACACTCACTCAACATACAGTAAATGCCTAATAAACTGAGGAGCAGACCAACTACTTTTACTGAAAGCAACAACATGGCTTTTCGGCCTACTGGATCTGAAAATTGGAAAATCTCACATTGTTGCGAAACATCTAAATTTCGAGCTATGGCCCACCCCACCCCATATACCTAATTTGGGAACAACAGGTTATGCTATTTGCGAGCAAGAGGGCCGTGAAAACACTGAAATAACAGCGCTTTTTCTTCTTCTTCTTCTTCTTCTTCTTCTTCTTCTTCTTCTTCTTCTTCTTCTTCTTCTTCTTCAGATGATGATGATATCAGGAAACCCTATTGACAGGGCCACAGCCTAAACGGCTGAACTGATCGATCAGAAATTTTTACCACATGTGCACTTTTGGCGTCTGAGGTGCCTTTTTATAAAACCAACCTAAAGCCGCCTTTTGAAACCGGAAGTGACGTCATATCTCAAAAACGGATGGACCGATCGGGACAAAACAAGCGCCAAACGATTCGGACGGCCATCTTTATAAAATATCAATAGTCGAAATAGAAATATACTATTACCGGAACCGGAAATTACGTCATAAAAATGCCAAATCTGACTTTAATTATGTCTTATAACAATTACTACATATTCAGAAGGCTTATAATGTTACATAACATGTATTAGATACAAAGTTTAGGTGGCAGTGATGTCAGTCGCCATTTTGAAAACCGGAAGTGATGCCATAACTCGAGAACGGCTGGACCGATTTGAACGAAAATTTCGCTATGCTTCATAGCATATTATTTATAGTATACATAATAACAAGCACAACCGTTCTTAGCAACCAAATCAAAATGGCATATTTTTTAAAGGAATTATAGTCTTTGTTGCCACAATATATGTTACAAGTTGTAAGAATAAACTGAAAAAAGGAGTGATATCCCCATAAAAAAACACTCCGTGTAAAAATACCAGCCGAGTCTCTTCAACTAAAAAAAAATAAGAAATCTAAAAATTCAGCACTGAAAAGTAGTGATATCAAAAAACTGGCCAAGTCAAAACTTTTCAATAAATACTTGGCGCATCGCTTTTTTAGGGCATTAGAGATATATTATATGTATAGATGAGTATATTTGATTTCCGGCCTACTTCTATACTATTCATATGCACGATGCGCCAAGTATTTTTTGAAAAGTTTTGACTTGGCCAGTTTTTTGATATCACTACTTTTCAGTGCTGAATTTTTAGATTTCTTATTTTTTTTTAAGTTGAAGAGACTTTGCTGGTATTTTTACACGGAGTGTTTTTTATGGGTTATTAATGATGAAGACATAGACCAGTATATCTGGGCTTATCTAAATATCATATTGGTAATATTATTAGTCATTGTCGAAGAATTTACTTAAATATAACTCTATTTGTTGATGTTAGTTAAATGTCATTGATAGAGCTAGTAAGATTACATCATTCCAAAAGTGTGCAACTCGATATCGAGAAAATGGACTTTCGCCCTTGTACCTCTGGACCCTTACCTAATAAAATCTTTGCACTGCGACGGTCTTACAGTACGACCGTCGTAGTGTAATACCTAGATAAGACAATTCCCTAGTCCCGATTTAATAAAAAGGTCTTAGCGTGGTCGCACACTGCGACCGTCGTAGTGTAGCTCTATGACGTCACGCGAATGATACAGAAGGCAGTGATTCATTGACGTCATTGAAAATGCGCGCGCAGCGAAGCTAATGCATTTGATTGGTCGATTTAAATGTTAAAGAACCAATCAAACCTTCGCACATTTGTTCCATCCAAGATTTAACTTGAAAAGTTTGGACTCTGGACTTGAATCGATTCTGTGATTCTGTAAATTACAACAAATTACTCCCTATTTTTACCCGCAGGGCGTTTTTTTTTAACATTTAAACAATTTTTAAGTGATTCTTGGACTTTACACTAATTGTGTATGGTGAATGGGGGGGTCAGCCTGCTCGAGTAGGGGGGATAATCCCCCCATCCCCCCCCCTGCCTGATGTTTGACAATGTGCCCATTGTCAAACAATGTGCCCATTGTGTGTTGGGCACAATGTGCTTAACATGAAAATATGGTGGGGTTTTACGTATAGTTCCATTTGCTAAACAAAAATCTAAAAAAAATTGTTTCAAAGTGTCAACAAACCAAAATAGGTACCCTGCGGGTCAAGGTTGGGGGGCACAACCCCAAAGTGTCAAAGTTTAAAAAATATTGAATTGTTCAACAAAATACACCTCATGTGTTAAAATCTCGTCTCAATCAAGTCTCAAAATTTGATTTCAAAGTGTTTAAAAACCAAAAATCGACTTGCGAGGCAGGTGGGGGACGTGCACCTCCCCCCCCCCCTTAGCCCGTGGTACAATTGTTATCTTTGCCTATCTCCCACGCAGAAATTCTGCGGACGCCCGTGGCTGGGGGTACCCCCAGACCCCCTCCCATATTTTCAAAAATCCCCCCCCCCCCCCCCCCCCATGACAAGACGCTAGATCCGCCCCTGCCCCAGCCGCAAGTACGTAAACCGCCATCTTGACTTTGTGGCTTTTGTAGTGGATGTTTTTGGGGTAAACGGAAAAATAGGCGACGGAATTTCAGGCGAAAAACCAACTAGAAATATAGGCGACGGAAATTTAGGCGGCAAAAATTCAACCAGGGCGGAAACATAGGCGAAAAAAATTTTCATGGAAAATTACTTAGGTATATAACTATTTATGAAGTTGTTAATCAACTACTCAAATTATCGATCAATATAGCTATGTTGTGATCCAAGAATATTGTGCAGAAGAAAAATACCACTATTTATACCAGATAACTTCCCTGAAATCAATAATTTTGAAAAAATTTCGTATTCTTATTAGATTTTTTCGAGGGGTGAATAACTAAAAAAAATCGGTGCACAAAAGCAAAAACTCAAATAAAATAAAAAATATCATAAACATTAAAAACAACACACACAATGTGAAACAAAAATTTATTTTGTACACAAAAATGTCAAATAGTTATAACCCTTATGATTTTTTATATTTTTATTTGTCTTTCTGATTTAATATTTTAATTTTTTTATTTTATTCAATTTCACTTAATTTTCTTTAATTTTTGTTAGATTTTTTCGATCATTTACTTTATTTTTTATCATATTTTTCTGTTTTGTTTATTTTTATTTAATTTTGTTTCTA
The DNA here is from genome assembly GCA_934045905.1 of Leuctra nigra. Lineage (NCBI taxonomy): Eukaryota > Metazoa > Arthropoda > Insecta > Plecoptera > Leuctridae > Leuctra > Leuctra nigra. Next base: position 25,398,470 of record OW203767.1, on the reverse strand, counting down.
TTAGATCTTTTATCAATTACAAAACAATTTGGTTATTATTATGAATTTCTGAGTGTTATGTATTTAACATTTTAGATATCACAATTTCAGGTAGAAAATGTGGTAGTGGCAGAAAATGTTGGAGAAAATTTGTTACAATTAATTGAGACAAGAATGGGTACTTTCCATGAAAAAGTTTTTCGCCTATATTTGGTTGAATTCTTGTCACCTAAATTTCCGTCGCCTATCTTTCCTAGTTGGTTTTTCGCATAAAATTCCGTCGCCTAACTATCCTACAATAGTTTTTGGTTTGGTTGCCATGAGAACAGCTGATTTGACGTCACACGGTCTTGACAACAATGCTACGACCACGGTAAGACTGCTAAATAGCGGTCCGCGGTACGACGCTGCTACGACCGTCGTAGCACCAGTCACGTGACCTTAAAATGCATATTAAATTGGGACTAGGACGGGACTTCTGTACGACCGTCTTACCGTGGTCGTAGTGTGCAAAAACACGATATTAGGTAAGGGTCCTGGTTTACTCAACAACCTTCACTATCATCTAGATTTAAAAAAAAAAATATATATAACTGAATTTAGTAACAGCATAGACAAAAACACTAGATTCTTGCAACAAAACTTGGTTCTAATTTCAGTCTAGACAAACAAGTATAATCAATTACTGAAATACATGAAGAACCCCAAAGATGTTTATAGAACTGTAAAAATGTTTAGTTATCCATTGACAAGTAATTATCTTACCTCGAGATGTGATCTTCATGTCAGATGCTGTGAGTAGGAAGTGAACTGTTTGACATACATCTGATTAGTTATTCTTCTAATTACAGATTTCCACATTTCATTACGTCAACACTGATGTAAAAATGTTGCAGTTCAGCTGACATGATTTCTCAAAGTGATGCATTTCAGATTACCTAACTGTTGCATTGACCGACATGACTCAATCAAAAGTCAAAGTATAATCTTTTATTTTTAAGCGAGCGCCTTTTTACTCTTGCAAATAATGAGTTTATACAGTTTAAGCAAATGAAGAGAGTAAAATTGTATTATGATGAGTAGGTGTAGCTTAATAGGATGTTCATATGATCAGTCTGATTTAAATAGTTTACAATTATATTCAACAAAAACCGCGCAAAACTAGGAAATTTCGATAACGATTGGAGACCAAACCAGTGAACCAATTGTTCTCAAATTTTACAAGTGTGTTGTTCAAAGGTGAACTTAGGGAACATTCTTAAAATTAAATTTTAAATGGCACCCATGCGGGACAAGAAATATCTAATTTTTCACCCAAAATTACCTAATTATTCCTCATTAACAAAGCAAAAAATACAGAATTGATTAATTGATAACAGTAAGTTTGTCTTTAACCTAATCATGATTAAAATTTCAAATCATTTCGTCCACCCATTTCCTCTCCAATCGTATCCAAAAAAGGACCCGCAAAAAGCTGCAAAATCACTCGTCCTTGCACCACCGTGAAAGTTGATTTAATTATCTTTGGTGCAAGTAAAATGGCTTCCATCAATACATTACTTCAGAGCGGTTTCTAATTCTTTCAATTCGTACATAGCTGAATTACTGAAGTCGCTGATATTCGCTGAGACCATTTTATGCAAAATACAATGCATTATGACAATTGTAGGTATTCTTCATTTCTTTAAATGAAATGAAATAGGTATAGGGTAGAAGTTCTGGCATGGTTTCTGGTGAAAGGATTTGTCAGGACATTTAGAGGATGAGAGATGGACATAAAAATCAGAATAAACTTTTATTCTATTTATTGTCTTGATCAAAACATAGAGAATAATAATTTACCATCGACTTAATCTAATTTGATTTTGTAAGTTACACTGTTGTCATCAAATAAGAAGTAATACAAGTTTAGGTTACTTTTCCACACCAAATAAACTCAAAGAAATAAATCGCTTTCCCTCCGTCTGAAATATTATTTCAATAAAAAATAATAAAAATATGTGATCACCTACTCAATTTCTATCTTTTGTGATACTATTTTATATTTAAGATTTCTTGAGTCAATGAATGATTAACTTTTTCAGCAAATTTTTTTGAAACCTGCTTGAGGGCCAATATTTAATAACGAAAATCCGCTGCGCGGCATTAGGTATAATGTAAAAGTTGTCTAAGATTTAAATTTATCCTTAAATCTGCATTTGAAATTTATTTCTTATTTCAATAAACGAGGATTATCGTCCAAAATGAATCACTTATCAAGGACTTAAATAATTTATTTTACATTTTTTATTTTTATATTTTATTTAAGACACTATTACAATTTTTTTAAGGTCCTTGGTCATCTAATGTAAGAGAATATATCGAATTTAATACACAAAAAATAGGTTAAATATGGTTTGAAATAGCACAGAAATTCACAAAATTATATCCTGATTTTTTTCAGGATGCTGGGGAGCCCTCCTCTCAGACCACCATTTCTTCTGTCGACAATCGTATTTCCCACAAATTTCTTATTTTCTCCCCCTAAAATTTAGTTCCTACGATAAATGGTGCTTAAGCCAAGTGTGCTGCACCTGTGGAACTAAAGTACCACCTCATTACCATTGCACTTGAACAAGTCATCGAAATGAACTAGTTCATGCTCCTGTGCCCATGCGCGCAGGTCGACCATGTCTTGCTTGGTACAGTCCCATGGATTCCCCTCAGTGAAGATTCCTGCTTCCCCAGACTCCGGTCCTTCGGATGCCTTTGCCCGAGTGATCACTTTGTACAGCTGATCAAACTTAGCGACACTTAGTGACTCCAGAAGGTTGTTATTTAACTTTAATGTGTGCAGTTCATTGAGAGAAGAGAATAAATGTTCATCAATATCAGTGAGATTGTTTTTATCTAACTCAAGAAACTCAATGTTTGGGAGGTTGTTGAAGTAACCTGTGGGGATGTTTGTGATGTTACATCCTTTAAGAACTAATCCTCTGAGCGTAGAAATGTTAAGGGGAAAGTTTTCAATGTTTTCAATATTATTCTTGGACATAACTATAACAACAAGCGGATTGTTTTCAAATAATCTAGCATCCAGACTTCCTAACTTATTGTTTCCTACGTGAAGGCCAACAAGATTTGAAAGTGACTGGAATGCTCTGGAGTCAATGTGATTTATATTATTATCATCCAGATCCAAAGATAGCAAATTGTCCAAATCCTTAAAAGTCTCAGGCCCAATTGAAGTAAGCAGATTATCTTCGAGAGACAATGTCTCCAAATGTGAACCGAAAGCTATGTTATCTATGGAGGTCAAATAATTGCCTCCCAAATCCAGATTTGTCAAGTTGTTGAAAACAGCGAAAGCATTAGAGTCAATATGAGATATATCATTCTCCTCCAGAAATAAAGTATTTAAACCTCCTAATCCTGAGAAACTGTCGTCGTTGATTGAAGTGATGTTGTTGTCCCTAAGGCTTAGAAAATTCAATTTAGTTAGTCCTTGAAGTGGTTCGGGATTGAAGGTGACGATTCCGCAAGATTCTAAGACGAGATCTGTCAACTCAGCGAATACCGGGTGGTCGAAGTCTGCCCTGGTAATGACGAGAAGTGGACTTCTGGAGACATTCAGGCTGACTAGTTTCTGTCCTTCGCTGAGAGTCAGAGCTTGTGGTACTTCTGCGATGGAGGCGATGTTGACGCAGGTCACTTTCACTTGGTTCTCGTTGACGGTTACATCGCAGCCGAGACAGACGGTGGCGAGGGCGAGGCCGAGGAGGAGGAAGCCTGGCAGTGACATCCTGAGTCCTGAGGGATGACCTGGAATATAGATAGATTGATTTGTATTGTCCCGATTGATCAGTACATGATTGGAGACATGTCAATACAGAGTCATAACGATACAACATTCAAATACGAATAACACATTTAATTTGATAATCTCACTGTGTATAAGACTCTGATACAGAATAAAAACATGCATCAATCAAATATAATTTAAGACTATACTTAAAATCCCCCCCCCCCCTTTTTGCATTTTAGGTGTGAAGGTAATGAATTAAACAGTTTTGATCCTGAGTAAATTGGTCCTCGTGTATAGAGCTGTAGATTATGCTGCTGAAGCTGAAGATCAGATTTATGTCTTGTATTATAAACCTGATTTAAAAATTTGTCAATCTAGCACAAATATAATATTGCTATAAACACATGAAAGAGTTAAAATGTTGAATTGACATGGTTAATGAAATGACTCTGGCCGGCTTTTATCTTACTTCTTTTGCTAATTGATGTGAGGAAAAGGAGAGTTAATTACATGGAGAGCACTCGCGAAAAAGTTGGTTAGCAATACTTTGTTTTGAAAGTCAATTGAAGCGTGTGAAAGTTGCTGCTCTGTAAAAGAGATTGGAAATAGCTACACTAACACAGCATCAAAATAAGTAGAGACAATTTTTTGGACTTCTTTAAAAATAATTTTAAATTTGATTTCAATTTAAAATTCCAATAACTCACAAAATGTCAATCACAAATGATCATGTAAAATTTGAAGTCAATCGTTCAAACGGCTCCATTTTCAGTTTCAACCAAGAGGATTTTGTAAAAAAATTATGTTAGTCTGCAAACAAATTCATCTTTACTTGCGTTTAGAATTTCATCTTCGTCAGGGAAACGTTACAACTTGTATAGCGGCAGTAACAGTAAAAAACAGAAGTCACTGCTTCGCTCGCTCAATAAATCCACAAATTCTTTATATCGTATATAACGATCAAAATGTTCAATGACAAGTTATTCTTACCTTGATTCTTCATGTCCGAAGATGTGAGAAGGAGTGAGAAAGATTCAACACGTCTGTTGTGCCTATATACGAGTATTATTCTCATATAAAATGTTCACAATTATAATGACGTTAATACAGATGTAAAAATATAGTTGAGCTGATCATTGCACTCCATTCCCAATAGATTCAAATCAGCTTACATAACTGTTGTTGCATTCTCATCATTATGTGACCGCATGACTCAAGTCAAAGTCAAGAATTGTGTAAAAATAAATGATTTTTACGTGACGTCTCCTTTTGATCCATGTGGTTCGGTCAGCCATTAATTTTTCTACAGTTCTTCGTAATGTACAAGAATTTTCATTTCACCGATCCAAATGTATAATTTTGAACACATGTAAAGACCCCCTCCCCTGCCTGCACGGCGTTAAGTTTAGTATTTGAAAAAAAACTGATTGGTTGAAAGTGAAAATAAATCTTAGTATTTGAAAATGTTTCAATCTTGGCCCCCGAATGGGGTAAAGTCTACAATAATTTAGTTCACATGTTTAATATGTTTAATATGTTTAGTATAGTTTTGTTTAATTTATGGTTTCAATAACTTTTATTCCAATTCAATATTGATCTCCCCGACACATGTCTCATAAAGGGGAGAGTGTATTTTTTTGTCATATGTACCCACTTCATGTAAATAAAAACATAAATAAAAAAAAATATATATTTTAACTAGGAAAACGCTCCGTGTAATGGTTAATCAACAGTTACCCGCGTAGTTCCTTATTGGTTGAGCGTGAAAATAAAGTGTTTGTACAAACAAGTTGTAATATTTAGTACTACGTTTAAAAAATGGTCAAATGGAATATAATTTGAAATTAATATACACGTCATGAACTCAATTGCTAATCACTGGGTTCAGGAACTATTTTCAAGCATTCTCACTCGGCATATTAAGTGCATGCAAAACGTGCGCATGCGTATCAATATAAACAGAGCGATTCCATAGTTGCATCTAATGCATCAAATTTAAATAGTTATATGATATCTTAAAGAATCAAAAGTTGCCCAACCTAGATGCACCAATAATATAATAAGATATTATCAAGTGAAAAAGTATATTCATGATTTTATTCAATCATTATTCATCATTTTGTTCATACATACATAAGATCTAGTGAAATGATTAGGACGACGGTAAAATTTCCTATCAAATCTTTTATATTATATTTTCTTCAAAGAAATTTTAACGTATAAACAAGACAATTTGATGGTAAAATGTTCTGTCAAAGGATTGTGTAAAATCTTTAGGTAAAGCAGGTTCTGTTTCTGTAAAACATTTTTAAAAAAATTTACAAAAGATTTAAACAAAGATTTTTAAAAATATTTGATAGGAAATTTTACCGAAATAATTGGGATTTAGGGAATGAGAGTTGAGAAATTATCAGAATACTCTTTCATCATTTTTATTGTATTGATCAACATTGACAGTGGCGCATTTATTTTTGTAAGTCACATTGTTGGCGATCGGTAACTATTCCAGATGTCCCACAAGTTACCTTTGGTTAGAAAAGTTCACATTCTTCACAACGAAAGAAATTTATCACTTTCCCTCAGTCTGACATCTTCTTTCAACGACAAGATTTAAATCACCAACTAAATGTCTAATGACTAAATGTCTACAAAGAAAGTAAACATGTTCTATTCTGCACCCTCGACATGGTTGCAGTCGAACAATTCATCAAACACTAATCCATGTTCCTGGGTCCAAGCACGGAGCTCGACCATGTCCTGCTTGGTACAGTCCCAAGGATTCCCACCAAGCTCAATGCCAGGCTCCGACAATCCAGCAAACGGACCTTCTGTGAGACCAGGCCGATTCATCACTTTGTAAAGCTGATCAAAACTAGCGACACTCAATGACTTTAGTCTGTTATTATTTATCTTTAATATCGCTAATGCTGTCAGAGATGTGAATGTATTTTCATCAATATCAGTGAGTTTGTTGTTGCCTAAATGTAGAACATGAAGTTTCGGGAGGTTATTGAAGTAACCTACTGGGATGGTTGTGATGTTACATCCTTCAAGACCTAATCCTAGGAGCGTAGAAATATTAAGGGGAAAGTTTGCAATGTTTTCCAAATTATTCTCTCCTAGATCCAAAATAATAAGCGGATTGTTTTCAAATAATCTGGCATCCAGACTTTCTAACTTGTTGCCTTTTAATTGAACACCACGCAGATTTGTAAGTGACTGGAATGCTCTGGAGTCAATGTGATTAATGTTATTATTATTCAAAACTAAGGAGTCCAAAGTAACCAAATCTTTCAATGACTCAGCCCCAATTGAAGTAAACAGATTATCTTCTAGAGACAATCTCAACAAATTTGAACCTACAAAAATGCCGTTGACGGATGCCAAATTGTTGCTACTCAAATCAAGGGCAGTCAAGTTAGTGAAAACTGTCAAAGCATTGGGATCAATATGAGCTATATCATTTTCTTTCAGATATAAAGTATTCAAACTTTCTAATCCTGAGAAAGTATCTGCGTTAAGTGACGTAATGTTATTGTCCTGAAGGCTTAGATAATTCAGATTAGTCAGTCCTTGGAGAGGTTCTGGATTGAAGGTGACAATTCCGCAGGACTCTAAACCAAGGGATCTCAACTCCGTGAATAAACTGTTGTCGAACTCTTCCCGGGTCAAGACGAGAAGAGGACTCCTTAAGATCCTCAGAGAACCAACCTTCACTTCATCGTTTATTATTGCTTTTTGTACTTCCGAGATGGAGGTGATGTTCTCGCAGTGAACGTCTACTTGGTTCCCGTTGACGGAGGTGATTTCACAGGCTCGAGGTTCCTGCACTTCCTGTGCAAGACATGTGGAGGCGAGGGCAAGGAGGAGGAAGCCTTGCAGTGACATCCTTAGTGCCGAGGGATCACCTGGAATATACGATATTGACATTGTTAATACTGGAATAACGCTCAGTGTAACGCGTTGATGAGCGAGCACGGTGCAAATTCTCGAACCGGAATTCCGTATCAATTACGCACAGAAAACATATACATTCATATTGAATTAAAATATGATCCACTCAATCAACATAAAAGTATATGCTTTTCATTGAAACTTGAAAAAAGCATCTGAAGACTCTGGTATGTACACTCGGCCAAACATAAATTGATCGTTGATCAAATTTGATTGACTGATAAATGTTAGATTGCACCATCCAAAGTCTGTCCAAGCGATCTCCTTGTCTCACTCTAGTAGGTGACCCCACATTTCAACGATAATAACAAGCTTTGATTGGTATGGGACACGAACAGCAGTCATTCAAATTTGATCAACGATCAATTTATGTTTGGCCGAGTGTACCTAAAGCAAATCAGATTCATGAGGCAGTGGAAAACATCATTTCGATACTTCATTTCTGACATCTATTAAAAACGTCAATAAGTTCATACGTTATTAACTTATTGGGATGAAAATTTGTAATTAAGAGACAATGTTGGTTTTAATGACCATGCAAAATATGAGTTTGATTAGATTTATGGAAGACCATTTTCATTTTTCAACTTATCAGGAGATATTTATTTAAATTTTAACTAATTAACGGATTTCAAAAAATTTAGGGTCTGCAACGCCTAGATATTGTCCGTACATACGTGCAAAATTACAGCTCGATCGAAGAACAACTGTGACCTGTATAGCCTCAGTAACAGAAAAAAAACAAAAAAAAAACAGAGGTCCGTGTCAAAAGAGTTAAAAGGAGTCGCTCACTATATTTTGTCCGGTTTCAATTTTAATTCGTATCAATGTTTATTTTTTATGAAAAATTTAATTACAACGAAATATTTGCACAGAAAGAAAAGTACTGTAGCCATACATAGTTAAACGATAAACAATGTATGCATAATGGACTGGATCCAATGGCAATTGAGATATGTGGATGTCATTAATTTACAATGTTTTCCTTTTTATTCATAAAAGTACACTCAACAAAATTAATGATAAAACGGTATTTGAAAGAAATCGATTTGCTGAAAAAAATTGATGGCATCATCCTATGAGTCTATGCTAACTCATCATCTAACTCTTGAAGATGAGCTCTGATTTCATTGATAATAACAAGATTGATTGTCAAGGAACATGACCAACAGCCAATCCTTTTCGTTCAAATATCGTTTTATGATTTGTTGACTTGAGTGTACCTAGTTGTGGTAAAAATATATTTCACTTTGATTGACATAATTTTTCGTTCACTAGCATACATTTGTCCATTCAAAGTGGACTGATGGGTCCACAGTTCGCTGTGGGTGATTAAGATATATCAATGGTACTTTATAAAAACAAATAGTCTAGGTACCTAACCCCATTGCACTGACAAAGCTTTTGCGGATTGTATCCATTCACATTTTCTCTAAAACATTTAATTCTTCCAGCAGAAAATAGTCTATTGGAAAAGTGCGTTCTTGACCTAGTTAACTCAACAACCTTCATAATAGACAATCATCTAGATTAAAAAAATATATATAACTGAATTTAATAATATTAATAGCATGGACAAAAGCACCAGATTTTTGCAACAAAACGTGTTTCTAATTTCAGTCCAGACAAACACGTATAATCAATGACTGAAATATATTAAGAAACCCAAAGGTTTTTTATAGAACTATTGGAACGTTTAAAATGTTTAGTTATTCATTGACAAGTAATTATCTTACCTCGAGGTGTGATCTTCATGTCAGATGCTGTAAGTAGGAAGTGAATTGTTTGAAACAAATATGATTAGTTATATATTCTTCTAATGAAAGAGTTCCACATTTCATGACGTCAACACTAACGTAAAAATGTTGCAGTTCAGCTGACATGATTTCTCAAAGAGATGCATTTCAGATTACATAACCGTTGCATTGACCGACATGACTCAAGTCAAAAGTCAAAGTCTATAATCTTTTATTTTTAAGCGAGCGGCTTTTTACTCTTGCAAATAATGAGTTTATACAGTTGGAGCAAATTAAGGCCGGGTAGGACCAACTCTGGATTAAGTTAACTATCGATGGTTAACCATTGAATCAAGTTGGCGCGAATTCCACAGCCAATAAGATTCACTAATTTCCACAAACCATCGATAATTAACTTAATCCAAAGTTGGTCCTACCCGGCCTAAGAGAACAACATTGTATTATATGTAGGTGTAGGTGTATAATGAACAGGATGTTCATATGATCAGTCTGATTTAAATAGTTGCAAGTTATTCAACAAAAACCGCGCAAAACTATACAATTTCGGATACGATTGGAGACCAAACCAGTGTTCCAATTCTCAAATTTTACAATTTGTTGTTTTGTTTATAGATAAACTTAGGGCACATTCTTAAAATTAAATTTTAAACGGCCCCCAGCGGGACAAGAAATATTTATTTATTTTAATTTTACACAGCTTTGGAAATAAATTTCCGGTGGCTGGAGATGGAATTACATATATAAAATACATTTAAGTGTTGTTACAATGCAATTGACAATATTCAAGAAATCAGATCTGGAATTCATCGGAGAGTATATTCTCCAATTGGGCAGCGTCAGGTAGGGACTCCATCTTCTTCGCTGGCAAGCGGTTCCAGAGCCGACAAGTTCTACCCAGGAATGAGTGCAGACCGATGTTCGTCTTGTATCGCCTTAGATTTAGTTTGAGGCTATGGTCATGCCGGGTGATGTTGGTTGAGAATGACCATAGCCCATCTAGGCCTTGCCAGGCTGGCTTCCTGCTTAAAGCTTTAAGAAGACAGCGGAGACCAACCCTACTTCTTCTCGTTGCCAGTGTTTCCCACCCCAGCTCTGTCAGGAGTTTGGTCACGCTGACATGTGGCCGTCCATTCTCCGTCGACCACCACCGCAGGTTGTTTGTGACGTGCCTCGCTGCTCGCCGCTGGACAATTTCGAGGTCATAGGTCCTACACGAGGTATACGGATCCCATACCCCACAACAGTATTCAAGCAATGGTCGCATGAGACACTTGTAGGCGTGGGCTTTGGTGCGACGATGGCTACCACGGAGGTTCCTCATTACGAAGCTCAAATTTCTCTTCGCCTTACTGATAACTCTACCTATGTGGTTATTCCAGCTTAGATCTGATGAAAGTGTGACTCCGAGATATTTACATGTTGATGATTTAACGAGGCTGTCTCCCTGGATATGATATGTAGTAGGTATTGGTGATCTTCTCCTGGTGAAACTGATTACTGTTGTTTTGCTGGTGTTTAATTTCATACCATTGACAGTACCCCAAGTGTTGATTTTGTCGATGTCTTGCTGGAGTTGCAGCTGATCTTCTGTTCCCTTTATGGTGTAGTATACTATACAATCATCAGCAAAGAGGCGTATGTTGGTTTGCATATTGTCAGCTATATCATTTATGTATCCAGTGAAGAGAGTCGGACCTAAAACTGATCCTTGTGGGACTCCGGATGTGACGTTTGCTAGATCTGATGTTGCTTCTCCTATTTGAACTCGCTGGGTTCTATTAGTTAGGAACTCACGAATCCACTGTATCACTTTGTTATCCAGGTTCATTCCCATGATCTTGTCGAGTAAGCGATTATGTGGTACCACATCAAACGCCTTGGCGAAATCGATCAAGATTGCATCCACTTGATCCCCTTGATCCAGTGCCTCAGCTAGCTCTTGAGTGAATACCGTAAGAGACGATTCACACGAATAGCCTTTCCTAAAGCCGTGTTGATTGTCAAACAGCCAGTTTTCCTCATTCCAGGTGGCGTGGATGTAATCCGTGATAATTCGCTCCAATAACTTGCAGACGATCGATGTATTGCTAATTGGACGGTAATTAGCAGGATTATCACGGCTGCCGTTCTTGTAGATGGGTCGTACTGTGGCCGTTTTCCAATCTTCTGGGACTTCAGAGTTGTTGATGGATATGACGAAAAGTCGATGTAGATAAGGGGCAATAACAGATCCTCCGATTTTCAACATTTGTGAAGTTATCCCGTCCGGGCCTGGTGACGTGTTTATTTTCAAGCGTTGTATAGCAGATTTTATGGCACTGATGTTAATTGTGAAACTGTTCTGGTTGTTTGCGGACATGGCTTGAGGTAAGGATGTAGAGTTGGCTAAGCTCCAAATTGGACTTGCACTAAATACCTTACTGTATGTGAGGTTTAGTAAGTTAGCTTTTTCAACATCCGTCGTTGCACTCTGGGCATCTGGACTCTTAAGAAGGGTTGGTATTGAATTATTGTCACCCTTCTTTGAATTTACGTGCCTGTGAAAACGGTTCCAGTTTCCAGGTTTATCCACTTCCAATAATGTATGCATGTAATTATTGAGAGAAGTGCTTTTAAGGTCAAGGAGATCTCGGCTGAGATTTTTAAATTTGTCACTGGTGAATCTCGTGGAGTAAGCCTGTCTACACTTCTTTTTCAATTTTCGTATCTCTGTGTTGTAATACAGAGGGTCTGGATTATTGGCAAGTAATCGTTGTGGGACAAACTTGGATCTTGCAGTTTCTAGTAGTTCTTTGAAGCTAGTCCAGTAATTATGAATGTTCCCTGGTTGGTTGCTCCAGGAATCGAAAGCTTCTATGAGAAATGAGGCAATTTGTGGTTTGTCTGCTTTAGCATAAGACCACACTGTCTTCCGTTCGTTGCTTTTTTTTGCGATTAGTAGGAAGAGTGACACATAAATTAATGAGCATGTGGTCACTTATCCCTGTCTCTACACTGCTTGACAAGTAAATGTCCGGGGGGCTAACAAGAAAAACATCCAGCACGTTGCTTGATACATGTGTAGGAACAGAAATGACTTGTTGGAATATCTAATTTTTCACCAAATATTAACTAATTAAAAAACTAAGCAAAAAGTTATAAATGTGCAAGGTGATAACAGTAAGTTTGTCTTTTATCTAACCATAATTAAAATTTCAAATTATTTCGTCCACCCATTTCGTCTCCAATCGTATCCAAAAAAGTGCCCACAAAAAGCAGCAAAATCACTCTTTTGCACCATCGTGCAAGTTGATTTAATTATATTTGGCGCAAGTAAAAGCGCTTCCATCAATACGTTACTTAACAGTGCGGTTTCTCAGTTCTTTCAATTCGTACCTCGCTGATATTGAACTATTGAATATATTGAATATATTGAACTCGTATTAATTCTAAGATTTCTTATTTAATGATTCACTTTGTAAAATATTATATATTCTTAACCATTAGTATTACTATTATATTAAGCTGGATCCCAGGTCACCCATATTGTGTGGTCAGCTGTCATTTTATTTATTTCAATAAAGTGAATTTATCTCTATATAATAGTTAAAGTAGCAAATTTGAACCGTTCTTAAGAAATAAGAAACAATCAAAAGTTGTAGAACAACCAACAATTTTAAGAAAATATCAATTGGAAAATATTTTCATAATTTGATCAAACAGCCCATTTCATGCAAAATACAATGAATTATGACGACTGTATTCTTCATTTCTTGAAATGAAATGAAGTATAGGGTAGAAGTTCTGGCACGGTTTCTGGTGAAAGGATTAGTCAGGACATTTAGGGGATGAGAGATGGACATATACAAATCAGAATAAACTTTTATTCTATTTATTGTCTTGACCAAAACATAGGGAATAATAAAATATATGATCACAAACTAAATTTCTATCTTTTGTGATACAATTTATATTTCAGATTTCTTGAGTTAATGAATGATTAACTTTTTTGTTTTCTTACAATTAAAATGCACCAAAATTATTTGAAACCTGCCCGACGGCCAACATTAAAAAAGAAAATCCGCTGCACAGCATTATAATGTAAAAATTGTATTAGATTTAAATTTATCCTAATATCTGCATTTGAAATTTATTTCTTATCAATAAACTGAGGATTTATCGTCCAAAATACTTTTCAAGACCATAAATAATTTTTTGTAAATTAATCTATTGTTTTAATTCAATGCACTTTTATTACTTTTTTGAAGGTCCTTGATCAATTGGAGTTATGACGTAATAGAGAATATCTCGATTTCGATACACAAAAATTAGGTTTAAAAAGTGTAAAATCGCATTAAATGCACCAAATTCCTTCCAGATTTTTTCCGGATGCTGGGAGGCCCTCCCCCCAGACCACCATTTCATCTGTCGACAATCGTGTTTCCCACAAATTTTGTATTTTCTCCCTCTTACAAATTTAGTTCCTACGTTAAATGGCGCCCAAGCATGAAGAATACAGTTGTCATAATGCATTGCATTCTGCATAAAATGGGCTGTTTGATCAAATTCTGTAACCTTTTTCCACTTGATAATTTCTTAACATTGAATGCTGCACCTGAGGATCTGGACTTAATCGCCATTGCCATTGCACTTGAACAAGTCATCAAAATGAACTAATTCATGCTCCTGTGCCCATGCGCGCAGGTCGACCATGTCTTGCTTGGTACAGTCCCATGGATTCCCCTCAGTAAAGATCCCTGCTTCCCCAGACTCCGGTCCTTCGGATGCCTTCGCCCGAGTGATCACTTTGTACAGCTGATCAAACTTAGCGACACTTAGTGACTCCAGAAGGTTGTCATTTAACTTCAATGTGTGCAGTTCATTGAGAGAAGAGAATACATTTTCATCAATATCAGTGAGTTTGTTGTCATCTAACTCTATAAACTCAATGTTTGGGAGGTTGTTGAAGTAACCTACAGGGATGTTTGTGATGTTAGATTTTGTTAGAACTAATCCTTTAAGCGTAGAAATGTTAAGGGGAAAGTTTTCAATGTGTTCCAAATTATTCTTCGCAAGATCCAAAATAAAAAGTGGATTATTTTCAAATAATCTAGCATCCAGACTTTCTAACTTGTTGTTTCTTAATTGAAGGCCAACAAGATTTGTAAGTGGCTGGAATGCTCTGGAGTCAATGTGATTTATATTATTATCATCCAGATCCAAAGAGATCAAACTTCCCATATCCTTAAAATTCTCAGCCTCAATTGATGTAAGCAAATTATCTTCTAGAGACAATCTTTCTAAATGTGAACCGAAAGCTATGTTGTCTACGGAGGCCAAATAATTGCCTCCCAAATCAAGGAAATACAAGTTGTTGAAAACAGTGAAAGCATTAGAGTCAATATGAGATATATCATTCTCATCCAGAAATAAAGTAATCAAACCTCCTAATCCTGAGAAAGTATCCGCATTAATTGAAGTGATGTTGTTGTCCCTAAGGTTCAGATAATTCAATTTAGTTAGTCCTTGAAGTGGTTCTGGATTGAAGGTGACGATTCCGCAGGACTGTAAGACAAGAGAAGTCACCTCAGCGAATACCGGGTGGTCGAAATCTTCCCTGGTCATGACGAGAAGAGGACTTCTGGAGATGTTCAAAGAGACAAATCTCTGTCCTTCGCTGAGAGTCAGAGCTTGTGATATCTCTGAGATGGAGGCGATGTTGGCGTAGGACACTTCCACTTGGGTTTCGTTGACGGTTACATCGGCGACTGGAGGTTCCTGTTGTTCCTGTGCGAGACATGTGGAGGCGAGGGCGAGTAGGAGGAAGCCTTGCATCTTGGACATATTTAGTCCTGAGGGACGACCTGGAATATACACCATGTTAATGAATTTATACTCTGGTCTGTTTTCATTTCAATTCGGGACAGTTTTTATATTTGATCAAATAGTTTCAATTGACTGCAAAACGCTCGGTTTAATGCGGTAATTGACGAATCGATGTTGTGCAACCAAAATAATATGCTCTATTAAAGTTAATACAAAGAAAATTTTGCACACCATGAAAAGTTCTGTAGTCATGCATATTATATTGTTGCTCGTATGTTTACTTTATTATACTAAAAGTAAAAAGATAATGGATTGATTCCAAAGTCAACATAAGAGATAGATACCAGCTATTGCAAAATTTTCTTTTTATTCGTAATTTGTAATTAACTTGTAATTTTATTTGTCATCTTACAATTTGTAGGTTTACAGTGGTTAGTTAGTTATAAGACATAAGCAATTAAAAGCGATAAACTACTATAGCTACAACAAAAATACCAGAACAATAAAAAATACTAGGAAAACGCTCAGTGTAACGCGTTGATGAGCGAGCACGGGTACGTGCAAATTCTCGAACCGGAAATGCGTACACAACGCACAGAAAACATATACATCCATATTGAATTGATTATGATATCAACTTAAAAGTGTATGCTTTTCATCGAAACTTTAAAATAGCATCTAAGCACCTGGTTCATAGAGCAAATCAGAATCAATTTTCAATTGGCACTGGAAAACATTCATTTCGATACTTCATTACTGACAGATATTAAAAATGTAAACACCTTCATACGTTCTTAACTGATTGGGATGAAATTTTGTAAAATAAGAGACAATATTGGTCTTCATGATCATGCAAAATATGAGTTTGATCAGAATTATCGAAGAACGTTTTCATTTTTCAGCCTATCAGGAGATATTTATTTAAATTTTAACCAATGAATGGATTTCAAAAAAAAATATGGTATGCAAACAGAGAAGGTTGGTTTTACATGTGTACAACATTTCAGCTCGATCAAAGAAAAACTCTGACCTGTATAGCCAAAATATGAGTTTGATCAGATTTATCGAAGACCATAGTAATTTTTCAACCTACCATCAGGAGATGTTTATTTAAATTTTAACCAATTAATGGATTTCAAAAAAATTAGGGTCTGCAAACAGAAAAGGTTGTCTCCACATGTGTGCAAAATTTCAGCTCGATCGAAGAAAAACTCTGACCTGTATACCCTCAGGTAACAGAAAAGACAAAAAAAAAAAAAACAGAGGTCCGTGCCAAAAGAGCCAAAAGGAGACGCTCGCTTCGCTCGCTCAATCAATAATTCATAAAAGTACCTAGCTATAATATGGTAAAAATATGTTTCACTTTGATTTACGTTTTTTGTTTGTTCACAACATACATTTCCAAATTTTATAGAAAAGTACACTTAAGGATGATCTAGACCACGTGACCACCTACGTCATGCCCTGCAATCTTCAAAACGAATCAGACCGCCATTACATTTTTAAGAAGAAAAGATGGGTTCACTTTCGTTCGAATAACTTCATAATTACCCTAGCTACAATAATTCGGTCAAGGACTGGGGTGTTAATAAAAGATCGCTCTCAATGTTTCATATGACACTTTAATAATGAAAATGCTTTACTGAACTAAAAAGTGGGTTTTCACTACGTCAAAACGTCGGCAAAACGTCGACCACGACACGCAAATCAAGTCTCATTAATCTGGACAATACGAAAATATTAAACACATACCTGCAGTTATGATCTATACGATATTCCTTATTTTTCACGACGATATTTTCATATCTTTTACAAGCACAACACATCTCCAAATTACTTCAACGAGCCTACATATTACACCGTCTTGCTCCTCGTATTTAAGTTTTGTCTACTGTCAGGTTAGAACCACTGCCTTCTTTATTATGACTTTTCGAAGCAAGGTCAGGAGTTTCCAAGGTTGTTTCTTTGGCGTGACAGTAAAACAAAACTTAAATACGAGGAGCAAGACGGTGTAATATGTAGGCTCGTTGAAGTAATTTGGAGATGTGTTGTGCTTGTAAAAGATATGAAAATATCGTCGTGAAAAATAAGGAATATCGTATAGATCATAACTGCAGGTATGTGTTTAATATTTTCGTATTGTCCAGATTAATGAGACTTGATTTGCGTGTCGTGGTCGACGTTTTGCCGACGTTTTGACGTAGTGAAAACCCACTTTTTAGTTCAGTAAAGCATTTTCATTATTTAAGTGTCATATGAAACATTGAGAGCAATCTTTTATTAACACCCCAGTCCTTGACCGAATTATTGTAGCTAGGGTAATTATGAAGTTATTCGAACGAAAGTGAACCCATCTTTTCTTCTTAAAAATGTAATGGCGGTCTGATTCGTTTTGAAGATTGCAGGGCATGACGTAGGTGGTCACGTGGTCTAGATCATCCTTAAACACATAAACACACCCCTACACATACCTACAAATACACATTTCCCCGTCTCCAAGCAGACTGCTGGGGCAAGAGTGCGCTTTGCAGTGGCAGATTCTAAAAAATCTCAGTTCTTCTAACCCATTGTACTTACAAAGCTTTTGCGGATTTTATCTATTCACATTATCGCTAAAATAAGCAAATAATAGTCGAATGCAAAACTTCGTTCAATGCCTGCTTTTCTCTACAACTGTCATTATAAACTATCATCAATATTTCAAAAAAATATACAACTGATTTTAATAACAGCATGGACAAAAGCATTAGATTCTTGCAACAAAACGTGTTTCTATAATTTCAGTCTAGACAAACAAGTATAATCAATGATTGAAATAATATATTAATAAACCCAAGGGTTATTATTTTAGAACTTTAAGAACGGTTAAAATGTTCAGTTTTTTATCGATAAGAAATTACTTACCTCGAGATGTGATCTTCATGTCAGATGCTGTGAGTAGGAAGTGAATTGCTTGACACAAATCTAATTAGTTATATATTCTTCTAATGCAAAATTTCCACACATGACCTCAAGTCTGATGTAAAAATAATGCAGTTCAGCTGACATGATTTCTCAAAGCGATGCATTTCAGATTACCCAACTGTTGCATTGACCGACATGACTCAAGTCAAAAGTCAAAGTCGAATCTTTTATTTTTAAGCGAGCAGCTTTTTATTCTTGCAAATAATGAGTTTATAATAACTATATTCAGGTCTCTATATTCAGCAACTCTCAATCAGATCAAAATTTTTAATGTGACACTAGCGCTCGGCAGTTGGAGCAAATTAAGAGAGAAATTGTAATATGATTTGGTGTAGCTTGAAAGGATGTTCATGTGAACAGTCTGGTTTTATTAGTCACCACTTATTGAACAAAAACCGAGCAAAACTATGAAATTTCGGATACGATTGGAGACAAAACAAGTGAACCTTATTCTCTAATTTTACAAGTGTGTTGTTCAAAGGTGAACTTAGGGAACATTCTTAAATACAATTTTTAACGGCATCCAGCGGGATAAGAAATAGCTAATTTTTCACCAAAAATTAGCTAATTATTACTGAATATTACTGAAAATTAATTAATCTAGCGCCAAATGATTCAGACGGTCATCTCTATGGAATACCATTAGTTGAAGTAGAAACATACTATTATCAAAACCGAAAATGACGTCATAAATATGAATAATCATACTTTAATGACATCTTACTACAATAACTACATATTCAGAAGGCTCATAATGATACATAACATTTATAGAAATAAATTCTAGGTGGCAGTAATTTCAGCCGCCGTTTTTAAAACCTGGAGTGATGCCATAACCCGAAAACGGCTGGACCGATGGGAACGATGCTTTCGCAATTCTTCATGGTATATTTCTTTAAGCTTGTATTTAACACCAAATACAATTTTTCGTAGTAACCAATTCAGAAATGGCGTATTTTTTTAAAGGAATTAGTCATTGCTGCTCAGATATGTGTTACAAGTTTGGAAAATAAACTAAAAAAATTAGTGATAACCCCATATAAACACTCCGTGTAAAAAACCCAGCCAAGTCTCTTCAACTTTATAAAAATAGAAAAAATCTAAAAATTCAGCACTGAAAAGTAGTGATTTTGTATTTGAATTTGAATTTATTTATTACTCTCGGCTTTGGAATTGTCAAATTACCGGTGGCCGAGGCTCAAATTCCAGAGTTCATATTTTTTTTTTATCAAAAAATATATTATATTTACGTATATTTAATTTTTGGCATGCTTCTATACTATTTATATACACGATGCGCCAAGTATATTTTGGTTTCTAAAATTAAGTTCTGACTTGGCCCATTTTTTGATATCACTACTTTTCAGTGCTGAATTTTTAGATTTTTTCAATTTTTTTATAGTTGAAGAGACTTGGCTGGGTTTTTTACACGGAGTGTTTTTTTATGGGGATTATGTAATAATCAAAGTAGCAATTTTGAACCATTAATAAATTAATATACCATTAATATAAATAATCAAAAGTTGTGAAACAACCAACAATTTTATGAAACTATCGATTGAAAAATATTTTCCTAATTTGATCAAACAGCCCATTTCATGCAAAATACAATGCATTATGACAATTGTATTCTTCATTTTTATTGAAATAAATTGAAATATAGGGCAGAGGTTCTGGCATGGTTTCTGTTGAAAGGTTAAGTCAGGACATTTAGGGGATGAGAGATGGACATAAAAATCAGAATAAACTTTTATTATATTTATTGTCTTGACCAAAACATAGAGAATAATAATAACCCATTGACTTAATCTGAATTGATTTTGTAAGTTACACTGTTGACTTCATTTAAGAAGTTATACACGTTTAAGAAACTCTTCCAATCAGAGAAACTCAAAGAAATAAATCGCTTTCCTTCGTATGAAATATTATTTCAATAAGAACTAAATTAACTCAATTTTTATCTTTTGTGATACTATTTATATTTAAGATTTCTTGAGTTATTGAATGATAAACTTTTTTGTTTTCTTACAATTAAGCTGCCTGAGGGCCGACATTCAAAAAAGAAAATTCGCTACACGGCATTATAATTTAAAAATTGTCTAAGATTAAAATTTATACTAAACTGCATTTTAAATGTATTTCTTATATAATAAATAAGGATTTATCGTTCAAAATGAACCACATTTCAAGTACTTAAATAATTTTTTAAAAATGTTTCCAATTTATTTTTATTTTTAAGGCACTTTTACTACTTTTTGAAGGTCTTTGGTCAATGGAAGTTCTGACGTAAATAGCGTAATATCTCGAATTCGATACACAAAAGGGTAAAAAAAGTGTAAAACCGCAAAGAAATGCACCAAATTCGTTCCTGATTTTTGTATTATTTTCAGGATGCTGGGGGCCTTTCCCCCAAGACCATTATTTCTTCTGTCAACAATCGTGTTTCCCACAAACTTCATATTTACTCCCCCTTACAAATCTATCTATATAAATAGTAATTATTTTCTAGTCTATCTAAATACTTAGTAACCAGACCGTGCTGCACCCGAGGATCTGGACTTAATCGCCATTGCCATTGCATTTGAACAAGTCATCAAAATGAACTAATTCATTCCCCTGTGCCCATGCGCGCAGGTCGACCATGTCTTGCTTGGTACAGTCCCATGGATTCCCCTCAGTAAAGATCCCTGCAATTCCAGACTCCGGTCCTTCCGATGCCTTCGCCCGAGTGATCACTTTGTACAGCTGATCAAACTTAGCGACACTTAGTGACTCCAGAAGGTTGTTATTTAACTTTAATGTGTGTAGTTCGTTGAGAGAAGAGAATAAATTCTCATCAATATCAGTGAGTTTGTTGTCATTCAAATCAATTACCTCAATGTCCGGGAGGTTATTGAAGTAACCTGAAGGGATGTTTGTGATTTTAGATCCTGTAAGAACTAATCCTTTGAGCGAAGAAATGTTAAGGGGAAAGTTTTCAATGTGTTCCAAATTATTCTTTGCAAGATCCAAAACAAAAAGTGGATTATTTTCAAATAATCTAGCATCCAGACTTTCTAGCTTGTTATTTCTTATTTCAAGGCCAATAAGATTTGTAAGTGTTTGGAATGCTCTGGAGTCAATGTGACTAATATTATTATTATCCAGATCCAAAGAAACCAAAGTGCCCAAATCCTTAAAAGTCTCAGCCCCAATTGAACTTAACAGGTTATCAGCAAGAGACAATCTATGCAAATGTGAACCTAATGCTATGTTGTCAATTGAGGCCAAATAATTGTCACTCAAATCAAGGACATACAAGTTGTTGAAAACAGTGAAAGCATTAGGATCTATATCTGTAATAGCGTTATCTGCCAGATTTAAATATTTCACATTTCCTAATCCTGAGAAAGTATCCGCATTGAGTGACGGGATTGTGTTGTCCCTAAGGTTAAGGTCATTCAGTTTGGTCAGTCCTTGGAGTGGTTCGGGATTGAATGTGACAATTCCGCAATTCTCTAAGACGAGATCTGTCAACTCAGCGAATACCGGGTGGTCGAAGTCGGCTCTGGTCAAGACTAGAAGAGGACTCTTGGATACATTCAAGCTGACTAGTTTCTGTCCTTCGCTGAGAGTCAGAGCTTGTGGTACTTCTGCGATGGAGGCGATGTTCACGCAGGTCACCTCCACTTGGTTCTCGTTGACGGTTACATCGCAGCTGAGACAGGCGGAGGCGAGGGCGAGGAGGAGGAAGCCTGGCAGTGACATCCTGAGTCCTGAGGGATGACCTGGAACATACGTCGTGGAAATGACTCTGGGCCGTCTTTTATCTTACTTCTTTTGCTAATTGATGTGAGGAACAGGTTTGTTAATTACATGGAAAACACGCGCGAAAAACGTTGCTGGGTCGGTGACAGGCAACGATGAACCCACTGTAGCATGGGCCGCCCTATACCTGGCCATGTTAAAATGAGTGCATCTTTGCCTGTACCAGACCGTAGCATGGGCCGCCCTATACCTGGCCATGTTAAAATGAGTTCATCTTTGCCTGTCCCCGACCGTAACATGGGCCGCCCTATACCTGGCCATGTTAAATTGAGTTAATCTTTGCCTGTCCCCGACCGTAGCATGGGCCGCCCTATACCTGGCCATGTTAAAATGAGTTCATCTTTGCCTGTACCCGACCGTAGCATGGGCCGCCCTATACCTGGCCATGTTAAAATGAGTTCATCTTTGCCTGTACCCGACCGTAGCATGGGCCGCCCTATACCTGGCCTAGTTAAAATGAGTTCATCTTTGCCTGTACCCGACCGTAGCATGGGCCGCCCTATAACTGGCCATGTTAAAATGAGTTTATTATTGCTGTCACTGAGTGTAAATAATACTTGGTTTTGAAAGTCAATTGAATCATGTATGTGAAATGGGATCAGTCCAAGTAAGGTCAAGTAGAATTTTTGTTCCTTGGTATCATGTCCATGTCAACCAGTTCAAACAAGGTCAGGAGTTGTTCAGTTTCTTGAATAAATGCTGGTTTGTTTATTTGTTTATCCCGTTGAGGTCAAGGATTGTTGGCATTTTTCAGAAAAAACATGAGTCTGTCTACTAATGTTTCATAGTTTTGTGGACTGAATCCCTT
This sequence comes from Leuctra nigra, assembly GCA_934045905.1. Taxonomy (NCBI): domain Eukaryota; kingdom Metazoa; phylum Arthropoda; class Insecta; order Plecoptera; family Leuctridae; genus Leuctra; species Leuctra nigra. Next base: position 25,375,612 of record OW203767.1, on the reverse strand, counting down.
TTAAAGTCCACGATTAATTTCATTTTGTTTGCAGTGGCATGTTCAGAAAGACCTTGGCATCAGCTTTAAATACTTACCTAATGATGTACACATTTAAATTACCGATTTTCTTTACCGATTTTAATGTATGTATGTATTTTATTGTACAACTTAGGAAAATAACATTACATGTTTACATAATACTATTTGTCACAATTCCGGTGGTTGTAATAGTCTTGATGCTTTAAATAGTATAAGATAAGATAGTTTTTACAATATAGTTAGTTAACTCTGTGACAAGGTCATTCTATGCTACCTATATTATACTATTGAAGTCAGAGAGGCTGAGAACATAATTCATTGTTTCCTTGGGCAAGTCGTTTATAAAAAGTCGCACTTAGGTATAATGTTGGTCTCAATAGACATGCTGAATGTTCAACTAGAATGGAGAAACGGGAGAAAATTGTTGTTTCAACAATTTTAGTCAAAAACTATTAGCCGCTTGTGCCATTATAGGGTGGCGCAAAAAAATCCCCCTGATTGAGAGGTCACTATATCGAAACTATTATAGATAGGATTCTGAAATTTGTACACATATTAGAAAACATACCAAAATTTAATTTTTGCAAGTTTCAAAAACATTACTATTGTAGGAAAAAAGTTACAGCTGTTCAAATTTGGTTGTAAAAAAATTGATTATACGGAGCTCAAATAGCGCGCTTCGAGAAAACTTCCAATGGCCGGGACGCTGTTTCTTCAAACCTACGTACGCACACGTTCAAAACTACGTGTTTTCAAGCTGAAAATTTCAAATTATATTGAAAATAGATTACCATCGATGGTGTAAAAACTTGAATCAATATCAATATATGGAACGAAAGTTATTGATTCTTGAAGTTGAGCTTGAAAACAGAATAATGGGAAAAGAATCACTTTTACCTATAACGTGTGTAATAAAAGTTTAGAAATCATCGACATGATCAGATTTTACGCTCAACTTCAAGTTTCCATAATTCTCGTTATTCAAATTGATTTACATTTTTACACTATCGATTTTAATACATTTTCAATTTTATTTAAAATTGTCAGCTTGATATCATACGTAGTTTTGAAGAAACAGCGTCCCGGCCTTTAGAAGTTTTCTGGACGCGCGCTATTTGAGCTCCGTATAATCAATTTTTTGACAACCAAATTTGAACAGCTGTAACTTTTTTTCTACAATAGTAATGTTTTTGAAACTTGCAAAAATTAAATTTTGGTATGTTTTCTAATATGTGTACACATTTCAGAATCCTATCTATAATAGTGTGATATAGTGACCTCTCAATCAGTTTTTTTTGGGCCACCCGGTATTATGTGTATACAACCGCGTTATCATGTTGTGATAAACGCCAGGTACTTGTTAGTCATCCCTCTGTAGACAAATATCAATATATTGGGCAACTATTACTACGTCTGTTTACGACTGATAGCCGCTGTAAGGGGTAAGTTTTATCACAATTAGACTACACAAGATATCAGATTTGTTGGTTGACCGAAATGACCAAAGATATCTTGGGAAATTAAATTTCAATGTTACTCTTTTCTCACTGCACTTGGGAAACACGAACTGTCAAAACAAATGAATGGTACAGGGAAAGAACGCTATAAAGTCCATTTTTTAAGAAAAAAAATAAAGGGCGCAATGATTTTTATGAGCTTTCAGAATAGCCTCGGTTTTTAGATAATATTTCCACAAAGTCTTGATAAACGCAATTGAAATATCGATTTGTATCGTTGATCTCAGTTTCATTCGTATATTACTTGTAGCGTTCTTTCCCTGTACCCTTAAAAAATTTACTTAAAAGTGCAATGAGAAAAGAGTAACTATAGTTTAGTTATAAATTTACTTTTGTAGCCTTAAACTAAAGCTGATATTCTAACAAATGTGCCTTTTTCATCCGCCATTGAAATAGTTGTTAAGTATCTATCATAGTTCCATTGGGTTCATTGTGTGTTGGAATAGTACGTTCGCTTTTTAATTTTCGACCAATCGGATGATATAAATGATGAAATAATTCGGTAATGTTCTGTTTTAAGTTTAATAATGCACCGTTTCAGCCGACTTGTAAATGGCCTTTCGTCAGGCTCAACAATTTACACAACAGGTGGTTAGCAAATCAGAACTAAACTAACTGGAATACTATAAAATTGAAAGTTATAGACTAAATAAATCAAGAACGGACGATATTTTTTAAATTTAGGAACTTGCTGAAACATTGAAACAGTTGAAAAAATTTTGCTATTTATGACATTGAAAAATTTCAAACTCGTCAGATCAACCAATCGGTTTTTTAACATTTGAACCAATCAACGGATAGCCAAACAATGTGTAATCAACCCTAAAACTATACGACGGCCTCAAAAAATTAAAAAAAAAAACAATTTGATAAGTCAGTATTTTTAATTTTTTAACCATCCATCAAACCAAAAATAATGTATAATGTAAAAAGTATGTGTGCAAAATTTCAGTTCGATCGGAAAAGTTATGTTTAATACATAATACACGATATATGATAATACACAATAAATACACAGAAAGAAGTTGTGGCGACGAGCAAAACAAAGAAAAAGAAACATAGGAAGAGTCCAAAAGTTCCGAATTAAGACGCTCGCTCGCTATATAACGTAAATTGTTTACAAACATGATGAATGTAGCAAACTATTTATATTGTGAACTAGTTTGTCTGTCAGATTACGATATTTAAAAGAACGCAGAAGTAAATATAAGTATATTTACCGCCGTTGACATTTACTCCCGATTAATAAAAATACGTGTTGATTTTATCAGGATGAATTACAAAAATATCATCAATGAGACACAGAAATGTGTACCAAATGTACGAGGAAACGCTCTGCGTAACGCGTTGATAAGCGAGCATTCGTTTTGCATGTGAATTAATGTGTGTGTGAAAGTTGCTGCCATGTAATAAACCTTGGAAATAGTTGACACATATTTTAAAACAAGCAATCAGCTGTCACTAAAATCTCTTTAGCTTTAGAAGTTCTTAGTTGAAAAATTTCAATAACTCGAAAAATATCAATCCTAATAACCATGTACAATTTGAAGTTAATCGTTCAAACGGTTCCATTTTTTCAATTTTAACCAAGAGGAAATGTTGTTAAAAATTTAGTCTGCAAACAAATTCGTCTTTACATGCGTGTAGAATTTCAGCTCCGTCAGAGAAACGTTACAACTTGTATAGCGCCAGCAAACAATAAAAAACAGAAATCCCTGCCAAAGGACGAAATTAAAAAGTTCAATGACAAGCATTGATCTTACCTTGATTCTTCATGTCCGAAGATGTGAGAAGGAGTGAGAAAGATTCAACACGTCTGATGTGCCTATATAGGAGTATTCTTCTCAATATAAAATGTTCACAATTATAATGACGTTAATACAGATGTAAAAATATAGTTGAGCTGATCATTGCACTCCAAAGATTTCTCAATCGATGCAAATCAGCTCACATAACTGTTGTTGAATTCTCATCATTATGTGATCGCATAACCAGCGATAACAAATAATTTTTACTTGAGCGTCTCCTATTGATCTTTGTGGTTCGGTCAGCCATTAATTTTTAATACAGTTCTTCATAATGTATAGTCAGCTCTATATGTTGTGATAAAATGTACCCCCTATCTCGACTACCAGTCGTACACAGACGTAGTATAGGTTGCCTAAAATAGATAATTGTTTATAGAGGGGTGATTTTTGCAAGACTGGTTTTAGGCTTTTATTAGAACATGTGACTAACCACTTTCTTCCATTTCTCCGATCCAAATGTATAATTTTGAAACAATATAAAGACTACCCTGTCTACGTGAAGTTTAGTATTTGAAAAAGAATCCACTGATTGGTTGAAAAAGAAAAAAGAGAGGGTTTTTGAAATTATTCTGATCTTGGGTTCAAAAAAGGGGTAAAGTCTACAATTTAGTAAACAAATATTTTTCAAAATCAATGCCTAGAAGCTATGGTTTTTAGGGTGGTTTTTAGACTAAATTGTATAGTTTATTTTTTCATTAGGATGACTTGACAAGATCGTTATTTAAGAACGTTTTCCCAATTCCATTCTGATGGAATCCGGTGACACAGTCATAAGGATTAACATTGCATTAAATCGAATTCCATAAGAATTGAAAATTTAAAAGTTCAAGAATAGGGCTTCGGCTTTTTTTAACTGGAATGCTTTTATGGGGATTCTATTTGACTATACGAATTGAAATTGTCCACATTCAATTCCCTAGTTTCATAAAGAGCCGATGGACTTTATTCCCGCATTCCGCTGCCATTATCGTTTAAGTCGTAGACGCCCTTGGGCTCGAACCCTGGACCATTCAATACAAGTCCATGTCTCTTAGCACTACGCCTGTTGTACGGTCTAGTCACTGCTAGTGCTATAATTTAGATTAATTACGCCATTGCTGCGACGACGACGGACCTTAATGACTGAACATGGGTCTGAATGGTCCAATAGTGAAGAGATGGTTTCATTAATTAGGCACACAAGGCGACTTTCAACATTTTACTTTTAACCTCGCCCACGAGATGTCAATTGGATGCACGCTTTAGAAATATTTAGCTTTTGCTTATCAACTAGGAAAAAGCTCTGTGTAACGCGTTGATGAGCGAGCCGTCGTATTGCATGCGTTTTCAAGTTTCGGCTCTAGAGACCTTGGAAAGAGCTGACACGAAATGCAAGATCTAATATCTTATATTTCCTTCAAGAAATTTGACAATATCCAAACACGCATAAAATATGTCAATAACTTTTGCAGTTATCGACATATTAGTCTGAAAACGGTCAAGAAAACAAATAAAATGTTGACCTGAATGACCATTCAAAATTTCAAGTTGATTGTTAACCAGGTTTAATTTTCAAAAATCACTTGATCTTGTCCAAACTCCATACACGAAATCTCTCAGATTACATTAGTACGTGTGGAATATTTCAGATCTAACTGTTGGATGGAAGAGGGAAATGTTTTTATGATTGCTGTAGAAATCACATTTTGATTGTTACGTAAATTTACTTTTGGGTAATATGAAACCAACCAAACCACCATTGATATAATATGCAATATTTCAGATCTCAAGTTACTTTTATTTGTTGCTGAAAATTATTTTTCCAATCTTGAAGTATTTTCAATAAAATTAGGTTCGTGAATATTTTTTCATATCTTTCATCCTTTAATTATACTCTGACTCAAATCGAAGTTTGCCTAAAGCCAGCTTTCATCTGAAATATTACTTCATCGTCGTAAATAAAAACTCATCTCCTGCATTTATATAATTTCCTTCTCCCGTAGGACGTTGGGATATCTCTGGAGTCTTATTTTCCAAGCCCGTGGTTAACGACTCCCTCCTAACAGAAGGAAGGGAAGAGGGAAGTTAGGAAGGATTCGACCTCCTAACAGAAGGAAGGGAAGAGGGAAGTTAGGAAGGATTCGACCTCCTAACAGAAGGAATGGAAGAGGGAAGTTAGGAAGGATTCGACCTCCTAACAGAAGGAATGGAAGAGGGAAGTTAGGAAGGATTCGACCTCCTCACAGAAGGAAGGGAAGGAGGATGTGAGGAAAGATTCGACCTCCTAACAGAAGGAAGGGAAGAGGGAAGTTAGGAAGGATTCGACCTCCTAACAGAAGGAATGGAAGAGGGAAGTTAGGAAGGATTCGACCTCCTCACAGAAGGAAGGGAAGGAGGATGTTAGGAAGGATTCGACCTCCTAACAGAAGGAAGGGAAGGAGGATGTGAGGAAAGATTCGACCTCCTAACAGAAGGAAGGGAAGGAGGATGTGAGGAAGGATTCGACCTCCTAACAGTGGATTTCCTTCAGTTGAGATAAAAATGTTTTTATTGTTGTTACCTACAGGATACGACCGCCTCCTTCCAACAGTTCATAATTTTCCAGCCATCAATAAACTCTAATCAACTAGCTGAAGATTTTTTTTTATATAAAAATATTTAACCACTTGTGAAAATTACAAAAATAAGAATAAGAATAAGAAAAAGAAGATAATTCTGTCATTTCTACAACAGAAAAGTAATCATATCAAATCATAACTTTCATACTTAAACGGCATCTACGCACACTCTCAGGCTATACCTATTCCATTTTTTGTTTTATCTCGTTGTCGTTTTTCGATCCGAAATGAATTCGGTCGAAAGGAGATCAAACAGATATAAAATAAGTACCCTGGACCCTTACCTAATATCGCCAAATGTCAGTAGCACCGTGTTACTATAGCACAACTTTTGTTTTAAAAGTATAAGCCATAAGAGCTAACATTTTCGCCATGGCAACTAGCCGATCGTGCTACTGTAACACGGTGCTACTGAAATTTGGCGATATTAGGTAAGGGTCCTGGAGCCAAACATTTTAATCAATTTGGTTGAAATTGAGTTATAAAGGATTTTATCCTATTTGAAATTGTAGATTTCTGGATTCTATTAAGGGTTTGTATTCTTGGTATTTCATTGCTGATATAATTTAACAGCAAATCCTGGAATTACTATAATAAGTTTATTAAAACTACTGATTAATCAAGCTAACTCTGGAGTTACTTAAAACTTAAAAAATTTGGCTTCTGAGGGACCTATTTTCTTAGCAGATATCCTACTACAGATTTCATCCCAACTTCATAGAAATTTCAAAAGACGTTCCAACGTTTTCAAGAAACTCAACTCCCGCCCACGATAATTACCAATTTCTTTACCACAAAACCAAATATTTGTGTTGAATTTCAATTCCAGGACCGTAATTAGGCAATTACCAACCTCGGCAAAAATAAACGTTCGAATGTCGTTAAAAGTACCAACTGTTGAAACTGAAAGTAAACATTCGAGAAGCATGAATTAAAATAAAAGATAAACGGAATAACGACTCACGACGGGAAACTTTAACTCCGTAGAATAATGAATGAGAAGGCGAATCGATAAAAGGAAAGAACTTCCTCCGGGAATTATCGATAATTCCGAATCTTCGAGACATCTGAGAATTCTAAGAAATTAGGATCTTTAATGTCGTCGAGAAAATATAGTGGTCTATAAAAGAAAAGACGGGAAACCGTTTAGATAAAAACTATGAACGGAACTGGCTTTATTGTGTAAGCTCATATTACACTTTATAAGAGAAATTGAATTGTATTAAACTTTTCTAATAGTTTATTCAATCAAAATAGCTTATACCAATAAGAAGAAAAGAGTCTTAATAAAACAATGAATAACATTTTGTTCATGGTACACTCGACAATTCATAAAACGGTAAATGGACTCTCTGAAAAAAATGTGATGGCATCATCTGATGAAGTCTATACTTACTCGTCATCTACCTCTAGTAGGTGAGCTCTGATTTCATTGATACTAACAAGGATTGATTGTCAATGAACCTGACGAGAAGCCAATCCGTTTCGTTCAAATACCGTTTTATGAATTGTCGAGTGTACAAACATGTTGGAGATAATTTGTCGTAATAGTGCCCCTGGGATGAACTGGCATCGTTTATCAAACTAAACTGAGATGAATTGTGGATAACTGTGAGATAGCTCACATCAGAACCTCAATGAGTGATGCATTTGTGTAGCTTACTTGTTTGTAAGTCTTTTTACCGTAAATTCTTTGCCAGTGTAGAAAATTAAACGCAATGAGACGAACAATTAATTACGCGAGCGTCTCCACTGGAAACTTATAGCTCGAATCTCTGCTTTTTTCGTCTGTGTGTTTTTTTCGCATTGCAGGTCAAACCAAGTAACGGATCAAGCCAATATTTTAACAAAAAGATCATTTACTATCCTGATTGGCTAACTTATGTTCTAGCAGCAAGATAGGTCCGTTAATTTTATAGGAAAATTGGTTTATGTTAATTATGTAGGTTGTGTATAGCAACGAACTCTTCAACGAATTGTTTAGGTATAAAATACAGATGTGGACCATGATTACTGCAAATGGTCGGTTCTGTTGCACCTCCAGTGTGTATAGATGGCTTAAAGTTGCAATGAAGAGCAGAATAATGGGTAGAAGGGGATTCGTGGTCGTGTAATTATTTGAATTTGCTCGTTTTCTGTGAAGGGAATATCTGTTCGAGGTGTTGCCTGTTTCGGTACTCACTTATCAACGCGTTACTCTCAACGTTCTTCTCCCGCAAACATAAAGGAAACGTCAGTAATTGTGTTTCTGACAGTGTAACACGGCCTTCGGGGAAACTTATGGATGCTCTTGAGAAAAAATTTAATTTCCTTCTAAATAGATCCCACGCACGCACAAACGGCATATTTCTGAAGCACTATCATGTAGTAAATTGATCTTGGTTATATGAAGCGACGCAAGAGAAGGGGGTGGGTGTGGGGGGGCTTTCCAGAGTGACAGCTCCTAAACGACAGCCCCGGCCAAAACACGCTCTCAGCCTGCCTCATACAAAGAGTTCGCGCATTTTGATTTTATTTTCCTGATTCGCGAAAAGCGGGTTCTTGTAACGAGTTTCAGCAGCAATATGACGTCAGATGATGACGTCATCTGGGGGCGAAAGTTTCGTCCCCCGCTGGAAATGTCACAGCTGTTTGCGAACAGATCACGTGTCTACTGCATGGAATTAAAGCGATGGGATGCGCTGGATGAATAGATACGTGCTTAAGGGACTAGCAATAAGAACACGCTTTTTCGGAAATTGACACAAATTATAAAGAAATACGAATTTCTAGAAGACTGTTTCACCATGGCTACACAATTTTACATGAAAACTGCACTTTTCATGAGGAAAAACGACGAAATACGCAGCGAAACCCCATTGCTCGATAAAATATCCACGAACGTGAATATTTAAAAATGATGCAGCTATGATAAACCTAGTTGTTTTTCAAAGAAATCACTTTTGAAAATATCATCTTGTGTTTTTCTGTACGGGCGCAATGTAAAACTGAAAGAAAAACTCTTGACTATTTACTTGACTTGAAACTTAGTACACGTTGCCCACTTTTTCTGGCAGAAAACAAAACTCTATGCATACGTCTAATTTGAACGATTTCCCATGAAGAATAGTCTTCCCTCTTCTAGAGAGAGTTAGCTCAGGCGTTAACGCAATGCTCTGGCTTGTGGTTTCGATTCCCGCGGTCAACTTTCCGTTGCGCTAAAGACTGCGAATCGCAGATGAAATTGTCAGGTCAGGTCAAATCTCGTCAGATTAATTATGGCTAGGCTAGATATACTCATGTTGAAACCGCATGCGAAAATATTCGACTATGCGAAAGCAAGTAAAATCTTTTGTTTTTTTAAACTAATTTGGCTGAATCCATTGTGCCGTGGCGCAATAAACTAGACAATGGACCATTTTAAATATTATCTCGGTGGCTCTGCTTTCTAAGAAAAATCATTTGCAGTTTGATTTCCAGACACCTTAGTCCCTGTTTCAACAATAGGTAAAACAGGGACTAAGGTGTCTGTAAATAATACTGCATATGATTTTTCTTGGAAAACAGAGCCACCGAGATAATATTTAAAATGGTCTATAACCATCATATAAAATTACAACTATATTTTCACATAACAATCTTATCATCTCAATGCTATTCACGGCCTTCTCCGGTGAGATGAGAAGTTTATCACGTGAGAACATTTTTATATAATCCCAACCCTGTTCAGATATACAGATTTCAACTTTGCTGTTGCTGATCTGACAACTGGATCTAACCTCATCCAGTATTATTTTCTGTCACATCCTCAAAGATCTGATGTAGTCGGACAAATTGAAATCTAAATAGTATCTAGGCAAGTTTCTTTGTTTAGCCTCAGTCTATAAAAAAAATATTCTGAGAATGTTTCTCGACCGCTCTTCATCCACCTTCCATTATTCTCCTTCTTCATCATCAACCAAACATCAATCATATCAACACGAAATGGCCCAGCTGCCAAGTGCCAAGGAATCTAGGAACAAAATGAAATGATTTAGCTTCATGGTTCACTTAAGTTGCTCACACACAAGCTTCAAGCAGACGATTCTTCAAAAACAAATGCATACCTACCTCTGCCACCAAATGTAGTAGGAATCGCAGCATCACATTTCGATCAATTCAATCTTAAGTGGGTATCACACTGAGCTTCAACCCGTGGTTGGAACTCTCGTATGAAAACTTTTGTTGCAAAAAGAGGCAAAAGCCTATCACACGCAACTGTTTGGGTTGATGTTGGTTGGTTCACAATTGACACTCTGAGTTGCGCAGAGAGCACTGTTTCCGGTTCCGGTTACTGACACTTCCATTGGTCAGTTCACGTCACATGGTACCAAGAATTCTCTATTTTTCAAACCAACCCGTGGGTTGACAAAATTCAGTCTCTGCACATGCGCGGCCAAACATATTTTCCAACCGCCGGTTCCATACACGGGTTGCAACTCAGTGTGATAGGGCTTTATGGACACAAGCCCAACGTTTAAGGTAAATGTCATACCGACCTCGGAAGGAAGTTGAACAAGTACAACTACATGTCGGTACACCATGCTTCCTCTCCTCTCTTATACTATTACACTTCTAGTGGAATTTCGTTTCGAGAATATACAGTATTAAAAAACTTATTTGTTTTTTAAGTTGCGTCCAGATATGTTTTAAAGAGGGAATTAATATTGTTTGCAAACCGTCAAACTGGAATTTTAATTTTTAATTTAATCTGAACAGCGAAAGTTTTCAGTTATTAAAACAAACTGAATACAAGTTTTAATTTTGCTTTCTCCAATCCTAGATTTTAGCGGCGAGTCTCTGAGAGTTTCATCTTCTCATTTAATTGTCCGCACTTTTATCAATTGGGACAGGACTTAAAGCGAACAAAATGAACTAATCTGGGCGGTTGCACAGTAGTTAATAATGGACTGTAGCGTCTTCATTTTTTGTCTGGGGCTTAACGTCGCACTGTTCTGCAGCGAGGCTAATGGCGACGGATGAATGATTATGTTGATGATTGGGAGATGATGGTGAAGAGTGGGTAAGGATGGAAGGTGGGAAGGAGGCGGTCGTGGCCTATTAGTAGGGTACCTTCCCAGCATTTGCCTGTCGACTGAGGGAAAACCACGAAAACACCCCAGTCAGGAAGGACGGCCGCGGGAATCGAACCCGGGCCTCCGAAATACAAGTTCAGAGCGTTAACCACTCACTCAACCTGTTCCGGACGAAATAACCCTATGTGGATAAAAGAAATCTCCAAAGGGCGTGAAAGTAATTGATTTTTGTATTAAATTAATTCTGTGTATAAAGCTTATTTTCTATATTCAATTTTAGAAGAAAAAAATACTTGACAATAGCGTTATCTTTAAAAAACAATCGCAAGTAGCTTTTAAAAATATACTGGTGTCGATACTTGAACAAAAGCTCTGTTCATTCATTCGTCCAATCGCGCTTTTGTGAGTAAATATTCATTGAAAAGCTCATTGCAGGCGTGTGCATTTAGATAACCCTCGAGTTGTTTAAACACAACTCTCAATTCTCAACGACTCCATTGTCTTTGCTCCATTTCCAGCATCCATGGCCAGCCATTAGCAATAACAGAGTGAAGATTAGCTTTAAATACCGTTCACAGTTCTCACTCGAGAGCCCTTTGCAGTGTTCTGTCATTAATTCCTTTTTTACACTAGCGCTTAACGTCGCACTGTTCGGTAACTAGGTTAATAGTGACAGATGACAGAGATGAAGATGATTAGGAATGGAATGAGGAGGTCGTGGCCGACTAGTATGGAGCTATCCCAGCATTTTCCTCTCGACTGAGGAAATGTACACTCAACAAATGACAAAACGGTATTTGAAAGAATAGTCTGAAAAGGATTGATGGCATCATCCAAAGAAGTCGATAGCGCGTCATCTAAGTCTAGTAGGTGAGCTCTGATTTCATTGATAATAACAAGGATTGATTGTCAAGGAACCAGACCAGCAGCCAATCCGTTTCGTTCAAAGACCGTTTTATGATTTGTTGAGTGTACAATAATGAAAGGCTTCAGAGTGCCAATACCAGAGTTGGTTACATCTTAGAAAAAATTGCTTCACTGGGACCCTATTCTAGAACTTTTAAATTCCCAATTCTGATGGAGTTCGATTTCTTGCAATGTTAATCCTTTTGGCCGTGACCGGATTCCATCAGAATGGAATCGGGAAAACGTTCTAGAATAAGCCTCCTGATCATAAACGGAGTTTGAAATGCCAATAATTAGAATTATGAACTGACTTGTTATTTGAATTCCTCCCTTTGAAACAATTTGATTAATTTCACAACATTATTATTGTTATACGGGAATTTGGTTGTAGTTTGATGCCGTGATGCTTTGCTTTGAAATTCTCAATAAATTTAATAGGTTGAGTTATGTTGTAATTTGAACATAGTAGGGGAATTCATTACGAATCTAAAAACACTATCTAATGTAATATATTATTAATTCAGGATCAGAGCTTTGAGATTAAAATAATATAAATACTGATATACAACTTGTAACAACAAGCATACAATATTAAATATGTATTTTAAAGACACCATATCCATAATACTTATAATATAATTTATAATCTATATTCTTTTTTATTCTATATATTCTTCAATAATACAATGTTTTGCAGGTATCCATTTGAACAAAGAGACTACACAATGCTACATAGATCGTTATTAAAAGTAGTTAGGTACTTTCTAATTTAGTTAAATTCAAACTAGCTAAAATAAGATCAAGGCACCAACAAAAGTATACTAGTCTACGCCATTTACATCCAGCTAGGTAATATAAAATGCAACCTGATTCACCCTTTTGCCCGCCACCAAACGAAACTTTCTCATCTGTAACTCTCTTCCTTGTATCCTCCCGTGTAGTTGACAATGACAAAGCAGCTATGAAGCCAGTTACCACGGTGTTTACCTCTGCTATGGGCACCGCTTATGCACACAGCACGCTATGGGCACCGGGTGTGCACACAGCACGCTATGCTAATGTTGTGTGCACACCGTGGGAGGGAATACATCAATTACATGGACAGTATGGAGTTTTTCATCGGCGTATGTAAAGTAGATGAATGTCGAGAAAGTGGGGGGTTTCTGTACGTAATAGGGGTAGATGGTTCGGTGTCCATTTTGATTCTTGAGGTGATCTCTAAAATCAGTAATGTCTTCATTCAATCATAATTGTAATACTTAGGCCCGGTCTTTCAATACTCTGCTAAAGGCTCAATTAGCTCTAAGCAGTTAGTTAGTGATCATTCTAAAAATACCATTGGTTGTTGCCATGGCAATATAGTCCTAATCAAGTGTTTAAAATTTAGCAGAGTATTGAAAAACTGGCCCTTAGAGATTTCAGTTATTTTGTAAAAGACACATTTTTAACGTAATACAAAAGTATGCAAACATGATAGAGCTTCATTATAGGACTTCAAAAGTGAGCAACGATAAATCGAAATAATGGCCTTCTACCTCTAAGGTACAGAGTATACAATTCCGGATTTTATTGTAATGATACCTGAGAAGTTAACCGGGGGCCCTTTTCTAGAACTTTTAAATTCCCAATTCCACTACATACAATGTTAATCCTTATGGCCGTGACTGAATGGAATTGGAAAATCGTTCTAGAATAGACCTCCGGGTGACCTTCTGACCTTGGCGTCTATTATCAAGGTCACAGTCATGAAAGTAAAAGAACGGATGAGCAAAGCTAAGATAAATGTTAGTGCTTGATTTTTGTGCCAACGAACCGAGCGTCTCCTTTTCGCTTTTTTTGCCACGGACCTCGTTATATGTTTTATTCACAGGTCGCCGTTTCTCTGATTGAGCTGAAATTGTTCAGACATGTACGGACCATCTTTGCGATTTTCAGACCCTATTTGTTTTGAAATCCGTTGATGGGGTCACATTGAAAAAATGCATCCGATAGGTTGGTCCGATCTATATGAAATTTTGCCAGGTCATTTAGACCTGCATTTAATCAAATATTACAAAGTCCAAATCCTCTAATTGGTTCAAGATTATGCGGATACTTTTTAAAGTTATGTGGTTAAATCTTTTCTGCATATTAAATTGAATACCATGACTTCGACTTTGCTCGAGGAAAATTTTGATAGCATCGTGAACATATAATAATCAGAACTTACCAAATTTGATTAATAAATGAAAACGTAAAAAATTAAAGATTATGAAATCTTCTGAATCCTTATAAAATTTCATATCTGGGAGAAAAGTATTAAAAAAGAACCTGGAAAAGAATGCGTAGGTAGTATAACGATTTTTAATTACTTTTTTAATCTGCTTTTGGGGTTGAATTTAATACGAAACACCAATTTTCACCTCATCTAATGTACAGAAAGTCATCTACGGATTCTCTTCAGCAATGAATCTCATTTACATCAGCTCAGTTTTTTCAAAGCATAAACCTTCATTTAAAACACAGCAATTAAAACTTACGAGTTCTAGCTCGGAAAATCCCAGGAATTATACAAATTAGACACATTTACATTGTAATTAAAACTAGTTATTGCGATCGAAACTTCATTTCCTGACTAACTGCGCAGCTAGCCGATAGGAAGAGCTCGTGGCGTGCTCGTCGAGGCTCGAACCCACGAACTGTTGTTACGATTTCTCAATTATTAAACGACCCCCCACAAATACGCGCACGCGATCCCTATATTCAGGCGATATCATTTGCAGAGCGGGAAATTGTCGGAGTGTTTTGGGTTCAAGAAACTCGGTCTCAAAACAATGACACGATTCTATTGGGTACACGTGGATAGAAACACGTGTGACCTTGAACCTATTAGAAACCATTGACATTCGATCTATGGGATTCGTGACTTCTAAAGCTTCGGCACTGAATGCTTTCTTCGATGCCGAAGACACCAAATTCTGCCTTTATAGGTAATACCGAGATTTTTTTTACGACTGTCGTCGTCTCCCGCTTCCTTGCCGCCAAGCATCTCGGTCCTGCCAGTCGACGTCCTGCATTTGTCTGCCATGCCTTTATAAGGACATAATAATATTTTTTCTGTTTGCGATTAGATACAGTATCCATGTAATATACGACTAAGAATATTATTGTACAGTCAACTGTGTCAGGTTTCCTTGCAATTCGTGAAATGTAAGACGATCTCAGCCGGACATGTGAAGAATTTGACCTTGGTAAGAACGAGGCGGCGTACTTTGTCAGCATACATCGACGATTGCGAATCCCAAACAAAGAATCTCTTGTCAATGATATTACAGCGTCGGCTCATGTATCATATTTACATAATTTTGTGTGTGCTAATTGATATTCTCATCATAATCTTAGCGATGTATGTTCTTAGGATTTGTGTCGTCGATGTCTAATGACAAAGCGCACCGTACCGCACTAACGTAATGCATCAAGGCCAAATAATTCGATGGGACGGCTGAGATCGTCTTACATTTTACCAAATTGCAGGGAAAACTGACTCACTACTACAACAATATACTTGTTATGTGGTCGTATTTGAAATATAGACATGATTTGATCTTAAGAGGACTGAGTAGTGAGCGTGGCCTTGAAGAGTTTTTTCATCGAATTTTATCAATACCTTTTACCAATGTAATTGTTAACGAAAAAGGGCTTTGTACGAGTATTCAGAACAGTTCAATGAAAATAATTTCATAGTTTGGATTAATTTATTAGTTTTATTTTGTCCAACAGATGTTTAGTCCATAATTTTACTAATATTCGGGTACTAAACGTCTGTAGGACAAAGTAAATCTAATAAACCATTATACGCAAAGGAATTATTTACATTTAACTGTTCTGAATACTCGTACAAAGGCGTATTTTGTTAACAATTACATTGGTAAAAGATATTGAAAAAAATCGATTAAAAAACTCTTCAATGTCAAACTCACTACCCAGCCGTCTTAAACAGAATAAATAAAATGCGATAGGTTTAAGTTCAGAATGTGGTAAAGTAAAAGCTAGGAAGAAGACACAACATCACTAAAGCTTTTGCAGTAGACAAGCACAACAAAGATCGAATGCCAATGGTTTATTCCAGTGTTCAAGTCGGTGAGTTTAGACATTTGGAATGATTTTTATTTCGGAATAAAAACAGAAATGAACCAAATGTCTCGGAGTATCCAAACCGCTTACAAGGATTTGCGATCTCCAGACTGAGTGAACCTCATTTATTTATTTACAGGTTGGCTCTACTGCATTGAAGTGACGTAGTAACGTCGTCGCCGATCTCCTTCTTTTCGAAATCCATAACACGAACATTCGATACGTAACGTGAACGTGATTCTTCCTGGCAGTTTGTTTTTGTTGTTGACGTAAACGTGTCGTGTCGTCTAAGTAGGGCAATAGCGAGCCCATGATTAATTGATATCTATAGAATCTATAACAGCTGAGGTCGATGCGTAATCGCGGAAATCAGCTTCAAGGAAAGTGATGTGATCGCTCACGCAAATACCGCACTGCTGCTCAGTTGTGGACACTACAAGACTGGTCGATTCTATTCCTATACCTTGTGTGTTAATATTTCATGTCGTTATGACCTTGAGTCCATATGAATGAAGGTGGATCTAAACGCTTGGGTTATTTTACAGGGCGGTTTGATCCCAGGTTGAGCTCATTTGTTGACGCGGAAAGTTTGATTGAGAGAGCGAAGCGAGCGACTTCATTTGACTTTTTTTTACACTTTCTCCTTTTTCTCCCGACGCCGTCGCTGTACAGGGGGCCTATTCTATATCTTGTTTTGATCTCGTAGCGGCCGCCTTCGTTTCGGCGTAATGCTATCTTAATGACAGTGAAACGAAGGCGGCCGAGATAAGATCAAAAAAGATATAGAAGCTCACATTGTTTTTCCGATCGAGCTGAAATTTTGCACGCATCATTTTAACTTAATCGTGTATAGTTTTTGAATTGTGCCCTCTGATTGGTTGAAAATTGAATGGCCTGTTGTTCACACCGTTTGACATCAAATAAAAAAATACACGTTTTTTGAGCCCGACGTATAGTTTTAAGATCAAAATTGTATTTGAAATCCGATTGATTCAAATTTTAAAACAAATATCTTCTGATTGGTTGATCCGATCAATTTGAAATTTTGCAATGTCATTAAGATACAAACGTTAACAAAGTTTCAGAAAAAAACACTATTTTTTAAAAAAATATCTCCCTTTTGGTCGAAAATCATAATGTTCCGATAAAGTTTTAATTATTTTGCATGGCCATTATGACTACAATTTCTATTTTACAATTTTTCAGCCCAATTAGTAGACAATTTATGTACTTAATGACAATTCAACTGTTTTGAAATAGATGTCAGAAGAGATCTTATCGAAATGGGAATTCCACAGCATTAGATCTGATTTTCTTTATACACCCAGAGTGTGTAGGTAGGCTCAGTTTCAATGAAAAACATGTACTTTTATGTTCAATGAGTTTATCCTATTTTAATACAATGTGGGTGTATACTCTGTGCTTTGCGCTGTACTGATAATCACTTTATATTTCATCACCGTGAAAGGTTTCATACTAACAAAAAACGAACAAGTACTATGAGTCCATCAGTCTTAGGTATAATTAACAATATTATTTTACTGCTTCTAGATGCCGAATAAACCACTAACTCATTCTCTTTCCCTCTTCTTATCACGCTCACACACACGAATCCTGAAAGAAACGGAATCATCACTTCTCTTCACTCTGTTAATATTTTCAGGAATGACGTGCACATAACCTCTGTGCGCTGCGTCTTCAAACACTGAGTGCACTGGCGCGGAATACGCGCATCTGTACTTCCTGTCCTCTGATATGAAATCAATCCAACACTCGTACTTGTCACTGTCCTTGATGGAAACGAAGCCACGGACTATTATCCTAAACTGTTTCGCATCGGGAAGAACAGTAATCAGAAACATCGTATTGTCCCAGAAGAAATTACTCGCCATCCACATACCATCATCGGAAAGATCAGCTGTCAGCTCATACTTCTCAACTTCAGGGCACATATAAGTGTGGTCAGACTTGTAATGCTTCATTAAGCTGGGAATGTCGTAAACCTTTGTACATTCCCCACAGCGATAACTAAATCGACAATCCTGAACATGTTGATCCAGTTGAGACTTGCGTACAAGCTTCTCGCAGCCGAACTCAAGGTTTGGGCAAGGAACTGCAACCTGGTCGCTGATTCTTTCTGCGAAGATGTTTCTGATCTCTGGTTGTCCCGGGGAGCGACAAGTGGGACATTCATCGACCTTCTTCTGGCAGTTGGAGCAGATGTTGTGTCCGTTAAGACACATGTAGATGGGAGGCTGGCAAGTGTCCTGACAAACTGGACACTCGAGCTCAGTCAGCAGGTTGTTGCGCGATACGTTCAGTTCCTCTACAGCCAGATTTAGTTCTTTGACAGTTTCCGTTAAGTCGTCCATTGCGAGATGATCTGTAATAAAATGTTTCCTGTATTTGCAATGTATCTTCATCAGAGGAACGAATTGTTCGCCGTACTCCATGTATTATAGGTAAACCCTTGAAGTTAGATAACTTGCGAGAGCGGTTTAGCAGCATTGCCAAAGATACAAGGGCGTATTCAGGGGTGGGCCGAGGGGGCCATGGGTTCCGCCCGAAATCAGGGTTACATCTAAGAAAATAAGCCCATTTAAAATAATATGTGAAAAAAATCACTTAAGGATGAACCAGCGATATCTCATCCACCAACAATTTTTTTCCAACCCACTTTATTTTGTTCCTAATAGTATTATCTACAATATAAGATCAAAAAATTTATACCTCACCGACCTATCTTTTATGTAAAACGTTTTCAAAGTGAGAGATTTTTACATTGCTCTTATGGGGAAACGACATAATTATCTACATAATTCTAAGTTATTTTTTATCCTCACCAACAATTTCAACAGAAAACTGTTGATATGTACTACTTCAACTAATACTGAATGCATTGAAAACTTAAAATACTCTTGTAACCGACTTTATTTCTGAGATAATGGCATTTAAATGTTTGAAAATCTTCGTATATGGCCATTTAACATGGGACCACTGCTCTAGTCAAAACCACTGCTGTATTCTTAACAAAAATATTTAACGAAAACTTTGTTATAAAATTATTTAATATCTCATATTGTATTATTCTCCTTCTGAATTAATTTATCTCATGTAATAAATCGTAAAAATAGACATATCAAGTCAACAAAAATGTTTCAAAATGGTTAAAATTGAGTTAAAATTTAAAAAAACGGGTCTATGCGCCCCGGACTTGCATGTTATAATGAATTTAATAAATGTAACCTGTTTTTAAACCTCTTAGACCAATTAGTGGATATTTTGTAATTTACAATTCCCCCAAATAGCTGTACACAGCGATTCAAAATTGCACCTAAGTGAATGACCTTGATCCAAAATTTTCTCGGGGGGGGGGGGGGGGTGCGCCCCTGACATCCCTGTATTCCACTGTTCTTTTTCAAAATATTAGTAATGTCCGCCCCCCACCCCCCCAAAAAAAATCATCTTGGATACGCCCTTGCAAAGATATTATGAATGTGAGTTTTAATAATATCTTTGGCATTCCCCAGTTGGTACTTCCAAGTCTGGTAGTTGGTAGTTAGTACGGGTGTAGAAATATAGGTTCAATGCAAAAAAAAATTTACAATATTTATAAAAATCGTTGAATATATTGATTTTATGATGTGGTAATTAAATCTTCACCTGACATTTTGGATTAAATAACGTATGTTTTGAATATTGTTCTTGAACCACTAACCTGTTAATTGATTCGTTTTGTGTCTCGTGTCTTCTTCTCTGCTCTTCTCAGCTGTTGAACTCCACTCCTGAACCTTCTATTCCACTGACTCAGTCATACTACAAATAGCGGAAGCTCTAATCAAAGACTCGTGTTTATCAAGAAAAAGTTAGATAAGATAAAAAGAAATGGTATCTCCCGGGTAATGTGTAATGCATTTGAATTGTAGTAAGATATCGATGATATCAACAGATTAAAGTGGCTTAAATT
This sequence comes from Leuctra nigra, assembly GCA_934045905.1. Classification (NCBI taxonomy): domain Eukaryota; kingdom Metazoa; phylum Arthropoda; class Insecta; order Plecoptera; family Leuctridae; genus Leuctra; species Leuctra nigra. The sequence goes on along the minus strand of OW203767.1, from coordinate 25,355,629 downwards.
CAATCCAAGTTCATTGTTAATGACGACATACTTTATTGATATGTTTTAATTCCCTGGGAAAAAGGTAACGGTTTTTAGGAATTTGCAAATTACACATGAAATATTCGCATCTAATGAAGATATGATATGTATTTATATCTCGATTTAGGTATATCACATTTCTTAAAAACATATCTTACAGTTTAATTAAACGAGCGTCTCTGCGGGACATGAGCAATTTCTCATTTTAAGACAATTCCCACATTGATCTGAAATTTTGCACACACACTGATGTCATAAGAGCGGTCCCAGGTATGAATTTTGAAGAAGACAGTCTGATTGGTTGAAAATTAAAAATGGAACCAAGATACTGATCAACTTCAAATTTAGTGGGGTCATTGGAACTAACCTATTAGTTGTGAATTTGACCATTTTCATTTAACTGTTAAGAAATCAAGAGTGATTGACTATTTACATACATTTCAATATGTTTTTAAATATTTGTATAATTTATTGGAAGAATATCTGTTATTTTAATCTCTGCATTCACGCATTTCGTTAGACTATCTTCCCATGTTTTTCCAAGGTCTGTAGAGCAGCAAATTTCACACAATTAAATACGAAAGCTCGCTCGAGAGCTCGCTTATCAACGCGTTACACAGAGCTTCTTCCTAGATTTAAAAAATTGCATTACCGGATGCCACACTATATATCAATCTCCAAATGAAGCAAAATATCTCTGATTTTGAACGCGATAAATAAATCTCTTAACATTCCGCCACGATTGTACCCACTAGATTAATGACTCCAATTGCTACACGTAATCCACTCTCCACGCAACATTTGTGTATTCCGCCCCCGCTAATCAACAGCCTCTATAGCTGCGTTCACTTCACTCTGATGGAATGAAATATTAACTTCTCGTGGCGCAGAGTCAACTGAAAAGTCATCTCTCAGGGACGATGTTTTCTCATTTGTTTTCAGTTGCTATGGAAGTGGTGACATTTATCTCGGTTTAGTGTAAACGTGACTGATTATGAGTTGATTGGGACATTCTCGAGGGGGGGATTCAATTTAGTAAGTGGTGCCTTGTGGCCAAATAGTTTGGTTTTCCATCAATTCTTAAAGAATACTAAGGTTGAGGGTGCTTGAGGGTGCTGTGCATACCTCAAGTGGTGGCCTGTAAGTTTGATTCTATATTATTTCATACACAATATGTTTTCTTTATTGGCACTTAATGATACCTAAATGCCTGAACTTCACTGATCAAATGAGGAAATGATCGGTGCAAGAACTGATCAAGTCGAATAAGCGGGTTCTGAGATATTCAAGGTCAAAGTTTTCTTGCAGTAGGATTTACATTTGAAAAGCAATATAAATATGTGAATTTTCTCGCTACAAAGAAACTGCTCTTCATAATGCCATGAATAGCGATAATACACAAACATCATATAATCTTCGGCTAGCTGTGCTGGTAGGAACAGGCTATCTCGTTTTAGCTGATTCATGCAGCCGGCCCCTCAATTGTGAATAAGATCAAGTCTTGAGTTAAAATGTTAAAACATGTCTTAACTTAATTTCTTCGCAGCTAATTTTTTCAAAGTATTTCAATTAATGTTTTCACTTATTTGTCCTGTTTCTGAGTTTGATTTGTTTTGATGTCTTGATTAAAAACATTGGTCAGTGTATTGACTAAAATCGTTGATCTAAAATGTATATGCCAGAATTTTCGAGAAAAGGCAAAAGATTGTGAAAAAACAGTTAATTTTCTCCGTCTACCAAAAAGAGAATTTTACGTGCTCCAATTCTAAAACCATTGCGGTCCTAATTGTATTTTGCTCTAATTTTTAAAGTGTTCTCCACACCATCAAACACATTTACTCCATTAACCTGATGTCCAACATCTCTAGGGAAAAAATCTGTTATAGTTCCAGTAAAAAATCACTGCAGTTTTGCTCAATCCCTAGCTCCGTGAAATGGTCACGACCCGATAATCCTCATAATCATTCTCCGCCTCCATTAGCCTCTGTAGTCGTACTAGTAGCTTTAAGCCCACCTAAAACACATGCGTCGTAATCGTGCATTCAACCTGCAGAATAACTAAAACCCTCGTTTTATATAATTTTAACAGCTCAAGTAGGTACGATTAGTAAAAAATTAAATTAAATTAAAAGGTTTTTAATTCCGCCAAAAGCTTAATATTCAAAAGAGGCCACACTTTGTGAATAATCAACCCTTAGACAATGGCTTTATATACCAATAAAGCGGTATAATGGATTATAGAAGTGTGTTGTTGGCATATTTCAACCAGAACAAAGTTTCTTAATAATGATGAACAATAGGTAACTGGCATTTTACTTGGAGCCGTCAAAACCATCATCATTCAAAGAACAGCTGATGTGCCTTCACCGCTGAAACTTACTTCGAGGGTTGTTTGAGCAGAGAAAAGTCAAGTATATTCTCAACTGGAGTCTGGTGTGGAGAGCAAATACAACTGAATGTCATCAGTAATTTAAATTCTACTCTTGTGTTCGGGTTAGGTTGGATATGCAGCTAATTTTACAAGAGAATATGACGTAGTTTCCTGTGAAACGTCATGGGTATATTCTGAAAATGTTTATGAATGGAAGTTCAGTGATGGAAATAATTGTACAAGGCAGAGAACATTGACTGAACTTTTTAAAAGGAAAATGTAGGGTATGGGGATATGCGAAAGTTGAAACTAATGATATAAATCCGTTAAAGTCCTCACTAGTTCCTTCTAAACGAGAATAAAATGTATACAGTTTCTTTCTACTTTAGACGTAGAAAGCTCGAAGTCCATTTAGATGAGGAGCTAAAAGATTCTACAATCGTCGAATAGTATTTGTAATAGCGACACTTGTAATTTTAAAAGAAATACTTCAATAACTGTATTTGAATTTGCAATGGATGTAGCTCACTTTCATCAATCCAAAAGTGTGCAACTCAAAATAAAAATAAATTGACTTTGGACTGCAGCGTCAAAGCTACAGGTAAATCCTGTAAATCTATCAGGAGCAACTTATGTGATTATACTAAACGAATTTCGCTAATATGACGCCGCAAATACTTAACTATGTCAATAAAACCCATGATAGACAATGTATCACCCTAGATATTCAAATACAGTTTCATCGACACAGCTGAATATATAAAAAGAAGTGATTGCATTCAGTGGTTCCGTGCATAATTGGCATCGCGTCTTTTTATATCAGAACTGAAAGTAGAAAGAAGTGATTATGTGGATGTGGATGCTTCTGGAATCCCCAATAGAACGAACACGAGCGCCATCTTCATCTATAATCATCTCCGCAAGAGAGTTAATTTATGTGTCAATGCAAATGCATCAGTTTCATGGGATTTGCATCATCTGGATTGACGTGCAAAACAAATAAGCTATTGATCAGCTTGGCTTAATGCAAATTAATTCTGTGGCGTAATGTATACAATTATTACATTAATATCATTATTGCAATTCAAATCAAACGATAACCAACGATCTGAAGTTATTTTATTCACACGCACTAATGTCATATGAGCGGCCACCTGTACAGTTTTTAATAGTGAGTTCTTCTTTCTTGAGGAATATAAATATAATAACACAATAAAGAAGAGAACTGGTACAAGAGAAAGTGTAAGGAGACAGCGATAATGGAATGTATGAAGAAAGAAAATATCGGAATTATCAGCCAGGGTAGTTTAGAATTTGACAATATTTGGAATGAAACCGTTAGGGAACATATTTTTTATAAATTTAATCACTCTTGAAGTAAGTTACATAATATTATTCTTTAAATGCTAGGTAAAATTTTGAATATTTAGTCAAATGACCTTGTTTTATGATTTGAGGAAGCCATTAAAAAGAATTGAATCTTGAGTGTAAAGTCTTTAGATTGTGTTATACAGTTTTTGTGTTTAGTAAATTCCAGTGATTAGTTGAAGAGTAAAAATGAAAAGTTTGTCAAAACGTCCAACATTTTATCATATTTTACAAATTTTTATAATCTCCAAAAATTTGCAAACTTATTTTGAAGTATTTCTCATATTTGTTTATTACCGCACCTTGATCACCTGCAAATCATAGAGGTTGTCACAGCTGTTTCCAAGGTCTAAAGAGCAGCAACTTACACACATTATATTAATTTGTATGCCATACAAAAGCTCGCGTATCAACGCGTACAAAGCGTATTTTCGTCTTAAAATACAAACGTCAAATTTAGACTGCTTACGACAAGTGTGAATGTAGAACAAATAAATTCGTTCAACAGTTTGAAATAAGGGATTGTGTATGCTAAACTCTATTGGCAAAACCACAAACGCGTGTTTCAAGTGGTTGATCAAAGAAAGAGCGAACAATGAAATGTGAGCAAAGAAATTGTTTTACTTTGAGTGTTGACTCAGAATCGATAAATAAATCCTGTCAGAAATCTTGCAAGTTTTAAGTTTCCGTCTGTCTCAGCGACTCCAAACTTTCCCCATGATTATAAAATCTAAATCGGAAGTACTTTTCACTGTTCAGACGACAAAGGAAACTTTCTCGGGTGGATAAAAAGGAAAATCGTCTGGGAAAATAACACCGGGAAATGTCTCTTATAACCTAAAAGACGCAGAGACAAACAATTTCCCAACTTTTCTCGACTTGCCCGCGAAACCACGTCGGTAAAACAGCAAGTTTCTGTCGCCGATTATTCGGGTTAACTTCTTTAGCCTAGTTCACCACTGGGTTTATTGTTCTATGTGTAGCTGAAGGTTTGACTGTTATGAGATAATTCTAGAACAAGGAAGTTGGTTGGTGATGGGGTAAATAAGTCAGTGAGCAGGAAGATGTCCTGAACAATGTCGGGGGGCCAGAATGTGTTGATGATTTGGGTTTGCCGCATTCTAGTGGCATTCTAGTGGCATTTTGTGCATCAAACGATGCACAAGATTTAAGACTAGGAATGCAGTGAATTACTTAAATATCTGCCTTTTTAATTAGATTTAATAAAAATTGCGTTTTACGAATTTGTAAAATACGATTGCTTTAAATTACTGTACCTCAGAGGTAGAAGGGCGGAAGTCAATTTCAATGATTCTTGAGGTTAGTTCATAAACCAGTAATTCTGCCTTCACAACATAATAGTAATGGTGACAGGAGTCTTTGTGTAAGAGAAGACTACTGCAATTGCACTAGAATACATCATTCCAAAAGTGTGCGACGCACCATCGAGAAAATAAACTTCCTCCCTTCTACCTCAGATATTTTACTAATTAACTAGGAAAACGCTCAGTGTAACGCGTTGATGAGCGAGCACAGAACATGCAACATCCCCATAGTCATGATACACGACACGGCACAAGACGATTTTCTCTGCAATTTTTCAATCTCCATAATACTCTGGATGAATAACAGATCCATTGTGTCGTGAAGTCTTACCTACATACTTTCTCCAGAAATCTCTTGTGACATCCCATACTAAACTCGTAAAATTACAATTAATACTTGACTGATTGGGCTTACAATATGTAAAATTTAATATTAAGTTGGTCTTGATCACCATGCAAAATTTGAACTTAATGTGAACATTTTTATTGTCGACCAATCAGAAGATATTATTTAAACTTAAACCAATTAGAGGATTTGTCCTTTGTACTGCATCCGATTTTATGCGCTAGCTCAAAATGCTTTCATTTTACTGTACATTGTGGATAGCTTGGCTGCTCTACAGGCCTTGCCTTGGAACAGAAGCTTAAAGAAGGCAGGGATGACAATTTAGTATACATTTTTCAAGATTACGGAATAAAATGAACTTTAAATGACAAAACTTTTGAAAATAACGACAGATTAGACTGAAAATTGGCAAATATACCTCAAATGTTGGTACCAATGACCACGCGAAGTTTAAAGTTGATCGGTCAATCTGTTCTAGTTTAAATGTCAAAAATCACATGAAAAATGGTTTTAAATTTTAACCAATAGAAGGATTTGGCTGAAACTTTTTATGATTGGGTACAATGTTGGTTGCAATGTTTTTGCTAAATTTCAAATTGATCAAAGCAACCAATCAAAAGATAATTTTTTTTAAATTTGAACCAATCACGGGAGCCCGTTCAAAAACGATCCCAGGGATCTAATAGATTACGTTAGTATGTGAACAAAATTGCAGATCGATTGCTTGAGCGGTTTGACCTGGGCTGTGACCACAAAAAAAAAAACACACACACACAGAGAAAGTGCCATAAGAGTACCGTGGTGACGCTCGCTACGCTCGCTCAATAATGATGCAATGTTTATAATAAGTCAAAGAAAATAGAAGCAAATGACATTAAATCACCTTTGCTTACTTCTCGATCACACGAGAAGTAAGCAATCATTGAATCATCATCGTCCTATCATTGAAGTGAAATGGTCATTGACCAAGGTCATTGAAGTGAAATGGTCATTGAACCACGGTCATTGAAGTGAAATGGTCATTGAACCACGGTCATTGAAGTGAAATGGTCATTGAACCACGGTCATTGAAGTGAAATGGTCATTGAACCACGGTCATTGAAGTGAAATGGTCATTGAACCACGGTCATTGAAGTGAAATGGTCATTGAACCACGGTCATTGAAGTGAAATGGTCATTGAACCACGGTCATTGAAGTGAAATGGTCATTGAACCACAGTCATTGAAGTGAAATGGTCATTGAACCACGGTCATTGAAGTGAATTGGTCATTGAACCACGGTAATTGAAGTGAAATGGTCATTGAACCACGGTCATTGAAGTGAAATGGTCATTGAACCACGGTAATTGAAGTGAAATAGTCATTGAACCAAGGTAATTGAAGTGAAATGGTCATTGAACCATGGTCTGAAGTGAAATGGTCATTGAACCACGGTAATTGAAGTGAAATAGTCATTGAACCAAGGTAATTGAAGTGAAATGGTCATTGAACCATGGTCTGAAGTGAAATGGTCATTGAACCACGGTTATTGAAGTGAAATGGTCATTGAACCACGGTCATTGAAGTGAAATGGTCATTGAACCAAGGTAATTGAAGTGAAATAGTCATTGAACCAAGGTAATTGAAGTGAAATGGTCATTGAACCATGGTCTGAAGTGAAATGGTCATTGAACCACGGTAATTGAAGTGAAATGGTCATTGAACCACGGTCATTGAAGTGAAATGGTCATTGAACCACGGTAATTGAAGTGAAATAGTCATTGAACCAAGGTAATTGAAGTGAAATGGTCATTGAACCATGGTCTGAAGTAAAATGGTCATTGAACCACGGTAATTGAAGTGAAATGGTCATTGAACCACGGTCATTGAAGTGAAATGGTCATTGAACCACGGTAATTGAAGTGAAATAGTCATTGAACCAAGGTAATTGAAGTGAAATGATCATTGAACCATGGTCTGAAGTGAAATGGTCATTGAACCACGGTAATTGAAGTGAAATGGTCATTGAACCACGGTAATTGAAGTGAAATAGTCATTGAACCAAGGTAATTGAAGTGAAATGGTCATTGAACCATGGTCTGAAGTGAAATGGTCATTGAACCACGGTCAATGAACCACGGTCATTGAGCGTATCATTGAATGGTCTGAGACAAATTACCTTGTGAATAAGGGAATTGCATACGATTTAATTTACTTAAGTGTCCAGTGAAACAAAGGAAAAGTCAGCAGCTTAAAGGTGGTTCAGTTTAGCAGTGAAGGTGAATGTCAGAGAACTTAGGGTCAGTGTACTTAAATCGATTCAACCAGGAAAGAGTTACAGCCACATTGCATTATGTAAAAATGTTCCTTAAAAATCCTTCTGGACATTCTGTCAGAAGATCCAAAACTATATTTAAGCTAGGACCAGTGTAAGTGAAACTTAATTGCTTTGAAGATGTTATTTCGGGGAAAAAACACGGATGATTTCTTTATATTTGAAGCGTCCCAATGGTGTTTTTCCTTCATTTTTTATTTGCTTCATTTCGTGATTTTCTCTATTTCATTGACTACAACAGAGGTGTTTTCATACACAATACAAATACACAAAATACACGGAGTAAAATAAACATAAAAATCACACATTAAAACGTTCTTCAGATTGTGAAATAAAAATAAGTTGAAAATCTTATTATTTCTATTTTAAAATAGGTTAGATCGTGTTATGTCATATTGTCCATGAAGAATTAAGTCTCTTTAGGCCCCTTCCCCCGGCGACAACCACTTCCCCACTTTGAAACATTTCATTGAAAGTTGAAAAACCGTTTATAAAACACTCAAAGTTTTGACATGACGACGTCTATTACTCGCTCAAAATTCAGGAAGCACCCTAAAATCTTGTTTCTTGTAAATATTCTCAGCAAAAAGTTGATATTTGTTTTCTAAGGCAGAGGCAACAAGATGATTGCGATGTGCTCTTCAATCATGGAAGGTGAGTTATGAATCAAGGACACATCGCGTCTGATATTTGCCCCTCCGTGACGTCACTAAAATATTCCAATTTAAAGTATTTACATTGTTCTTGGTCTACAGAGATGAGAAAGACTTCATTCTTTCATTAGGCGTCGTTGAAGACTGCGCCAATACTTGGAGCCAGTCATCTGAACTTGCCTTAACCTTTAAGGAACCAATTACGTCATCCGACGGTTTTAGGATTCTTACGTACGAATATATTTTCTTGAAAGCTTTCGGAACCCAAGTATTAAAAAGATACAGAATTGCGGGTACAATTTTTAATATTTAAAACAGAGCTATCCACAATTTCTTATCAATTTAAAGATATATTACGTTCAAGCGAATGGAATAAACGCTGAGATTTGGTCTAATAAATATTAAACAAATCAAAACTAAACACATATCTTTTTGGAAACCACATGATATCTTGGGTTTTAGTCTGTTTGTTTGAATTTCCTTTTTTTTTACTGCACTGCCCCTTTTCACACCGATTGGCCAATCGATATGAAATTTTGCACACACACTAATGTCATATGAGCGGTCATAATTTTTGATTGGTTGAGAATTGAGCATGGAACCGTTTGACCGATGTACTTCAAATTACCTGTGCAGGACCATTGGGACCAATATTTTCCGAGTTTTTGACACATTTCCTGACAAGCTGTCGAGAACCTCAAGTTATTGATATTTTACAGACATTTTACTCGATTGTTTTGAAATATTTATCAAATTTTTTCAAAGAAATTTCTAAGTAATCACTCTTTTGACGCATTTGATAAGATTATCATCATAGATGTTTCCATGGTATGTAGATCAGCAACTTTCACACTAATTAACTCCATGCAATACGATGGCTCGCTTATTAACGCTTTACACATAGCGTTTTCCTATAGTACTAAATGAAATGCTATTTTAAAACACTTGCCACTTTTTGAAAAAAGAAACTCCTAAAAGCATTTTTTGTTAAATAAAAGTCCTTGAATTTGAAATCGTTTAGCAACTTTTTTATGACTAAATTTGTTAAAAAAAACTGTTAATCGGATTTTAAAGAGCTATTCGTTTCCTAAATCATGAAGTAGAGCGTGTTGACGAAACTGTAAAAATCCCCAAAACTGGAGCTTTAAAGTCAAAAAGTTTAATAAGTTAAAACCCAACCTGACTCGGTATTTTTCATAACAGCTTTTTGCAAACTTCTCTTCCTCTACATTGGTTTCGGGTGAGTTGAAGTGTGTGGTTTTCATCTAATATCGACCTGTGAGGTGCCTTCTACGTGCATTCAAGATGTAAATATGTCTTGATGGCACACCGGGGAAATATCCGGCCCCGCCACGGCATTGCTATTCATTCCCAGAGATGAAACTTTAACTCAAAAACTTGGGACTTAAAAGCGTGATTAACAATTAATTTGGGGTAGTTTATTCTGATTAGCGCAGAATGGCCTGAGTCTGTTTACAATTTTATTTTGGATTGTCGAGGAAGAAACAAGATTTTGACAATTGTTAAACAATGCCACAGGGCACTTGTATTGTTTATGGAAACACAAACAAAATGTTTCTTCAACGTATGAAATATATTCTTACCAATTCAATAAAAATAATATTTGTATTGATTTATTTATTGAAGTGATCGGTTACATAAACTATCCCACTTTCAACTGCGTATGTTTAGGTAGTAGTCAAAGGCTTACTTAAATCAGACATTTGCAAAAATTATAGAGTATCTGTTATTTTTTTTACTAATTGAGCTTCTATTCGGTGAAATATTAATTTATTAAATTAAATAGTTAATAATACTAAATATATCAAAAAATATATTCTTCGACCTAATTCTAAAATTAAATTTATTTATATTTTAAAGCTTTCTTACATGCACGATAAGTACACTACGAGTACATACTAAATTATGCATTTCCCGAAAACAAGACAGAACAAAGTATAGATTCCGAGTACTGAGGTTCGGTTCCCGCTTGGGACTTTCACTTACAGTTCCATTCATTGCCAATGACAATACTTAAACTCCATTACCACATTAATTGAGATAAAAAAGATGAATGATACTACTGCATAGTTATAGCTGAATTTATAATTCATGTATTTGGGTTCAATTTCCTTCGGACGATCTCATTCTCAACCATAGTTGATCAATTTTAATCTTGATATGTCAAAACATATTAAATATTATTTGGATTGAAACTGTTGACATTAATTTTATTTTGAAAATAGGATGCAAATAACCCATTAAAATGTATAAATTTGTGGAAATGTTCTCATCACCGCCTTCTTCAAGCAGTGTCTAGCTGTTCCGAGAAGCGAACAGACACTGCTCGAAGAAGGCGGTGGTTCTCACTTTTAAATTTAACTTCTTTGAAAACGCATGCTTTAAGATAGGTATCTATACACATGTACTATTTTGTTTTGAATAATGGATATAAAAAAAATAGATAATACTAATACGTATACTATTTCTTCGTTAGCAATAAAATTCAGATGAGTAAACGAAACAAACACATAACAAATATTTCTTCATAGAAACCTCACAAATATAATGTCGTTCATGAAACAAAATTGCTAAACCTAGCCCTGGAATATTGAAGCGAAACGAGGTGTAAACTTTGCCAATTACATCCGAGTAGTCCTATATTTGTTTTCTTTGTCACACGGTTCTAATTTGCATGTCACGTCAGATTGTCACCCACACCTGTTGCCTCAAACAGCGCAATTTATTACATTTGCCCACTCAACTTCACTCAATGAATATGCAAAATATCACATAAAATATGTTTTTATTGTTTTTGCTTATTATAAAAGTTAAACTTTGATTTTGTTTACAGATAAATGATGTGAGTTGATGTTTGTTTACCAGATTTAAGATTGTTCAGAGAAACTATACAAACAACGGCAACATAAGGACACAAAGAATCCTAGAATAAACCTAGAATAAAATATACCTACCTAGAAATAAATCTCTAATAAAACGCTCTGGACTTACACTCTAGGCCCGGGTTTTTCGATTTTTCGTGGTTTCCCTCAGTGAGACAAATATGAGAAGGATCCCAGTACGACATTTCTGTTCGTGGGGGGGGGGGGGGGGCATAATAATACTTCGAAAACCCTCTGACAAACAAAATTTGGTCATTCGTAGTGCATTTTTGGATCGTCATGTAGCACATTTTTTGGGGAAATACAAATATAAAATATCAAAAAAAGGTATTCTTTCAAAATAATGTACACTTGGCCAAACAAAACTTGAACGCTCAATAAATCTGATTGGCTGATAAATGTAAGATCGCACCATAGAAGTCAATCTAAGCGATCTCATTGTCTCACTCTAGTAGGTGACCTCACATTTCAATGATAATAACAAGCTTTGATTGGTTATGGGACATGGCCAGCAGTCATTCAAATTTGGTCAACGTTCAAGTTTTGTTTGGCCGAGTGTACGTACTTTATTGTGATTATTATAAAAATTTAAATAATTCGAATTATTTTTTGTATAATTCTCAATATCTTTATCAAATATATTTCATTGACAGTACCCACACATGTTATTTTATTACATTATTTCTCAAAAATTATGTTTTTGTTTACATATTATTCTGATTTCCCCCCCCCCCTCCCCTCCGGGAACTTCCTTGCGTCCCTATTCTTCCTAGTTGCAGAACAGTGCGACGTTAAGCACCACTCTAAAATGAACCTAACCTGCCAACATGACCAAGGTAACGCATTGATTGGCTAATCCACACTGATCGAATAGATTGCAGCGGCCACGAATCAATCGGCCACCCCACTGAGCCAGCGACGCCGGCTTAGCGCTAATCTCCGTGCAGCGTTGCCAGACTTCTCGCGAAACCGAGCCAAGCAATTAGCAAAGATTCACTTATCTCGGCGGCTTATCTTTCTCAAGCTCAACTGTGCAACGTCGCGCGGAAACTTAGCTCGGTTCTAATTTCATTTTGGAGCCACGTTTGAAGAATAATTTAGTTATTACTTTGGGATAAGATTGTAATGTAAGTAACTGCTGCGTTGATGGATGTCGTGGCGACGGAATTCTGAGCTGTGATTGGCTGAATTGTGGTTATCTTATCCCTGATTGGTCGAGACAAGTCATGTGATGTATCTACGATATTTTGCCGAGTGTTCGACGTGGAAAAGTACAGGGGCTGGATTCACAAAGAAGTATAACTTTATGACCGAAAAAACTAGAATCAATATTAGCAATTACCATGTTTTACCGGCATATCTTTATGAATATAATTATTCAGATCACCATTTAAAATGATAAAATACCAAGTGTTGACATGATAATATCATGGTAATAGATATATTGGTAGTTTTATTGTTATACCGGCATAAAGTTATGCCGGTATAGGGCTTAAAACCTTTTGTGAATCCAGCCCCAGAGGTCGATATAAAAATCTTTCATTTGGTGAAACTTTTCACAGAGGATGTGAAAAGCTTTCTTTCGTTCCGTTCTCGTCAAAAATCTCAAATTCTCAATTGTCCTCTAATGTCCGTTTGTCCGACCGGGTGGCTAAATTAGTAGAGCTCTTTCCCGGCAAGTGGGATGTCCCCAGTTCGGTACCCGCGATTAATAGTAAAGCATTATAAGAAAATGTACTTCATATTTTTTATTAAATATGAATATGTTCGCCATGTTATTTTATAATTTTATATAAATAGACGCCGCGAATTCGTGGCGTGTTTCAGCGAATTTCCAACCAAACCATCGACAATGTTTATATCAAAATATTAAAAAATTATTGAATCCTTTAATCCGCAAGATATCAAGGTATACTTTCATTTTTTCAATTAGGATTTTTAATTACAATTTTAAATCCGATGATTCGCTATACTGATAACAGACTATACGGTATTATTATACATTACAATGAAGTCGACGAGGGATTACATTTGGTGGGTGGAGGTGGGACGAAACTTTCTTATTACATAGGCATGTTACTAATTTACTAAATGAAGATGATAATTATAATGATGAACGCATATTTAAACAGAGGTACGCTGTAGCCCTCCAGAGAGCACACGGGACAAAACTTTCCTCGGTAGCAGCTATTTTACTAATTGCAGAAATGAACGGACTTTCTGCTCACAGCGATTTTCTTTCGACGTTACAAAAAAAAACTAAAACAATGTAACAAAAAACCTGCAAAGCTTCGTTCCCAAACGGAAATTAACATCCCTCGATTAATTACGAGAACTCGGAAACTTTTTTAAGTGGCTTTGATAACCAACCCCCCAGAAGTTAGGGGGGGGGGGTTCAGTAGGGTAAGGGGGGGAAATATGAAATCTACGAAATCACCGGACTGCAGATGAAACTAAAGAGAAGTTACAATTCAGACCACAACTCGTCGTCACGCCCCTTCCGGTTCCAGAGGGACATTTTGCACCCCCCCTCCCCTATCGCCCCCGGAACACTCGGCCAGAATACGGTGGTAATTATTTATTAAAGCCGTCTCGCATATTGTTGAAGTTATAGAGTGAAATTTAAGAGGACTTCGTGATGGGAATGTTTTAAGACTCATGGACTTCCTAGACTTGGAAATGAGCTTTTGAGGGTGAAAGTTAGGATGTTGTATTTGTTGAGTGAGTTGTGTTGAGCTTTTGGAAAAGATATCAAATATCAAAGAAAATGACTGGAGGACTTAATGAATGTAGCTAGATAGGAATGACAAATACCTGTGAGAAGCACTGGAGTGTAGGTTGTAGCTATATTGGACATATGACAAGGGGATACAAGGTAATTGTCCTTAATAAGCAGTATATTACAATATCAGGATATTATTAGATTTGTGTTGGAAGCTATATTACACAGGCGATGGTTTTATTGTGATTTTGATAAACGAAATGTTTCAACCTATCGACTTCCTTTGACGCACTTCATTCTCTATTTTATATGTACACTCAAACCAATAAAAATCGGTACTCGAAAAGAAAAGGATTGGCTGATTAAGGTTTGATGGCATCATCCCATGAAGGCTGTGTTAAGTTAACACATCATCTACCTCTTGTAGGTGAGCTCTTATTTCATTGATAATAACAAGGATTGGTTGTCAAGGAACCTTACCAGCAGCCAATCCTTTTCTTTTCGAGTACCAATTTTTATTGGTTTGAGTGTACAATCCTCCTTTTTTGAACCTGTTTTTCTACCTGTTTTGAAAAAAGGCAGTGATGAAACCAGTCTTGAATTACCCCACTATATACAAATATCTATATTTTAGGCAACTTATACTACGTCTGTAAAAAAGTATTTGAGCGAAACGGATTGGCTGCTAGTCAGCCACATAAATCATCTAAGTGGTATAACTGAAATGTTATTAACTGATTTCATGAACATAAATAATGACAAATATGACCTAGGAAATAAAGTAGCAGCAACAAATTAAATTAAAGGTAATAGTGCAAGATGATTTATGACTGTATATCTAGATCAAGCATGTCCCTATACATTTGTCATTCTTTCCTCCCATCCACTCTGTCACCATTGTAAAACTCCAAACGACTTAACCGACATTGTGCACATTTTTCAAAGCTCAAAAGTCATAGCTTTAAAAAAAAAGCTTCGCGATAAATTTGTCTGCCCGCAACGGTGAATTTCCCGTTCTGGAAAAGCGGCGTCGGTTTTTCCAGAGCGTCATGAAAATCCAGCATTGTTGAACACAAAAGCAAAACCGCCTGCTGGGCATTCGAGTGTGTAACCACATGGCTGTAAACCGACTTCAATGTTCTGCATAAAATACACATTTCCTTCGATATCACATAGCCGTAGTGCAGATGTGGAATCTTCACCTGATGTCGGAAGAGTGTATAAATATGTATAAACTTAACTGCTGCGGCATTCTCTGCAGAAAAGATGTTGCTGGAAGATTTATAATGAAGATGATGAGCATTATGTGAGTTGAGATACGAAACAAATGGGATTTCGTTCTATTAGATATTTTCATAGTTTAGGAACGTGTTCGTAATGCATTTTAATTCTTTATTTATGCTTCGACAGCTCGAATGCGAGTGTAATAACGTTTTTGAAAGGAAAATATAGTCGACGTTTTGTGTTTTTGTTTGCGAAACTTTTGCATCAATAATTTTACTGCTGATTATACAATTTTGTTAATTGATTTATTTACACTCTAAAATAAAACTTTATATAGATTTCACTTCAAAAAGGATTAATACTTTTATTTTTGTTTCACTCATCAATTCATTAACGTACGTGCTTCAGAACTCGCTATTAAAAAACGTGTATTCATGATAAGATTTAAGCGTGATTGATACCCTATGAGATATTTTATGAACATCTAATCTTTACAGATACAGCCGATCCACGATAAAATCGCCTCAATATGAGCTGTCCAATATTTTCCTCATTTCAGTTCGCGACGATTTTTATCTTCAGCAATCTCAACTTGTCGAATTGCGCCGCTCATTCAATTTCAAGCAACGGAGGAGAAAAAACGAAAATATAATGAGCTTTTTTAAAAACGATACCCATCCTTAGAAATTGCTGCAAGGATATCTTTTAGAGAGATGTTGCTTGGAAAATACGTCCTTTATGAAAACATTGCTAGTCGTTCTGTTGAACAGAATGCTAGTGCTCAATCGAGCTTACAAATTTATATAATATAAAAAACCGTTCCGCGAAACGGTCGAAAAAGCCGGCGATATAGAAAAGTTGATGTTATAATAAAAAAATATATAAAATGCATTCAAAATATTTCACCTGATGGAAAAGATTCTCTGGAGTCTTCCCGGATATTCCAGGATATCCCGGCCGTCTGTCATATTACGGGATCGGTGACATGGACGACTGAATCGAGATGACTCCAGGAAATCTTGACAGCGAAGTCTGGAGAACCCGGGATTGGATCGGGAAAACGACGCTTTTCTACGGGAATACGAGATATTTACCTACGTAAAATCACATCGGCTCCTGGAAAAGTAATTTGATTTGATTTTTTTTGCTTGAAGTAGTTTTGTATATTCATTTTCGAATCCGTCTTACATATGGAAACTCTGAGTTCATTGAATTTACATAATCGCATCAAGTTCACGTTGTACAATAATCTAACTTTCATACTAACTTCAAATGAATTCAACTCGGAAAATGTGTGTAGATTTCGTCGTGATTTAATTCAAAAACTTTCATTATGCATCTATTGATGACGCAACTCAATCTTCTTGATAGTAAATATCTTTGAGCGCGTTTATTCTGACTCTCGGCAGTTCCTTTATGTCGCAATTCGCTCTTACGTACAGAATTGAACCGATAAACTCAAATTTGGCAAACTTGCACACATCCAATCCACTTACATCGCTGTTGCTTTTGTCGCAAAATCATTTTGGATGTTAAGTGACTTAGTTTTGTCAAGAGATGAATCCTTCCAAACCTAATCTTACACATTAGAAATGTTGGAATATTTGCATCAGCAATGGACACCTAAATTACTGAATTTGAAGAGTTTGTGAATCGAAATTTATCAATATCTTTTACCAATGTTGTTGTAAAATAAGACTTTGTACGCGTCTTCACAGAACTGTTCAAGGAAAATTATTTCATAGTTTGGAAATGGTTATTAGTTTATATTTCGTCCTACAGACGTTTAGTGCCATATTTTTACTAATTTTCAGACACTAAACTAAAATTACGAGTTGACTTGGAGTGGAGATATAATTGTATTCTTTGCATAAAATTAATTACTTTAGACCATTATTTTATATGCTTTTGGGTTCAAGAATCGGCTGTACTAAAAGGTAGACATTTAAGATGACATTTCCTAAATATCGCTATAACTTTGGAACCATTTCAAATTATGAAATATGTGAAAAATAATAAGCATAATATATCGCAATATAAACACTTAGGTAAGTCTGAATTACATGATTCAAGTTTGAATCATGAATGCAACCCTTTCAAGGGGGTTGAATTCAAGACTTGGATCGTCTAAATGAAAACATTGAAGCATTCACGCGTCCAATTCTTCAATTCAAGACATCTCTTCAGCCTTTTCAATTAAAACATGTCCTATTTTCCTTCAATTCTTGAAACACTTAACCAAATTTCACCACAACTTGAATCAATATTAAACATTCAATCGTCTAAATTCTTATTCAAGTTTCCTTAATATCAAGGGTTAAATTCAACCCCTTAAAGGAAACTTGAACCGTGTAATTCTGACCCAAAACTCGTGGAAAAATGGAAAAATAGAGAGAGATTTCCCTAGAGATTTCCCAAATTTGTGCACAAATCCTTTACTATTAATGCACAGTTTTGACCTTGAGCTCGGAATTTGCGTTACGATAGACCTCTATAGAAATCGTCATTTTAGCCCAATTTTAATCAAACCCGGACTTTTCCTGTAAATAATTTCGAGCCAAATAAAGTGCACACAATTTCAATCGAATCCGTTGAGTATTTCGAGAGATATTGCTGGAATGCACAATTTCATGAAAAAACATACTTTTTTCGAAACTTTGAAACTTCAGGGAGCCGTGAATCCATTGGCAGTGAAGAAAATACAATTTAACTCTATGGACCTTGACTAAATAGAACCACTTGAAAAGCAACAGGGGTTGAAAATGTTGTGTGGGGTGGGGGGAGGGGGGCGCAAGATAACTTTTCTGACATTGGACATTTTGCCCCAGTGTGCCTCCTTACGTCTCATCGTATTTTGAAAATGATTTGAGTATATTGAAAACTGAAAGTACCATTTAGGAATCAAAATTGTATTGTTGTTAATTGTTGTGATTTCTGCAGAGATGCGTATTTATTTAATTAGGTTGAATCTTATTATGTGGAGACCTGAATAAAATCGCATTAAATTCTACTACTCAGTCTTGACCATGGGCTTCAAGTATACTTTGTGCTTTTTCGATCATGACCAAATAGCTGTGAGGAAAGTAAGGTCACGTGAGAGTAGTCAGACAACGACAGAAATGCTCTTCACTCTGCTTTCATAAACTTGATAGTGTGTCCCGTGTTTTCTGAGCACATATTTTTTAATGTTGGAAATCTTTTATTGTGCTGTAATTTTTTATGTTGCGTATTTGTTTCGTATAATTAACTCATTTGGGTATGATTTCGGATTCAGATTTTGGATTCGTTTAGATTCGTTCACAACTTTTTCAGTTGTTGTTTACAATATTCTATATGTATATTTAATAAGTATATCAAATAAGCATATTCATTTGGAAATTGCCACTTTGGTTTCTTCTTCACTGAACAGATTTCATTAATATATAATTATTGTTTCGGTTTGTTTTGAAAAAAAATAAGATTTAGAATTGAGTTGCTATTGAGATCGGTAGTTCTGTGAGGGTCAAGTCAATTGTCACGATCAGTCAATCCGTCAGCAAGAGTGGTTCGAGGATTGCGCCATCTATTATACCTTGATCAGAAAAGATTGTGATTAGGTCATGTGTAACATGGCGGGGCTCTCTAGTATTGTATTATTGTATTGTATTATCTTATTTTACGAACAAATATGGATGCAAGTCTCTCGAGGTACTTGGACTCTTCATCGGCGCAAGAGGGACCATACCTAAATGTTTCAAATCTTTTTGTACTAGATTTAAGATTAAGAATAAGTTTATAAATCATATTAGTATTTTAGCCAATAAGGGATCGATTGCAATCCTGCGCAATCACCTTATAATTCATATTAATCATCATCATCATCATCATCATCATCATCATCATCATCATCATCATCATCATCATCATCATCATCATCATCATCATCATCATCATCATCATCATCATCATCATCATCATCATCATCATCATCATCATCATCATCATCATCATCATCATCATCATCATCATCATCATCATCATCATCATCATCATCATCATCATCATCATCATCATCATCATCATCATCATCATCATCATCATCATCATCATCATCTTCATCATCAATATCATCATCATTTTGTACTTTTACTGCTTTCATTCTAATTCATAGCGTTTTCTATAATTTATAATAATTCTAGCATTAATCATATTTCTTATATTTCCAATTTCCAATAATGTTATACTGTGTCCTTGAGGCATCCATTTTATAATGGCAGTGTTTTAAATAAAGTTCTCTCTCGTCGAACATTCTGGAAATGTAATGTGGTATTGAATAGTTACGGATTACATTCCATGCCTTTTAGCTCAATAAAAATAAAAATAGACCCCAGCCTAGGAAACTCGCAAACCACCTACATCGTTATCAACTTACCTTCATTAGATGTAAAAGTTGCCGGTTGCTATGGTAACCTAGAGCGCCGAGTCAAGTAGGAGAGAAACAATTGCAAGCGACCTCGAAGAATCAGATGCCAATACGTAGCTTGGCAGAGTGATGGAGAGGAGAGCGAGAGAAGCTTCAGGTAAATGCGTGGTGAGGAGAGAGTAGACACGCGGCTGAGATTGATGACGTTGGCAGTGTGAAGTACATTCACTTATTAAGCGAGAGTCACCACGGCGTTTTTTGGTTTTTGGATACTGTGAAATACATTTTGAGACGTTATGAGGCGTATTTTGTTAAAATATTCAATATATTTTATAATTTGACACTTTGGGGGGGGGGGGGGGGGGGGGGGGGGGCATGGCACCACCTTGCCCCGCAGGACTTTTTTTTGTGTTTTGACACTTTGAAATTAACTTTTTTGAGTTTTTTGCTTACGAAATGAAACTAGACGTAAAACACCACAAAATTTGTATGTATTCCTGACATCTTTCCTCTTCAGCAAAACTATTTTTTTAGGTATACGGCGTATACCCGCTTATACCCTTTCTAAGTTTTTGGGTATACTTTCCAGTAAAAATACTTTTTTTGGATAAACTTGCAAACACATATTAATTGGTGAGCAATACGAAGGCTCGCTCATCAACGCGTTACACAGAGCGTTTTCTAAGTTTTACCATATTCTGGCATGTGAATGACATGATAATTCAACCTGTTTATGTTGTTCATTTTTACATTTATAACCCAGAAGTTAATTTCAATGACTCTTGAAGTGAACTCATAAACCAGTCATTCTGATTTCATATAATCATATCTGTAATAGTGGCATGAGTCATTGTGTAAGAAAATAATACAAAATAAGTATATTTGTTGACACCAGTCAATTGCAAGTGATAGCATGATTATACATCAAAGTGTGCAAAGCACAATCGAGAAAATGAACTTCCTGCCTTTTACCTCTGAGGTATCATATGCACCAAAATGATGCTCAATGCTTTGACCTTACTGATTGGCACGGGAAAATGTATTGATTGTCAAACCAATGTGTTGTAGTGGCTGGCTTACTACACTCTCTACGTGTTGATCTATTTTTAAAACAAGTCTTTCCTTGCTTTTACAGAAAACAAAATGCACGCCATATTGGAAAAGCGGAAAAGATTTATGTGGGTGAAATACGGAATATTCTGACTTTATTACAAAAGAGCACAATAATGTTTCTGACATTTTAGACAAAATAATTAATCAATTGCTATGTTTTAATATAAATTGCTGCAACACTTAGCATGTAACAAGTTAGGCCTTCAACTAAAATTGTTTTGATGAAAGTGATAAAAATCTGTGCTTTCACAAAAATCACAATTAAAATGCATAATAAATAACAGTACCCAGGTTTTATAGACAATCGATTGAATAATGGCTGCTAGTGTCGAATAAGTGAACGCCGGCGAACCGAGAGAAAACAATTGCAAACCAACCACATGATTTCCATCCAAATCCATAATATACAATATAGTATCCATTAGTCATGAATAGAAGAGAGAACTGGCAACGTGGCAGTTCCAGCTCTATCGAGTGCCTTTTGTAAGCTTTATATTAAATCGTTCCGCGGATTCCGAATTCAGTGAATAAACGGCTTTTAGAGCGGCGCATTGACATCGAGGAAACGTTGATAATATTATATTCACGGAAATCATAAAATATGTTTTGCATTCAATAGAGACACAATGGGGTCTAATAATACCAGCATTTTGATAGGTCTGTAATTTTCAAACTCTATCAGGTCGACCAAAAATAGAACGTTCTAGATCACAAATAAAATTTCAATAAGTACTTAGCTATTTATAAATAATAAGTTAATGTACACTGATATTGATTTGGAATACTGTTGGATTCAAAATATAAAATTGATGAGGGAAGTTGTTGGAACTTTAGTAAAGCAATTTATGTTTTTTTTTTTTTACAAAGTACAGAAGTTTGTTTACGAATGGTCTACAGTTCAATAATTCTAAATCTTCACAGTTTAGAAAACTAAACAGTCCGCATTAACAATTATCTATTTTATCTGATTTTTACAAAAAAATTTAGTAATATGATCTGACGTAGGTTAAGTTGTTCAACAAAACATATAAATATACCTTGAAAATCGTATGCGTGTTACATTTTTATAAAAGAAGATCTATAACTAGATAATTGTTAATGTGGTCAATTATAGACAATCAACAACCATCAATCATGTTATGACATCGTATCAAATAATCACCCTCGAGCACATTATGTTAATCTATAGAGGTGTATTTTCATCTCTGCATAATGTGCGCGTCAATTCATCTTTATCTCTAGGATAACGCTCTGTGTAACGCGTTGATAAGCGAGCCTTCGTATTGCATGATAATTAATGTGTGTGAAAGTTGCTGCTCTACCTTGGAAAAGGCAGGGAAGACATCAAAATGAAATACGTAATAGGCATCCTGCGTGAGAAAAGGTGGCCATAGTAACCTATATAAAGGTATAGGGAATAAACAAATTTGACAGCGGCAATCCAAAGTTCATAGAAGATTGATTATTTATGAAAGAAAGATATTTAAGTACCTACATAGTTAATAATGATACGAAATATTTATCCACACACATTTTCAAGTTAAATATCCATCTGGGAAATATTATTTATCTATTATTTATAGCTTTGACACATTTCCCTTATACCCTCTCAGTCTCCATTTTTCTACCCTTGTGACGTTAGGAAGGCAATAGGCAGTTATAATATTTCTGAAATTTCTATATTGACAAATATTTCAAAACATTTGTATTATCAGCAAAATCTCTAGAAGTTCTTAACCGATTTGTCTGGTCCCAATGACCAAGCAACATTTAAAGTTGATCAGTCAAAATTATGGTCAAACAGTTATATTTTCAATTTTAAACCTGTACCAGGATCTTGTTCAAAAACTGTGGTACAACTTACAAGTGTGTGTGCAAAATTTCTGATCGATTGATTGGTCGTTGCCGGTAAACACACACGGAGAAAATGTCGAGTATTTGTGATCCTTGAAAATAACAATCTGAAAAACTGCATTCGTCTCATTGATTATTCCCACAACTATCCTAATAATATTCATTCACAAAGGAAACTTGAAATAATATGTGCAGATTACTTACATTTCAGTATGTAGACAAAAAATAAACTAAAATCACACCTTTCTGTTATAGAAGTCATGTCCTATAATATCGCTGTATCGCTGTGTCATCGGTGTGTTTATTAGCCGGTTAGCTGATCAGCACTGCGATTATATAACTTTGCTCGACAAACGATCGACATCTCTTATGAGAGATTAGCATTGACTCGACTTTGTAATCGATCGACTATGACGTGTCAATGTTATTCTCCCATAAGAGTTGTCGACCGACTGTTGACAAAAGTTACACGATCCCCGTACTGTGTTGTGATTGAGCTGGCTGTTGGTTTGTTTACATAAGCTGTTTTTATCTGGGGTTTGGTGGTCGAGGTGGATTTCACGTCAGTGTGCACCTGATGAAGAAGATAGAAATATCTTCGAACTATCGTGTGCGGTTTTTATATTTTTAATTGTTTGCCGATACCGGAGTCAGTCTAAAGATTGTTGTACGTGGTTTATTACCCGATATAATATTTTCTTCTCTCTTATTACATAAATATAGTACATACTACATTGTTGGTGTCAAAGTGGGTTCTCTGCTACATTTCACTTCACGGTAACAATAACGGTAATCTGCTGGACTGTCTTTACGAAAACAAACTGGAAAATAGCCTCTTGTCACAAAACTTTCACCCCTTTTATAGTTTGCGATGAGGCGCCACTATAGTTTCTGCTGTGGTCCATTAATAATTGATCAGTAAGCCTAAGGTCTCTTGATCATGGCTATCAACCCCGCTGAGATATGCATCAGCTAGAAACTCGAGCCCGTTGAGGAAAGCCAGCTCCACGACAGCCTGAATATTTCACACAGAGAGAGACGTCTAGAAATCGCATTTAATTCAATTAACGAATGCTTGCTCGTCGCATTATTACAGCTAGCAAAGTAAATTGTGCGCCGAGTCGGAAAGATGATGATGATGTTCATCAAAGAGAGCGACTTGTACTTCCAGGGGATGAGGTTTACTGATTGTTGTAATGGGAAGCATCTGTGCCTACTGTCGATTTCATCAGTTCTAAGACGATAACTTTGTAAGCTGAAATAATAATGTTGTTCTTGTGAAATGGTTTAACTTTATCAGAATAAGGTTTTGAAAGTGGGAAATGGGAGTGAAAGTGTGATGGAATATTCTTGGTGTATGTATACAGTGAAGCATGAACACTTTAGCACGCCAGGCTAGTCGATATAAGTACATAAGTACCTACTATCAACATAAAATGTGTGGCGTCGGTTACTTGTACGCATACTGGCAAAATTCTTAATCTTGCATAGGCACTTTTGACATAGACTTGGTGTCTTTATAGACAGCCATCACGGCGTGACGTTCTGAGACTTTTTCAAATTCTGTGGAAACAATTACAATAACATATTGTTTGCAAAATTAAATAAACGTAACTTATCAGTATTTCAACCTATTAGTACTACGAATTAATAAGAATGTAATTGATTAAGGGAAGTTTTGTCGTTGTCCACACAATACTTTTGAAAATTGCAATGCAGTTTAGAAGGATGGTCTGAAAAAGCCCGTATGCGACAATACAAAATTGGCCGTATAAAGAGACGCGTCCGTAAAACATAGTGAAATGAAAAATTCACCTAAACCGAGAGAAAATGATCATAAAATATGAAAAGGCCTCTTAAATTGTGAAAAATGTCCCGTTAAACCAAATACCCGTCCGGGCATTCTGGCCAGTCTGCCTCAATCTCCTTGCATAACTCAACCGCGTCGCCTCTCTTGCAAAAGGTCACGAAGGTCAACCCATTATACTGAATTTTTCAACCACATTGAATACCCTGCTCATTAGCCCGTGGTTAGTCCGAGCTCTTCATGAATAACCCACCTGACATTCCAGACATTTCGACCAGAGATGGACCACGTAACCATGGTGACGACCCGGCACCTCCACCATCACGTCAGATACATCCTCGCATACATTTCCATCGTCCGAGTTCACTGGGGTTCAGAATCCAATAGAAAAACAACGAAAAACGCCAAGAGCAGTCGAGAAGCTAAAATCCCACGTGTTTTCAAGAAAACAAAACCATTCTAAAGCGCCCGCAGAAAAACATAGAATTCAATCAATTCGCCAAAAAGATTTCAATTTACACTCGACGGAGGTTCAAAGCGAGCAGAATGGAACATTGTTTTGTGCTCAATTCTTTGCTTCGATCTTAAAACAATGGAAAGAGAAAGAACACTCAGCTTCCAGATAATCTACTAACAATAAACAAACAATCGTTGGACGGGCTGGGGTGTGGTTTGTGGAGGGAGCAAAAAGTCTCCTTCTCCATGCACCTATGTCTTGGATTACTGACTTAGAGTGTTGCGTCGTCCCAAAGACAGAGGGTGGGTGGGAGTTGAAGACACCCCCAAAGGATTTCGACTTTTTCAGCAAAAACAAACAAGTCGCTTTGAATCCCTTGGGGGAAGAAATATCAACGAAAAAGGAGGTCGGCGTGACGTAATGCCTTAAGTTTAACTCGGAGGAAGTTAAGGATGTTATTTATATGTGAAATAATTCTTAAAGAATTACTAATTACACAATTAGTGCTTTGCTTAAATCTCGAACTTTTCTCTTGAAATTCCTGAGAACTTTAAACAAGATACAAAATGTGAGCGGAATGGTTGCTTAATGCTAATGGATGGATAAAGTTGAGTACTCGCAACACATGTTCTAAGGTGCTTTTCTAAAAATAATTTGCTTTTACCGGCGGTCTCTACAAGTATGCAGAATTAAAACATACTAATGAATGGGGAGGTGTACGCGAGACGCGTATGTTTTAAAATAACAATTTTTTTATTGTTTTACAAAAATGCAAAGAACATTGGTAACCAGATAATCGCTTCCATAAATCAACGTAAGGAGATTGCTTGTGGAAAATGTACTTAGATGATTTAATATTGGTAAATCATAACATACAGAGTACACACATTTTATTTTAGTTTGGTAGCATTACTAGGAAAACTGGAAAATCATTATTTCATTTGCTGTTTGCTGTTGTTCGAGGTAAATTCTACAGTTTACATTTCAAAAAAAACGTCATAACTTTAAGCTATGCAATTTATTTACATTGTGAAAAACTGTTTACGTAGATATTTCCAGAGTCAACTTAAGAAATGTCAACATTAACTTCTAAATATACCTAATATATTGGGAGAAAAATTTCCCTATTAATTCACGTTTTATTCGAGTTTATGCACAAATATTATAGAGTTCTTACTTCGTAGGTATGTCGAAAATAAATTACAATCGTTATAAATAGATTTCACTTTCTACTCCATTTTTTTAGACTTTAAAATTTTTATGTTTGTTTTCACGTTTTTTTCCTTTCCTTTTACTTTTTTTAAGGAAATGAACTATATAAAAAACAATGATTAAAACCGGTATAAAAACAAAACAATCGGTATATAATTAAAAAACTGTAAAACAGATAAAATCATTAAAACGTTTCTAGAAAAACTCGAAAAAATGCATTCAAAATGAAATCTACTGATAGAAATCTAATTATTGAATGTTCAAGTAGGATCCTCTCCACTTTTCACTAAATAATTTGAATAAAGGTTCAAATTAATTATGACATTTGTAGGAAATATCTACCTATAGAATACCTCAAGGCAATACTGTATACACAATTGAACAAACCTCCTCAGGGCTGTTTGCCTCATCCCTCGCATTACGCGCGATAACATTGCTCCAATAAAACCAACTCCATGCCTGCGGGAAGCAATTAGTAACAAGCAAAAACAAATAACGAGCCATTTCAAACAAAACTATAAATTAGTTGTCAACTTTCCAACTAGACAAAGTGTCTCGGGCAAAGTCATCCAATAAGAAAAAAAGCGGCTAGTCCGCAAAGCTGGACATCCGGTGAGTCGAACACGTCACTTCCGGCGTCGAAATGATCGAACACTAGGCGTCGTGGCGCCCCCTCTCCCCCCCCCCCCCCCTGATCTCGATAAACGAAGGCAATTACCACCGCTTCCTTCCAATCACGCACGATCCTGGTTGGACAAATAATGAAACGTCAACCCCATCCAAGTTGATTTTTTTATTGTTGTTGAGTTCTTTTCTTTGATCGTATTGATCAGAACTGAGTCCATTAGCTTTCAACCACTTAGTGAAGTGGTCTCATTAAAAGTTCGGTTGGGCTGGACCGTCACCCGCATTTGAGAGGCCTAATTGAGCAGTTTACGTGATTGTGAGGCAGTTTAGGAGAGGAAACATGAATATTAGTTTGATTCTGCGTTGAGCCTCTAATTGCCGTAGTCTGCAATGCGCAAGCGTGATCCAGCAATCAGAGCGGGAATTATTTGTCACGTGACATGAATGTTTAATCTTTTAAAAGTACTGTTGAATAACAGCAGCTGTTCGGTTAATATCAAGAGGGAATATTAAAAGTAAAATAAAATACAATACTACATACAATTATTTACTTTAAAAGAATCGATATTTTCAATTTTGTTCAATAGTTATTATTACCTATAGTTATTAAAAACCACAAAATAATACTAAAACTAATTTATTTGTAAATAAAGGTAGGGCTTAAAAGGTAACATTAGTACGGGTGCTTAAAATATCCAGTATGTTGGTCTGTCAGCAGCCAATAATGTACTCCAGCCGTAACTGGAGCAATAGGGTTTTAAGAGATTTGGAATTATGAATTATTAGCGTTTGTATTCTTGTTGTCTTATTGTTGTAAATTTAAAACTTAATCCAAGAATGACCTTGCTCAAAATCTAGTAAAAGCTAGTATTATAATAAAAGCTACTATAGAAGTGAGTTGCTGAGAATCCCGAAACAAACTTCATCCAAGTGTAACTTTATTATATTCATTCGTCTAGTTTCGTTATTAAAATGAAATACAAATTCTTATATCAACAAAACAAAAATCTACATAAACTGCAGTGACACATAAGTCACTTATGTTGTTTTACTTGAGATCTAGAACTTGAAAGATATTCTATTGAAGCAGAGACACATGGTGACAGAATGTTCGCCAATATCTTGCGCTGTTCCATGAAACAAACTATACTGCAGCATCTTGCCATCTGCGCCTGTACAACAAACTACTGACAAACTTATTCTGTATCTCTCTTGAGAATATCAGCAAGTAAATTCTTTTTGCTCGACATCTTGCTACTCTTTCATTAACTCTTTAAACTAGGTTATCCAGCTAATAAGATAACTCTAAAGAGCTGTTTGAACGAAGACAAATAAAATGAACCAATTTCAAGACTCTAGTGATACCGACTTGATAGCGATAAAGATTTCAGAGAAAATTAGATCACTTATAATAAACTTGACAAACTGTAACAATTAAAATGTGAACGTCAAGTTGAAAAGTTGTTACCAAAGAGGTTCTAGTAGTGTGTCTAGCCTATACAAGAACTTCTTTGTTGTTACTTTTTAATGCCGGTTTGAAGAAATGTTCGTTTCAACTGAAACCTGAATGCAGGGACCAATGTTTTGAAGAATTGATTAACCTGAAGAATTTCACATAAACTCTTTAATTAATACTTAAAACTTTAGCCTAAGACTTGATCTTAAGTATTCATCTCAAAGTGGATCCATTGAATTCAAGATTTTAAGTTTTGTGCCCCTAGAGTTGTGCCATCATCTCGATTTTAGCAGAAAAGTTTAATTCCATTTTTAAATTGATCGATATAAACTATTTTAAAAATCGAATTCTTCCTAATACTGTTGAAATTGGTTTACATCTTTCGAAAGTTGCCCCGTAAATCGCAGTTTTCGTGAAGCCGTTTTCGTGAAGTTATTTGCTCAAATCGCAGATAAATTCCCGTTTCAAAAGCTTGGAAAATCACATCACATACACATTTTCCGTACAAGGTACAAGAATACGAATACTCCTTAACAACATCGTCTTCCATTAGGCTTTCAACTATTTTGTAATTGAATTTCATAGACGAAATTCAATAAAGAAGATACACTTTCGAATATTGGCCTGTGCTTGGGATAAGAGATAGCAGCACTTCCCAGTGAACACCAGACGTATTTTCGACGTACCACATAAGTCGCAATGTCTAATTTTTGGTACGTAACATTTAAACGTAGATGATACGTACCTTAGAGGAATAAGTGGTGCCCAGCTAGAGGTGTAACCTAGTGGAGAACTAGTCAGACTGGTTGCGAGGGGGTGAAGGGCAAGGGGGGTAAGTTTCCGCGAGCGGTGGGTAGAAAGCGCCACCAGGATTTTTGCCCCTCGTGAAAACAACCTGGTCAGTTACCCCTGGGGGCATTATACGCAGCACTACCTGCCTTCCACTCATGGAACTCATAACTCACATTTCAACCCTCGTGCACCATCTTTGGAGCTCTCCTCATACTAATTACAAACACGTCAACGTCATTGATGACGTCTCCATTTACGGCGGCAAATATAGTTATTTTTAAATCACAGAAGGAATCAAATTGACTGCATTGCTCATCATGAAATGAAACAATATTTTGAATCTTGGTTGGTATCAAACGATCTATTTGACTAATATCAGAGAACAAATTATCCTTATCCGTTCCAAGATTACATTAAAACTTGGCTTACTTTATACGACTAGCAAAAAATATTAGCTATGCTGTTATTTCCGTTCATAATCACATTCATTCAATTAAGAAAATGTGACTATTTATTAATCAAAAGTTATTTCTTATTGATACAATACAATATTAATAACGTAATATAGTCCTACTCCTGTCTTCCTCTATGACAAATAATCAAACACATTATTGATAACGAGATACTAGTTTTAATCTGATAATTCTGGATACATTTCAAGTATTTTTTTGTACCTGACTTGGGATCGTCGATGTTTCCGAGATAACTATTCGGTACTTGCAAACAATGTGGCAGAGGTGACGTCATGATCAGTGAGATATTTTTACTTCTACGAGACCAACACATTAACAAGAAACATTGCTACAGAATAGACATGTGATTTTATTATCAGAGAGAAAAATGTTATCAATGCTTGAATGCATTTTGTGCGGCCAGCATATTATTTTATTAGAATGATAAATGTAAATATTCAGATTGTATGAGCTTAGGACCTCACATTACGTGTTAAATAATGTGAATAGATACATTCAATGAATTATTTCCTATCGTACTTATGACGTAATTGAATGCAATGATTGAATCAAGTCATGGCTGGGATTTGTTATTTGGAAAATCCAATTACATTCTCCACTGTGATTTCGATGTTGCAGCCGCCGTAATCGTGGTTGGCTGAGAGGGGGGGGGGGGGGGGCGAAAATTTGTACCGAACGAATAGGTATTATTAAAATAAAAAATATGAATAGTCGATATTACTTCAAAGTAGGTAGTATTTATCAGTAAGGAATTTAGATGATGAATCGACCAAAATTTGTCTTTAAATCTCTTAAAATCGCACTAAATTCTAAATTTCTAAAGACCTGAGATTATAATATTCTGCCTTCTACTATTCTATACTACAAAAATACACGGCACGCAACTAGTTTTACAATGATTAAATAAGTGTCATAAAATATTTAAAAATTATCGCAATTTTTTTTAACCATGTTTATGATACAGGCAATTAAAAAAGTTGGAGGCCCTAAAATTACCTGATGGGGAAGCTGAAATCTGAAGTTACGCCGCTTTTTTATTAGGACATAAACGGCGGCTAATAGAAATTCTGTGATTATTTTATTTATAATAATAAGTCTGATGCGACGTCTATGTAACGTTATGTAAATGTCAGATTCATACGTCGTAGGCAGGTTGCAATCAGACGTATGAAGTATGTAATTGGCGATTACCAGCAAAGCTCAGTGACATCTGGCGGCGAAACGCTGAACCCGCTAGGTGCGGATTGAAGAACCCAACATGGCTGCTATGCACGCTATTAGTCATTGACGCTGGCCACTGCTATCTATTTGATTTTTCTTAAATATAATTATGGAAATAGTGTCAAAGCACGGATATGCGTTAGGAACAAAGAGTACCGTTAGTAATAGATACTTTTCAGTGCCACAATGTAAAATAGAGCGGGAATAAATTCCTTTCATACATTTCCAAATGAACCATTAATTCGGGCAAATTGGGCGAAACCAGTGGAAATTTCATACAATCTTGATGGTTCGGTTGATTAAAACTTTTGTAGTTCTATAGTGAAATATAAAACCTTCATAATCTCTTCTTTAGCTTATGATTAATTAATTAATTGACACAAAAATCGAAATGAGAACAGAACTTATGATTGCAAAGCGAATTTGTTACTCGGGTACAAAATCTATGTGAATTTGCCCCATTTCCTGTCTAGGTTTCCATCCATACAACATTACGCATTTAAATTGCTGCCACTCTATAATAGATTGCTGAAAATTTCCCACGTACTTCATGATTTTATATAATTAAATGTCCGAGGTATCCATATTAATTCGTAAATAAAATAAAACTCCCCCAAAACTCGCCGAAAAAATCCCGCTGTTTGCGAGTTCACTCCGACAGAACTACAAATGATAAGGAGCTGAAATTTGTACACGTTATAGGACACATATGATAATTTATTGCATGCGATTTGTAGAAATATTTGAGTTATGAGAAAAAAGTTACATACATTTGAATTGAGCCTTTGATCAACAGTTTATACCTAGCGTTCGAAAAGCACACGTTAGAGATTAAACAATTTGGTAGCTTCTTATAAAGAATCAGCTCTGTTTTGCACAGAAGTTTCCATTGTTGTCATAATTTGCCATAAAAGGTGTCTCCATTTAGTATAAAGTATCTTATTGATAATTGTGGTTTCAAGAATAGAAATTGAGAGGGAAGAAAATAATTGTGTATGTGTTTTCAGCGAAGATTTAGACAATGTAGGTATTTAAACTCCCGTTAATGTCAGTGGACGAAAGTTAAATACATTCTCACACATAACTCAATAAACCAAGGATAAATTCACATAGATATATTAAAAGTTATTTCATGTTCATTTAGGAATTCATAAGTAAACATAAAATCACCTACTTCCTACAAAGTAACTGCAAACAAATCCTTCAAACACGTAATTTTGTATGGATTATTCTGTTTTTTCAAAAACAATTTCGGTAATTTTTTAAATTTTTCCCATTCAATAAATATGTTTGAAACTTACATATATTATATGTCAGTATGTTTTCTAAAATATGTTCAAGTTTCAATCCCCTATCTTTAATAGTGTTGATGTAGTGACCTCTCAAACAAGGGGATGTTTTGCGCCACCCGGTATAAGAGTAGCACACAGCGCGTGAAATCTCCACCTGCTTATCCGCACCCGGTCCGCCATTCGCAGGCGATCTCAGCGCTACTAGCGGAGGTGGTAACCGTGAAAATGTGGACTTGTTTAGTTCTTTGAAACAATAAGTCTGATGCGACGTCTATGCAACGTTAAATAAATGTCAGATTCATACGTCGTAGGCAGGTTGCAATCAGACGTATGAAGTATGTAATATGTGGACTTGTTTAGTACTTTGAAACAATAAGTCTGATGCGACGTCTATGCAACGTTTAATAAATGTCAGATTCATACGTCGTAGGCAGGTTGCAATCAGACGTATGAAGTATGTAATATGTGGACTTGTTTAGTACTTTGAAACAATAAGTCTGATGCGACGTCTATGCAACGTTAAATAAATGTCAGATTCATACGTCGTAGGCAGGTTGCAATCAGACGAATGAAGTATGTAATATGTGGACTTGTTTAGTACTTTGAAACAATAAGTCTGATGCGACGTCTATGCAACGTTAAATAAATGTCAGATTCATACGTCGTAGGCAGGTTGCAATCAGACGAATGAAGTATGTAATATGTGGACTTGTTTAGTACTTTGAAACAATAAGTCTGATGCGACGTCTATGCAACGTTAAATAAATGTCAGATTCATACGTCGTAGGCAGGTTGTAATCAGACGAATGAAGTATGTAATATGTGGACTTGTTTAGTACTTTGAAACAATAAGTCTGATGCGACGTCTATGCAACGTTAAATAAATGTCAGATTCATACGTCGTAGGCAGGTTGCAATCAGACGTATGAAGTATGTAATATGTGGACTTGTTT
The DNA here is from genome assembly GCA_934045905.1 of Leuctra nigra. Taxonomy (NCBI): domain Eukaryota; kingdom Metazoa; phylum Arthropoda; class Insecta; order Plecoptera; family Leuctridae; genus Leuctra; species Leuctra nigra. The sequence goes on along the minus strand of OW203767.1, from coordinate 25,322,723 downwards.
AGTACTTTGAAACAATAAGTCTGATGCGACGTCTATGCAACGTTAAATAAATGTCAGATTCATACGTCGTAGGCAGGTTGCAATCAGACGAATGAAGTATGTAATATGTGGACTTGTTTAGTACTTTGAAACAATAAGTCTGATGCGACGTCTATGCAACGTTAAATAAATGTCAGATTCATACGTCGTAGGCAGGTTGCAATCAGACGAATGAAGTATGTAATATGTGGACTTGTTTAGTACTTTGAAACAATAAGTCTGATGCGACGTCTATGCAACGTTAAATAAATGTCAGATTCATACGTCGTAGGCAGGTTGCAATCAGACGAATGAAGTATGTAATATGTGGACTTGTTTAGTACTTTGAAACAATAAGTCTGATGCGACGTCTATGCAACGTTAAATAAATGTCAGATTCATACGTCGTAGGCAGGTTGCAATCAGACGAATGAAGTATGTAATATGTGGACTTGTTTAGTACTTTGAAACAATAAGTCTGATGCGACGTCTATGCAACGTTAAATAAATGTCAGATTCATACGTCGTAGGCAGGTTGCAATCAGACGAATGAAGTATGTAATATGTGGACTTGTTTAGTACTTTGAAACAATAAGTCTGATGCGACGTCTATGCAACGTTAAATAAATGTCAGATTCATACGTCGTAGGCAGGTTGCAATCAGACGTATGAAGTATGTAATGTGTAGACTTGTTTACAATGGTGATTCAAACTAACTCAAAGCCAGTCTAAGCAGGCATCACCCTCAGCTGTCCAGATGGTCCAGTGGTTAGAGCGTCGGTCTACTAATCCGAAGAACGTGAGTTCGAGGCTGGTCCGGGTCATCATAATTTGTATTTGTGAATTGATCATAAATGTAACTGTCTCTTAAACTCCATTCACAGAATTGAAATATGTGTTAAACTCAAGGAGTTATCGAAGTAAACTTTTGTATTTTTGAGCGAGCTGACCAAGAAATCTAGTATTCCTGGATGTATATACAACGTCAGATAATGACGTATACTAGACGTATGTTTTCTTCGTATATGTGACGTCTATTATTGGTTCCATTTAAGTCACATTGGACGTGTATTTGACGTTATCTAGACCTCCGTGGGATGGACATTAAAACGTCTTAAGTTGGTCGTATAGACGTATAGACCTAATACTCGAACCTATGGATGTAAATACGACGTCGGAAAGTCAGAGCATGACGTATATAAAACGTATATTTTACGTGTTGGTGTTGACTGGGTTTGATCCTATTTTAGATGATAGGTACACAGTGCTCGTTGTCAGCTGTTGGAAGCTTTCCATACCTTGTTGAAAATCTGTATGATGCTACATCAATTATAAACATAGGAGCTTCTTAAGTATGCTGCGCTACTTAAGCTGCGTTCCCATACTTCGCTTTCGCTTCGCATTCGGTTCGCTTTCGCAAAATGGCTACCTTTTAACACAGAAAATCGTCCATATTTAATTTCGTCTCCGAAATGCATAATGTTGGACCAACTTCAACTTCGACGAAACCGAAACGCGCGAAATCCGGAAGTGATGCGATATATCGAATCTCTATTTCCGGTCGACCTCGAGCTTATATTCGATATTTGATTAATGAACATATGTTTTGACGTTTTGACGTTTCAACTTTCAAGTTTCACTTTTTCCGCATTTTCTTGCCGTACTTGCTTATTATCTGATTATTACCCGCCATTTTGTTTTTAACTATTGGCAGAATACTATTTATGTTTCGCGTAGTATGGGAACCCAGCTTTAGACTGTTTATGCCGCAGGACCCTCAATTGTCTTGATTAGTACTTAAGCTACTTTTTTCTCAATTATTATATAGTTAATTAATTATGAAATACTTAGTTTCAAAAAGCAATAATTTATCATCGGGATTAATCATGATTTTATAAACTCGATTTAAATGTTTTCTTTATAATATTGTAAAATTGTATAAAATCGGGCTAACTCTCCCATCCCCCGGCTAGCCCCAAGTCTGGACTGGCCTCTCCACCAGTTCTGGACTCCAACGGACCGGTGCCTCTAGGTTGACCCATCACCCCCTGACCTCCCTGAGATGAAAATACAACATTTATAAATATTCACAATAATTATAGCCTCGCTGTTGACACGACTTAAAAAAAAGAATGATCCCACATTAAATGAACATTAAACTGTGGCTCCATTACTAACTACTTTATAACCACCTAGCATAGTTCAACTTCTTCTCACTTGTGGCTTGTCGATCGTGATGCGCAACACAAAAACAACGATTACGAAAACTATTAACAGAATTTATAAACATATTTCTTCAACAAACATCCATCAAATACTGGATATTTACACGAAGTTCTTGTCTAACATCGCAGAGTTTGAAATACAGTCGAATTCGAGACCATTTGTCATACGAGAGAGTAATTCCCGATCAATCGATCGAACCCCCGGCGTGGCAAACAACTCTCTGGACAGCGGATTGGCGGCTTTTGACAGATCGAGGAGCCAATTATGACTTATTAGTCAGTTTTGAGTTGATTTAATGCCAATTAGATGGATGTTCGTGCGACTTTGGATGAGTGCTTTTGAAGACAAAGGGATGCAAACAATCACCGCAATGGACCGTATTGTGATTCGTCATAAGGGTGAAGTTATAATCCTTAGACAACGGATAATCACCCTTAAGGATGAACCATCGCTTTGAATGACTATATTCATTACATGAGATAAATTAATTCAGAAAACGCATGTTTAAATTTTAAAACATAATTTTATAATGCAACACGGGGAGAATAATACGATATGAGATAATAAAGAATTTTATAACAAAGGTTTCGTTAAATATTTTTGTTAAGAATACAGCAGTGGTTTTGACTAGTCCAGTTGCCCCATGTTAAATGGCCATATATCAAGATTTTTAAACATTTAAATGCCATTATCTCAGAAATTAAGTCGGTTACAAGAGTATTTTAACTTTCAAGTTTTCAATGCATGCAATATTAGTCGAAGAATATATAAATAGTTTTCTGTTGAAATTGTTGGTGCGGATTAAAAATAAATTGGAATAATGTAGGAAAATGAATTCGTTCCCCCATAGAGCCATGTAAAAATCCCAAACTTTGAAAACGATTTACATAAAAGTTAGGTCGGTAAGTTATAAATTTTTTGATCTTGTATTGTAGATAACACTATTAGGAACAAAATAAAATGGTTTAGAAAAAAAATGTTGCTAAATGACCTGGCGCTGGTTCATCCATAAAGGGTAATGCCCATAAGGGTAAAGTATATAACTGGACATAATGGGTTGACGGCACAATTAATTGTGAAGTTTGAAAATGGATTTAATAAGCGTTGAATATATTAAAACGTATAATATTTAACGATCATTATAACTCGTGGTTAATCTTATGAGTTTTAATTAATATAATTAAATTCTGGTTTGCCCCAGTTTATATTATCCTCGTAAATAAACACTTCGTATAAAAAAGCAATCATCTCTTCAACAATAAAAAATATCAATTCTAAACTTTTAGCACGGAACTGTAGTGATTTAAAGAATAAGCCAAAGTCACAAGTTAATTTAAAATTAAAAATATGCTTGGCGAGAGTGTAAATAATAGTGAATACGCCATAAATCAAATACCTAAAATGTACCATCCATGCACTAAATGAAAGTGCGCCAAGAATTTTTAGATTTTAAAATTAACGCTGACTTGGTAAAATTAAAAGCTGAAATACCCGATTTATAGTAGAGTATACTTCAGAAAATGACGAATCCAGAATCAGACTTTGGAAGTCGAGACTACGACGGATAATATTTGTTCTGAAGATGCCATAAAACTGACACGATTAAGAAAGTAGGTAATAAAATATTCTCCTCGTTAAATGCTTTATCTTTCTTAGCTAGTTTAGACGTCTTTCCAAGACATTTCATATTAATGTGGTTTATGTAATAATTACTATTCACCTTTATTTCATCTTCATTTTCTTATTTCATTATCCTGAATCGTATGCATAAAATTGAGTTTATTCCAAGAGAGTTTATTCCATGCTTAGAGTTGACTGTAATTCACAATTATTTACGATTTATTTCTACACATTTCTCGTCGCATCCTAGCTCCGACCCTGAGCTCTGATTGGCTATCGCATATCATATGTAGGGAGGAGAGAGTCCCCCTCATTGCTGCGTGCCTGACAACATCCGTTTCAAATCTCGTTACAAACTTTAGGTTACTACTTCATAGAAGCAGTGAAAGCAGCACTGGTTACGATATTATCTTATTTTTGTCTGGGGCTTAACGTCGCACTGTTCTGCAGCGAGGCTAATGACGACACCTCTACTAGTGCTGCTCCCTTATCGGTTGGGAGCAAAACCTTTTGCGGAACTCGAAGAAAGTTGACATGAGAAAAAAAAACAGGATTTAAACAAAAGCTTGTAATATCCCTTTGGTGTATGATCGCTGATGGAAGTTACGCTAAAGCCGGTTTCATATAAAGCGCGTTTCGCGGTTTGCGTTTCGCGTCTTTTTCTTATTACCAATCACAAGTCTGCCGTGATCTGTTTCCATGGACTTGTTATTGGTCAATAAAAAAGACGCGAAACGCAAAACGCGAAACGCGCTGAATGTCAAACCGGCTTTAACCTATACATTTAAGCCGGGTCCACATAGACCGTTTTTGCGTTTTGCGTCTTCCGGTTTTTTCTATTAACCAATCACAAGTCTCCCTTGAGTGGTTTCTGGACTTGTGATTGGTCGGTAAGAAAAAGCGGAAATCGGAAAACGCAAAAACGGTCTATGTGGACCCGGCTTTAAACGCCCATATATCGTAGCATGCACAAGAAATAAATGTCCTTTACCGCGAAGTAAAAGTCTACATCGTTTCCTAATGTAACTAAAAATAATTGAATAAAGTCACTCCCTGACCGTTAGTAAAACCGATCTCTTCTCTCTCTCTCTTCACAGGAGCAAAGTGGCCGCTGCGCTGCTCAACAAGCACCTCCAGATCAACGGCATCAGCGCCGGTCTGACGTCCATGCAGCAACCTCTCAACGGCGACGTCCAGGTGGGCGGAGGCGGCGAACAAGTGCCCGAGCCCATCGCCAGCAGCAAGATGAAGAGGGAGAGGAAAGCGGCGAGGACTCTGGGCATCATCATGTCGGCTTTCCTCGCGTGTTGGCTGCCCTTCTTTCTCTGGTGAGATAGCGTATCTCGCGCTTGAGCATCCATCTTGCGTACTCGCTAGACCACGCTCCTTGGTGGTTCTTGAATGGCTCTTTATAATTTAAATGAAGATCCGGAATAAAAAAATTTGAAAATTCGAAAAAAACGCCCTGCGGGGCAATAATTGGAAGATTATTTGATTTGGTTTGTTAATTTTAGAGTCCCTCACTTTTAATTAATTAATAATTAATAATAATAATAAATTTATTTATTGACAACGGGACCCAAGGGTCCCACAAGTGCAATACAATAAAAACACATTAAAAACAACATATTTACACAACAATAAAATCAGACTTAAAGTTCAAACAAAACAAGCAATGTATCAGAGAAATAGGTATCACATTATCACAATATTATATCACATGCCCCTGACTAGATCTACAATAACGGCTTTAAAAATATCCAATGAACAGTTATTTATATCAATTCTATCTTGAGGTAAAGTGTTAAAAGTTGAAAGAATTCTATTGATACACGAATATTTAAAATATAATAATATAAAATAATAATAAAAATATATAATAATAATATATTTAATTGCTAAAATTCTAAAAAACCGCCCTGCGGGGCAAAAATTGGAAGGTTTTTTTTATTCAATTTGTTAATTTTAGTCCCAAAATCTGTTTAAATTGCAAAAATTCTAAAAAAACGCCCTGCGGGGCAACTGAGGGCCTTCGTCAAAATATAAAAATAAACTAATAATTAAATGTATTATTTTCGGTGTATTATATTTGATTGCCTCTATTGCGGCTCCCATTATTATCCAATTTATCAATTTTTGAGAAATTGGCTCCTTCATCAAAAAAGTTGCCGACCCCTGCACTAGACTAATCCCCTGTCCAAAATCTCAATTGTAATCGAAAATGTGTGTGAACACAACTCAATTCAACTCAATCATGGACCACATTTCGATTGAGTAGCGACGCGATCGAAATAAGAAGCATGATTGAAGTCAAGGTCAAACGAAGGAAATCTTGAATTTTAAAACCAATAACTTACAAATGCATGACTCTAATTTGCATGTAACAAGCATTAAAGTTGAACGTGAACTTTCCGCAATATTTATTTCGATTGTAATTGAACTGGATCTTTGATCGAATCCTCAATGAGAACGTGGGTTTAAGAGAAAGCATCATACCAGAATCAGACATAAGACTAAGAACACTTTAAACATGATTTAAAGTTTTTAAAAAAGTGAAATTTTAATTTTTTGAACTTTTTTTAATTGTTATTGGCACTTTAACACAAATTATTTAATATAAGTCATACATTTAAACTAGGAATTATTGACTGAAAGGTCAAAAATAGTAGTAATACATCGCATTCTCATCCCCTTTTGAATAGTATTGTCGGAAAAATACGATATTTTTGATAAATAAAGATAATTATACTGTTTTCAGCACACTTCTGCTGCGGTTAACACTCAGTACAGTCCTCCAAATTGCAGTAATTAACTTTTTAAAGTTAAAGCAGGAAATTTTCCGTAAATTTTCCGACTCGCATCTCAATGGAAAATTAACGAACTCAAAAATGATTTTAAAGCTAATGGATTCTCGTCCAAACCTCCAGTTCTGACCGTCACGTTGAAGCAACAAAGTTGTTGAGAATTAATAGCTCTGTGGAGGCATTCCGTATCCACCGTGACCCGTGTATCCTGTTGAGGGATCTGCAATGGCGCCGTGGGAGATGGAAACCAAACGGACTTTCAGTGAGATTATCAAGAAGCCTCCAACCCAGCGCCAAGCTGTTCTTTGACATTCGGTCATGCATAGCATATCATCGTATATTTTCCACGTCTCTATTCGTATCATCCTGACTCGACTGAACGTTTTTCATAAAGGAACGTATCTCAATACTGTTTCGTATAATTTGAATTCGATGTGTCCTTATGGTCATCGATGATGTAACAGTTAAAAGGGCTGAGCAGTGAGCGTGGCCTTGAAGAGTTTTTTAATCGATTTTTATATATATCTTTTACCTAGATGTAATTGTTAACAAAATAGGGGGTTGTACGAGTATTGAGAACAGTTCAATGAAAATAATTTCATAGTTTGGAATAAGTTATTAGTTTTATTTTGTCCAACAGATGTTTAGTGCCATAATTTTACTAATTTTCGGGCACTAAACGTCTGTAGGACAAAGTAAATTTAATAAACCATAACAAGCTATGGAATTATTTTCATTGAACTGTTCTGAATACTCGTACAAAGCCTTATTTTGTTAACAATTACATTGGTAAAAGATATTGATAAAAATCGATTAAAAAACCCGTCAAGGTCAAACTCACTACCCAGCCGTCTTAATGATCTATCGATGAGTGAAAACTAGTCATCTGTATCACTGACAGTGATCGAGCGTAACATTCGATTTAAAAAGGGTTAACTTATTTTGGAAAATTACTTGGAATTTTTATGTCGACAGGCCAGCTTATAGTTGGTAGAGCGAGGTATATCTACATTTAATCCTGACTACAAACTCAACCGGTCATTTAGTATTTAGTCAGTGGCAGTGCAATGGCTTGACCTTACTGTTGGGTAGCTTATTTAGTTGTTAGAGCTTTCGTCCGCAAAAATAGATACATGTTTATTTTTCGCACCACAGTTCATTAATCATTCGTAGTTATAAAAAGCAATCCTTAAAATATTTTTTTCAGATAAACTCCCAATTTGATCAGTTTAAGTAGTCACAACTCGGTAAAGATGAGCCAAGTGTAACTAAGTGACAGTGGTTTTGGGTGCAAGTAGAAACTGTTTCCAACAGTTTAGCACCGACTATACTGACCTATTTGTAGTTCTATCACTTAAAAATCAGTATAACATTAAACCAATTTCAAATATGCTTATGGTCAACATATTATGTCCCTTCTTTGGCTTTCATTTTGTTTGCTGACGCTAAATTATTTTGTTATCTTTGAACCACTGAGCATATGATCGGATTTGAAAGCACGAACTATATGACAGTTGAAAGTTACAGAAAAATAGAACAAAACCATTTCAAAAAACTTCATGCACATTTTCTTTTCCTCTACTCTAGTTTCTTTCCTCTTCTAAACCCAACCTCGTCACCGTCACATCTCTCAATTCAATCTAGATTATTTCTATCTCACACTTGAGCGCCTTCTTCTGGTGTAAGAATAGAACACAATACCGCCTTCTATTTGCTGCTTCCAGCTTCTAGGTCACACAATGTACTTCCTACTTGTTACAAGATATCATTTGAAGTGGTACATCATTTTACCACGCAGAATCTAGAACTCAGCAATCTAAGAATAGCCAAGCCAACCGCACTTTATACCTTCGTATATCTGATACCTTTTTTATGTCACAAAGGTAGCATGATTGAAGTAGAAACTTCCTATTGTGTTCTCAAATTGGCAACTACAAATCATATTGACCCCGATATGTGTTAAATTCACTGGTTTTACATCGATCTGCAAGACTTTTGATACAATTTCTGCAGCGTCTATCTATTATATTGGCAATGTAGGGTTAACTTTGAAAAATAACTTTAACATACAAGTTTGAAGACGTGTAACAGCACACAACTTTAACATGGGAGGTAAAGGTCAATCATTTCGAATTTTGTTTCAAACTTTTAATACAGCACACGTTGGTATTGTTTTTAATTTGTTTACTGTTGATAACATGTCCATATGCCCACCAGAAAAATAGTATTATGTTCAAATCTAACCGCACAAAAAATATCTTCATTATCGCTTAAAAATTTCAAGATTTCACTTGGCTGCCGTAAAATAACATAGGGGATGCAACTCAATTTATTTCAGAAACTAGACACGATTCAATTTTTTGAAGGAAGTAGGTATTGTGTAAGTCCTAATGAATATTAATGAGTGATTAACGCTCTGAACTTGTATTCCGGAGGCCCGGGTTCGTTTCCCGCGGTCGTCCTTCCTGACTGGGGTTTTTTCGTGGTTTTCCCTCAGTCGACAGGCAAATGCTGGGAAGGTACCCTGCTTATAGGCCACGACCGCCTCCTTCCCACCCTCCATCCTTACCTACTCTTTACCATCATCTTCTAATCATCATCAATCCGTCGCCATTAGCCTCGCTGCAGAACAGTGCGACGTTAAGCCCCAGACAAAAAAATAAGTACACACAAAATTATGAAGATATGAGACCATGCCCCAAGTTATCGGGCCACCTTAAATGATTTTGAGCGTGTAAATGGGGCTTTACACAAGTTTTGATGCGAATAAAAGTTCTTAGCATTGAATGTCTTCTTAGTTCCGCTTCTTAACGTGCTTTGCTGGAAGATTGAACAAAAGTAGCTAATATTGCTCTCCACCTGGTCGGGCTTCTTCTCTCTCATCACGCTGAAATCACCTGGCAACAATGTTTCTCCCGAGCTTGAGAAGTTCTCCAACTCCGTTTGGAGCTCGTGGACTTTAAGACAAGAGAGGAAGCTATCTCCGTAGAGAGAGACAGTGTCAATATGTAGACGAGTTGTCTCTCAGGACGAACTTTAAAGTAGATACTCTTCTCGTCTTATGGAGTGGAGATAGTGTGGAGGAAGTGGAGGAAGTGGAGAGTTAAACGAGGGTGTAATGCGGGTTGACGGATACATTAAATACACACGAACCAGGCCCCAGTGGCGTAGATGCGTGAGGAAACCGGCAGGGGCGCAGGGGTGCAGTCCTAGTAAAATAAGTGCCAGAGGTGGGAATTTTTTGAAAAAAATAAAATTTTTAGTGATGATTTTACGCATTTGGGACCTAGTTGTAAAACATATTTTAAAATTCTCTAATGTAACAAATAATAAGATGCAATTTAATTGCATTTTTAAGAATAAAATCGTAAACCATTGATGAATTTAATGGATTTTGAAAAAAAAAGTCAGAGCACGCCCTGCCCGTTTCCAAAAAGGGCGCCGCCCGGGCCCACTGCATCCCTGCAGGGGCGGACTCGGGGCCAATTCTTGAGCTTTTATGTTATGAAACCATTCACGTTAGCATTGTTAAAAACTTGAAAAAGTTTACAAGCAGCTTCAACTTTTTAAGTTGACGCAAGATACATGCCATTATATTCGCATGCATGCAATTCGAATGCTCGCTTATCAACGCGTTCAGAGCGTTTTCCTTATGTTTGTTTCGTACTGCAACGCTTGATCTTTCATTATACACCTATAGCAAAGAAAGCAACGGCGTCCCTAAAACCAATACTGAATGATTGTAAACAATAATTATTTGGAAAAGTAGGTTCTGATTAGGTTGCCCTTCAAGCAATTTGGAATTATTTTACGTTTAACACAATTGTTACACTTTAAAAAAAAAAATTAAAGGGAAAGTACAAGAATACAAATATTGCGAAACTTGCATGAATTGTGTTTAATATCCGTTGGCATTATCAGTATAGTAGCTATAGCTTCTTGCTACCTTTACTAATTTATCTTGCAAAGTTTAAATCTCAAGATGTCACACCTTTTAGTCCATTTCAAACGCCTCGACTTCATGTGCAGTTGAGCTGGCAATTCTCTCACACTAGGATATAGCGCTCCACATCTTAGTTCACAACATAATTGTGCAACGGTTCATTTAGTCCTGTAATGCATCGTCTCAATTGGAAACTCAAGGCCAATAACACTCCATTGCACTGTGCAACGGTCAAGAGATAGCAGCACCATCGCATCTCGTTTAGTGTGACGTTAGGCCGTGAATGACCATATCCCGTTTTACACTGATTGACACTTTAATTAGATTTGTATGTTGCTTTTAGTTAGAAACTTGTTATTCTACTTGACAGAAAAATTGCAGCATCCGTCGCTTTCATTAATCACAAATACATCACTTGTTCCCCGTTTCAAACTTTACGTACTTGTTACATTCAATAATCTAATTAATTTCAGTCTTTGAATATGTCTCAATGAGTTTAAATGACTCTTCGAGTCTTAATATTCTTTTGAAGTCTGGTGTAGTGCCTAACGTCTTTATCAAATTTAAATTACAGGGTCCTCTATAGGTACACAGTACCAGTGTAAAATGGCATGCGTAGCCCAGCTCAAACCGCACAACCAATCCATCTGAAATTTTGCACACAATTGCTAACGTATTCGGTCCCTGGGATCGTTTTTAAACGGTATCCTGTGATTGGTTCAAATTTAAAAATATATATATATATATTTCGATTGGTTGGTCCGATCAATTTGAAATTTTGCAAGGTCATTGCAACCAACATTGTCCCCAATCTTACTAAGTTTCAGCTAAATCCTCTTGGTTAAAATTAAAACCCATCTTTCCTGTGATTTTTGAAATTTAAACTAGAACCGATTTACCGATCAACTTAAAACTTTGCATGGTCATTAGGACCAACATTTTAGATATTTGCCAATTTGAAGACTAATCTGTAGTAATTTTCATAAGTTATTGTAATTCTAAGAACATTTTATTCTATAATCTTAAAATATTTCAAAATTGTATACTAAATTTGTATCCCTGCCTACTTCATACTTCAGTTCCAAGTCATGTAGAGCAGCTGATACTTGCTCACGCATATCAAATCGGATGCAGTGGCTAGAAGGCTCGCTCATCAACGCGTTATGCTGGCTTTACATGCTCCGTCATCTTCCGTCAACGTCCGACACCGTCCGACGAAAACGACCACGTGACCCGTCTCGACCAATCAGAGCCATCCCCAAAAATCTCGGACGGCGAGGGATTGGTCGAGACGGGTCACGTGGTCGTTTTCATCAACGCGTTATGCTGACTTTACATGCTCCGTCATCTTCCGTCAACGTCCGACACCGTCCAACGAAAACGACCACGTGACCCGTCTCGACCAATCAGAGCCATCCCCAAAAATCTCGGACGGCGAGGGATTGGTCGTACGGGTCACGTGGTCGTTTTCGTCGGACGGTGTCGGACGTTGACGGAAGATGACGGATCATGGAAAGCCAGCTTTACACTGAGCGTTTTTCTATAGTATATCTTGTCAATGGTAACTTGAGAAGGCAATCCGAGTCTCTGTGGCAGCATTTAGTCAGATCCAAGTGGCTGTGAAGTTGTTCCACCACTGCTAAGTAAACTCGTGTCTTGCCTCGGTGACTCGAGAGCAAGAGCACTTTACATCCCAACTGTCTCACCCCAGAGCTCTACATGAGTACACTACGTCATCTCTCATGTCACAGTGTACATTCCACCTCGATTAAAACCAAGAGATAACACATCCAACCGCTAATGATAAGGAAAAGTATGATTCACTTTTGAAGTAAGTAAGTCGTAAATATTTAATTGAACGTGACTCCAATCTGGCGAGAGATTCAGCTTGAAATGACTTCCTGAGTGGATTGATTAAAACTTGGGGGAGAGCTCGGAAGTCGTGTGACGAGATTAAGCCCTTGGATAGAAACTCCGTCGTTTTACTTGGATCATTAAGTGGGGACTAAGAATCCATTTCAATTCCGTCGCGGAGGTGAGAAGATTCTTTACAACGCCAACTGTTTCGGGAGATAAATGTAGAACATGAAGCAAGATTAACGTGACGAGAAAAGTCAATAGTGAGCAAGTCAGTTGCCTCATGAAGATCATCTTAGAAATGTAGCTTAGTTAATTTGTTTTAAATAAATATGTACTAGGAAAACGCCCTGTTAACGCATTGATAAGCGAGCCTTCGTACTGCATGCGAATTAATGTGCGTTTGCAAGTTTCTGCTCTAGAGACCTTGGAACTGTAGCGTCGAAGTAGCAGTGATAAAATATTTTGAGAAATTTGACAGAACACACAAAATATCCGTTTAATGTCAATAACTTTTGGATTTAAAGACAGATTAGTCTGAAAGTAGTCAGGACAGATAATGTTAGTCCAAATAACCATCCAAAGTTTAACTTAATTTTCCAAAAAAAGTTACAGGATCTCGTTCAAAAGCTTGCTCATACGAAATTAGTGAGTGTACAAAATATCAGACCGATCGGTTGAACGATTTGATCTCGGCATTGCGTACAATAACACGAAAAACAAACAGAGAAAGTGGCATAAGAGTCCCTCACTTACGCTCGCTACGCTCGCTTAAGCACAGTTTCCCATATAGGGAATTTCAAAGTGTATTTACTGGTAAAATAACTCATGGTTACTTAAGCCACACACATATTTCGGTCCGGTTGTTCAACTATCTGTTTTGTTCATTACGGTTATATTGCAATGATACTTGGGAATTACCACTTAAAAAGTCTGTTACACTTATACAAGATTTGCAAACCTTCCCTTATGGCTATAAGAGATTAGAAATCGCTGGCAATAAGATGATGATATGCGATACATAATAATTCTCTAGCCTCAAGGATTTCACTAGTAAGGATGTAATGGAAGAGAGGAAAATCAGTACAGGTGTGACGGTGTATTACTAGTCGGTATGTTCAAACGCGTGTAAACATATACCGGTCTAAGTTCAATGGCAATACATATAAACCGGGAGATGATTACAACAATCTAGTAAATGGGTGTCCAAAAGGCGAATAACAAAGAGGTCAATAACCTTGTACAAATATACCGGGTAATGATTAAGCAGTATACATAAAACGGAAAGAGATTACTACAATCAAATAAATTGGAAAAAAATATTAAAAGCCCGTGATATTATTACTGCATATTAAATTATACCAAAAATGAAAACCAACCCCTAATACCAAGGATATACAAAATGAATGTATAATATTAAACCGCAAAATATTATTACTGCATTTAAACCACAAATAGACACACCCTTAAACACAAAGATGTACAAAAGAGTGTATAATAATAATAAACCGCGTGATATTAATACTGCACTTAGTTTTAAACCACAAATAGACACAACCCTTAAGTATAAGGGTGTGCAAAAGAGTGTATACTAATAAACTGCGTGATATTATTACTACACTTAGTTTTAAACCACAAATTGACAACAACCCTTAAATACAAGGGTGTACAAAAGAGTGTATAATAATATACCGCGTGATATTATTACTACACTTAGTTTTAAACCCCACATAGACACAACCCTTAAATACAAGGGTGACAAAAGAGTGTATACTAATTTACCGCGTGATATTATTACTGCACTTAGTTTTAAACCACAAATTGACACAACCCTTACATACAAGGGTGTACAAAAGAGTGTATAATAATAAACTGCGTGACATTACTATACACTTAGTTTTTACCAACAAATAGACACAACCCTTAAATACAAGGATGTGCAAAAGAGTGTATACTAATAAACCGCGCGATATTATTACTACACTTAGTTTTAAACCTCACATAGACACAACCCTTAAATACAAGGATGTACAAAATGTACGTATAATGAAAAGCCGTGTGATATTATTACTACATATAATTTTTAACCTCATATAGACACAACCCTTATATACAAGGATGTACAAAATACCACTTGGTTTATTAGTACACACCCTTTTTTACATCCTTGTATTTATGGATTGGGTCAATTTGTGGTTAAAAAGCAAGTGCAGTATTAATATCACGCGGTATATTATTATAAACTCTTTTGTACACCCTTGTATTTAAGGGTAGGGTCAATTTGTGGCAAAAACAAAGTAAATAAATAATATAACAGCGGTTTATTAGTATACACTCTTTTGTATATCCTTGTATTTAAGTGGTGGGTCTATTTATGGTTTAAAACCAAATGCAGTAATAATATCACGAGGTTTATTAGTATACACTCTTTTGTACCCCCTTGTATTTAAGGGTTGTGTCTATTTGTGGTTTAAAACTAAGTGGAGTAATAATATCACGTGGTATATTAGTATACACTCTTTTGAACACCCTTGCTTTTAAGGGTTGTGTCTATGTGGGGTTTAAAACAAAGTGGTGTAATAATATCACGCGGTTTATTAGTATACACTCTTTTGTACACCCTTGTATTTAAGGGTTGTGTCTATTTGTGGTTTAAAACTAAGTGCAGTAATAATATCACGCGGTTTATTAGTATACACTCTTTTGTACACCCTTGTATTTAAGGGTTGTGTCTATTTGTGGTTTAAAACTAAGTGCAGTAATAATATCACGCGGTTTATTAGTATACACTCTTTTGTACACCCTTGTATTTAAGGGTTGTGTCTATTTGTGGTTTAAAACTAAGTGGAGTAATAACATCACGCGGTTTATTAGTATACACTCTTTTGAACACCCTTGCATTTAAGGGTTGTGTCTATTTGGAGGTTAACACTAAGTGGAGTAATAATATCACGCTGTTTTTTTATTACACACTCTTTTGTAGGGATGGAGCGAACCTGGATTTTGATATCGACTATCGATATCATTTATATATCGATATATATCGATATATCGATATCGCGATATATCGATATATTGAAATATCGAAATATCGAAAAATCGATATATTGAAGTATCGTTATATTGAAATATCGATATATTGAAATATTGAAATATCGAAATATCGATATATTGAAATATCGAAATATCGAAATATTAAAATATCGAAAAATCGATATATTGAAATATCAAAATATCGAAATATTGAAATATCGAAATATCGATATATTGAAATATCGAAATATTGATATATGACAATATTATATTTCGATGTAGGTATGGAAATATTGATATATCGCATAAATGCCTTAAATGCCTTAAATTGCTCCTAAAAATGATAGGAAATTCAAAAGAAAATTTAAACAGAAATAACACAGCCGTTCCAAAATATAGGGTCACCGGCCAGATAAGAAAGAAATGTGAATAATCTGAGAAATTGTTCTAAAATCTGATAAACGCTGCACTGCAAATATGAATTATTTTGCCATAGTAGGTATAAACTTCAATTAAGAATATAGTTGTATCATACGGTAAAGCTTCGATATATCGATATTTCAATATATCGATATTTCAATATTTCAATATTTCGATATTTCGATATTTCAATATTTCAATATTTCAATATTTCAATATATCGATATTTCAATATTTCGATATTTCGATATTTCAATATATCGATATTTCAATATTTCGATATATCAATATATCGATATTTCAATATTTCGATATATCGATATTTCAATATATCGATATTCAATATATTCAGGTATCGATATTTCGATATTTTTTTGATATCGATATATATCGATATATCGATATTTTCTCCATCCCTAACTCTTTTGTACACCTTTGTATTTAAGGGTTGTGTTATTTGTGGGTAAGAACTAAGTGCAGTAATAATATAACGCGGTATATTTTTATACATATATTTGGTACATCCTTGTATTTAAGGGTTGTGTCTATTTGTGGGTAAAAACCAAGTGCAATAATAATAACACGCGGTATATTTTTATACATTCATTTTGTATATCCTTGTATTTAAGGGTTGTGTATTTGAGGTTTAAAACCAAGTGCAGTATTAATATAACGCGGTTTATTATTATACATACATTTTGTATATCCTTGGAAATAGTTGTTTTTAAGTGAATAATCAATTTCTGGTATATTTGTACTACTTTTTAACTTAATATGAAAGATGATGACTACGTTGAACATATGCCGGGTTATGTTTATTGCCCTACAATTAACCCGGTATATGATTAAATTCACTAATCATCTCCCGGTTTATTTGTATCGCGTTGAACTTATACCAGCAGTACTAATATACCGTTACACCGGCATGAAGTATAATCCATGTCGAAAAACACCAATCCGAAGGACAGTGTGATATTAACAACAAGGGCCTCCACAACCCATGTCGTTGAGAGACATAACAGGTGGAGGGAGGTCGTCACACTAACCCTCAAACACCCCAGTCTTTCTAGATCAACTAGCAAGCTGTACTTGAGCGGTCACCCATACAAGTATTGGCCGCATTCGATCTTGAGTTGTATTTCATTTGTGACACGTTTCACCATTACCATATTAAATTGTTTTCAAAGTGTTAAAAGTTTGGGACGCACCCTCTACGCTTTCTGCCTCCCCCCTCCCGTGGAATTTGATCCATACTTGACTTCCTTTCCACCCTTGACTAACAAACAATTATGAATTCTCGAAACGTCGTTTCTTAACACCAAAAAAGCAAAGTCCGTTCTCGTTCCAATTCCCTCCCAAGTACTGTACCAAACACTTCTAACATCTAAAAGAAAAACGCAAATACTAATTTAACTTCGAATTAAAAATAGTTAATTAACATTAAGTATCTAACTGTATCAAGAAAATAAGTATGTATACTACATTTTAAAAATAAACCTTTTTACACTGAAACGCTAATTACACTTCTGCAACTTATCTAATTCCTTTTATGATTCTACAACTAAGAAAATAAGTTAAGAAGCAATTTCGTTCCCTCTTCCAATTTTCTATTTGCAAAGTAAGTTCTCTAACGCATAATAATTTTCACAATTATGACCCCACAGTAAATATATTTATTTACCCGATTCACTGCTTTTTACAACCACCAATCAGCTTGCAGCCTTGCACCAGAGACTTTAATAATTATATTATTCTCTCTCTTAACTAAACTTGGACTTTCATTCAAGTTACACAAACGTCCCATCAAATGCATATTACGTAATAACCATGTAATCAGTGAACATTACGTAATCAACGCTCGAGTAAATTGTCATTGACGTAATTTCGTTAAAGACCCTCTACGAGTAGTTTGTAGGCAAAACTTTGCTTGGTGCTTAAGGGAATGGTGACAGCTAACGTTTTAACGGTATTTGTAGAATAAGTTACGGGCTATATTCTAGGGACTCTTGAATAGATATTATGAGTCCTTCGAAGAATACGATCAGTTTTCTTGTAGTTGTAGATAAACGATGCTTCAGGTGAAAGTTTTGTAGACAAGTGAAGCTTCGGGTGAATGTATTGTAGATAACTGATGCTTCGGGTGTATGTATTGTAGATAAGTGCTGATTCGGGCGAATGTATTGTAGATACGCGTTGTATCCAGGCGAATGTATTGTAGATACGCGTTGTATCAGGCGAATGTATTGTAGATAAGCGATTATGATTAAGGTAACTGTATTGTAGGTAAGAGTAGGCGAATGTTTTGTAGAAAAGCGTGGTTTCAGGCTTATGTATTTTAGATAAGCGATGTTTTAGGTGAAAGTACTGTAGACAAACGTGAAAGTGAACGTAATAGGTGAACGTATTGGGGATAAACGACGCTTAGATGAATATATTGTACACTCCATGCATAAACTATGCTTCAGGTGAATGTATTGTAGATAATCTATGCTTAGGTGAATATACAGTAGATAAACTTTGCTTTGGGTGAATGTATTGTAGATAAACGTTTTTCAAACGAATGTATTGCAGATAAACGATGCTTCAGGTGAAAGTACTGTAGATAAACTATGATTAGATTAATATATTGTAGATAAACTGCTTCAGGTGAATGTATTGTAGATAAACTATGCTTAGGTGAATGAACTCTAGATTAACGATATTAAGGTGAATATATAGTAAACTATGGTTCAGGTCAATGTATTGTAGATAAACGATGCTTAGGTGAATGTATTGCAGACAAACGATGCTTAGGTGAATGTATTGTAGACAAACGATGCTTAGGTGAATGTATTGGAGATCACATCGCGGTCGTCGAGTAGATGCGATGGTTGTTGAGGTATCGTTGCCGTCGTCTCGAGAGAGCTGCGCTCAGTTACTTGTGTCCGACGAGACAGGGGGTGGGTGGGGGGAGGGGGAGGTGACGGATCGGGAGTTTTAGTCCACACAGGAGCAGGACAGGAGAAGGGAAAGTGGGCATGTAAATCCCAGGCACACTGCAGAGAGAGAGAGAGAGAGTGTGTGAGAGAGAGAGAGAGAGAGAGAGAGAGAGAGAGAGAGAGAGAGAGAGAGAGAGAGAGAGAGAGGGGTGGGGGAGGGGGGATGGGGACAACCGCGACATTTTATTTCGCTCGTGATGGTATTAAGGTGGGACATGCGAAAGTATACGGCATTAGGTGTGATATTTGCGACCTTGAGGAAAGAACGTACAGGAGCGCTGATTTCATTCTTTTTGTCTTGATATTGTTGCAAAACATTTCTATCTTAACTTCATAGGTTGATATTGTTCAGGGAAAACAGTCAAACAATTGTGAGCATAAATGTAAACGTATTCCCGTTGACTGGATATAAGTAGGCAAATATTCCATCTAATTAAGTACGAGTGTCATTACCAGGGCCTCCGAATGTTTGATTTATCCGCAGGTGTGCCTGATGACGCCCACTACACAAAGTTCAAAGCTCACATTTTATTTATCAATCAGCACACTTCATATGCAAAACAGAAAACTCCCACGCAAAAACTTCTAACCGATTTTCAATAAACCTATACCTGCACACCGCAGCAAACCAACGCCTACTCTTGTATTCTTTAATATTGTTCACGTTTTTCAGACGATTCAGATTGTTTTTTTTGTTTAAAGCAATATGAGTGTTATTGGATTCCTTTCCACTTCAACATTCAGGAAAACAAACTCGAGGAAATTCTCAGAATCTGATTGGACAGGACAAAATATGAATAATTGAATGATGATTGAATGGATTACTGAATGAAAGACACGGACATTCATGATATTTTAAGTAAGCACTGGTTAAGGTGATTCATGCGCTCGGCCGTTTTGGAAAAGAGAGAGAGAGAAATTGTTTCATAAGTGGGTGTAACTTTGATAGGATGCTCACATGATTCTGATTGTATATTAGTAGCACTTTTTCATTTTTGTAATTGCATTGTTAATTAGGCGCTGGTTATTCCACAAAGCCGCTCAAAACTATGAAATTTCTGATGCGATTGGAGAACATACCCGTGAACCAATTGGTCTCAAATTTGAATCATGATTCGTTAAAAGATAATCTTAGGGTCATCACTTGGCACATTTTTAAAATTAAATTTCATACGGCAGCCATTGCGACAAGAAAATATACAATTTTTCACCAAAAATGAACTAATTATTACTATTTAACGAGGCAAAAAATTTAAAATGTATCAAGTGATAACCTTAGGGTTGTCTTTTATCTAATCATAATTAAAATTTCAAATCATTTCGTCAACCCATTTTGTCTCCAATCGTATCCAAAAAAGTGCCTGCAACAAGCGGCAAAATCGCTCGCGTTTGCACCACCTTAAGAGATTAATATTTTGTATCACGTATTTCACGCAAATTATGGATGAGGTATTCAGTCGGGTGAGGGAACATAATAAGGTAGTTGAAATGGAAATGAGCAATTCTGTGACACGAGTTACATTGAGTATTATAATGGAATTGTGTGACGCTTAACTCAAATCCTTCGCGGATCGCAAAGTACGTATTAACCTAAAAGCATTTTTATATTTCTGTAAGTCAAATAAGAAAACGACGACATAAATTCGATGTTCAAACTTTATTTACGCAAGTTTTAATGTTGGTTTTAGTAGTTTTTAAGATTTTATTTCGACGCTACCTAGTGGATTATGAAAATTGTACAGCCGCACAATACCAAACATCTTGGTTGTCTGTGGGGCTGCTTTTTTCCTTTTAAGGAAAGTTTGATTTTCTTAAAGGCATTCAAGACTTAATATTTACACTTTATAATTCCGTCAAAGCTGATGGTGGGGAGGGGATTGCATGGAATCAGCCCATCATCTAACCTCATTCATTAACTTTCCTTTAAGAGATCGCATTTTAATTCGCAGTCTCGGAGACGACAGATGTTGATGCGACAAATTTGCAGCAGATTACGTGATTTTTGTGCATTATTCACCACTTCTTCCAGAAGATCTCCTTTAAGTTTTGAGTGGTTTTCAAATGGTCATTGAGTCGTTCAACCAATCGATCTGAAATTTTGCACACATACTAATGTCATATGAGCGGTCTAGTGTATAGATTTTCAACATGAAACTGTGTTTTTTTTTTAATTTAAACTGGATCCGTTTGACCGATGTACGCTTCAAATTTTGATGGTCATCGGGCAAAACATTTTGGTGTTTTGTTGACAATTTTCAGACTAATCTGTAGTTATCTTTAAACGTTATCGACAATTTACGGACTTTTGTGCGTGTTCGGAAATATTCGTCAAATTTCTTGTATAGCTAGCTCAATGCTGACGAATTCAAATTTCTTGAAGGAAATTTGACTGATATTTTACAAACACGCATAAAAGTCCGTAAATTGTCAATCACTTTTGAAGATAACGACAGATTAGTCTGATAATTGTACAAAAGAAGAGTTCTTTGACTCATTTCGTTTCGGCTTTTTCCAAGGTCTGTAGAACACAGTGTTGTGGCAGATAACCTATTTACGTTATCTAGATAAAGATAATGACCAAAAATTAATCCATAACAGATAAAAGATACAAATTTAAAAATGTATATAAATGCGGATAGACTCACACAAATATTTTAAAGTTATTCTCATCAAGTTTCTTCAGAAAACGGATAAAATCTATGTTTTTTCCTTTTTTGTTATCTAGATAATTAAAATCTTAGATAAAATATAAACTATTAATTTATCTAGATAAGATAATAGATAATCACTGAAAAATGTATCTAGATTAGATAATAATTAATAAATTATTATACCTATATCTTTATGGCCTTTTTGCCACTTCAACAGCAGGTAAAAAATGTGCAAATGATTTTAAGGCAACAACAATATTACTTTGGCCGCCACACTCAACGCATTTACTACAACTAAACATTGTATACAATAACTAATTTAACATTTATTCATCATATTCCTCTTCATTTACTTCTTCTTCTTCTTCTTCTTCCCTTTTTTCCAGCAATGCGCTCAATTCTTCATCATCTTCCCACCAACGCTCCTGCTCCACAATCTCATAATTTTTCACTCCTCTTGCCTTCAAATCACCTCGTATCTGTTCCTATCTAGATAAATTATCTAGATAAATTATCTAGATAAGTCAAAGCACTGGTAGCGCAGAAACTTGCATACGAATGCTCGCTCATCAACGCGTCTTCTCACAACGCCCCTCCTCTGTTCCAGGTACGTCATCACGACTCTCTGCGGCTCCGAACACTGCTACTGCCCTCCCGTCGTCGTCGCCGCCGTCTTCTGGGTCGGCTACTTCAACTCCGCCCTCAACCCTCTCATCTACGCCTACTTCAACCGGGAGTTCCGCGCCGCCTTCAAGAAGACGCTCGAGTCGTTGTGCGAGTTCGTGGCTATCCGGCGTCGCCTCCGTCCCCGGCGCGACCCTCTGTACATGGGTGGACGACGTCCGGACGGCACCAACAGCAACGCCTCCTCCGAGATCCACATGAACAATCATCTGCGCGCGAATCGCGGTGGGCTTGTGCATCATATCAGTGACCTTGACTCGAATATGCAGACGGAGGCGGTGATTTAAACTCGAGGAAGTTTCGGTTGAGAGAAATCGTGTGGAAATGGAAATGAATAGGTTGGGGAAATTGTTTAAAACTAGGTTTGAATGTTGACACCAAGATCTGAAGGAATTGGTGGAAATTGGTAGAAACTACGCACTACTCCATATCTTAATATAAATGTAAATGTTTAGATTTTTTGATATATTTCAACGTAATCTTTGTGTTGATTAAACCTTAAATTTAAATATTTGTGGCAAGTCAAAACACAAAATTTAAATTTTTGAACAAGTTGGAAAACCTCAGGGAAATGTTTAAAGTTATAAATTTAACCATTTTTCTGAGTAGATCAAAAAAAGAATTCAAATATCCAATCTTGTATTTTTTTGTAATAAAATACTTAGAATCTTGTTGAAAGATATGCGATACGCTCAGTCCAAAGCTTACCGAAGGAATGGATTTCCATGGTAAATGTAGAAGCTATTGTCTTGTCTATTAAATGTTATGGTTCCATCCTAGAGGGAGGAATTGATATTCCATTTCCCTTCCCCAGGCTGCAGTAGACAGTAAAGTGTTTTAATGGATCGTATGTTGGCGAAACATCAATAAACAGCACAGCTAAGTACGTCGTTGTTTAGAAGTCACTCTGTTCTGAATTGCCTTCCATTAAATCAAGAGTAAATATCACGGTTCAGTAGTTCTAGTAATTTCCACAAGAGAAGATACGTATTATATTTTCATGTGTTTGTGGCAAATGTGTGAAGACGGTCATGAAGAGGAAAAATAACCAACCGAAGTGAAAACTAGAATTGATGACTGTTGAAAGTCACGACTTGACGCTTCTAATTCGGTCCGGCGTATACCGAGACGCCAGTCGCTTATTAATGCTTCCAAGTGTTCGAAACTGTCACCCAGGCAACCCCCCTTTCCCAACCCCCACCCCTCAGCTGTCATCCCGGGCTGAAATTCACGGCGACGGCCTCTTTTGACGCCGTCACGTTATCGGTTTCCTTCAATCAATCCACTCATCATTCCCTTGGTACTTCCACATGTTTAAAAAGAGAAATAACCGTCGACATTTTTGAATATTTCAGGACGGATTCCGTATTCTATGTAATTGTATCAAGAACGTGGATACCAGCAACAAGTGATTTGAATTAGATAGAACTGAAGGCAAAGTGCATTATGATAATGGCGGGATTTGAGCCAGATTCGAAGAGAAGATTTTCCTGCTGAATGTTGAGACAATTGAGACTGGAACTTGAGCAGCTATTTTCAATGTGTAAACGGCAGAAGCAAGATACATTATACTGCTCTTGCGGCGGTGGAAAGTGTCGGGAAATGGAAATGGAAATCGACTCATGAAAGCCCCGGAGAGAAAACGTTTCTCCACCAGGGATATTTTATATAACAGAGAGTTGAAAGTTTTAAATATATTTTAATGATGCTGAAAGCGACAATCGAAGAAGACTCTCATTAATTTTTGGAAAGAGTGAGTAATTTAAAACATATTCTATTCTGTGAACTATTGCTGAAATGTAAAACGTGAAACAGGGTTTAATGTTAAGAGTTGGCTTTTAGAAGCTGACTGTTCTGTTAGTGATCTCATTATGGCTGTTCCTACAGTAATTCAATGACAAGTAGAATTAAGTAGATCTAATGAAAGTTTACTAGAGCTTTTTAAGCTGTCGGATATGATTTATTTCATAAAGAGCTTTCACCCACAGAGATGCTTTTTAAACCTGTGACATAATTCACATGACTGAGTTTAAACATTTTAAAACTTTTTTTATAATATTTCTGAACAGTTTCTTCAAATAGGTACTGATATTTCATTTCATAATCATTTGAAATATAACGTATATCTTCACTGACAACTTATTTAAATTATTTTCAAGTGTCAAGTTTATATGTATTTAAACTCATTACATTGTATATATGAAATTTGAAGACACAAAACAATTTTTTCAATCTCACTACATTTGGTGGCAGATGTAGGTCCTCAAAAATTATTTTATTTAGAGTCTACACTGGCACATAAAATGCTTGTAATAATTTACAAAAAACTTTTTTCTAGCAGAAATCTTGTACCTCTGATATAATATCCGTGGAACTAAATCGCCGTTTCCCCAGGGCCTGTAAATGAGGCGTGAACACAGGGATTTGGCTATATTTGTCGTCTCGAACTCGTGATCTTTATTGCGTAAATCTCCCGCGTTACGCCATCTTGTGTGACGACGCCGATAAGCCGGTATTATTGAATGAAAACTCCGACGTCTCGAGGCTTTCCCTCCTCTTCGCTTTTCCTCACTTTTCCGACCGAAGAAAGGAAGAAAGATAACGATCATGTAGCTCTGTGTTCTTTTATCATGTAAATTTAATACAAACTCGGAGTGGCTCCGAGCTAGACATGTGTAGCCAGGGCTGAGCAGTATTCAAATGCTGTTTTAGAATACTGACTTCAACATTATATCATTTAAAATTCCAAATATCAATTTTTTGTCTTCTTAAAAAGTATTTGCCTACGCAATATTTTTTTAAATTAAAGTTTCATTAGAATCCTGTTTAATTAAGTCATGCTTAAAAATTAACTGACATTTTCTATCTTCTTAGCTTTTACTGATTATATTTCTCTACCTGAGAAGTAAAAGGCCCGAAGTCCACTTTATCGCTTTAGCCTGTCAATTGCAATTTAATTGAAATCAAACCCTTACAGTTAAATTGAAATACTGTCACAAAATGACTGGTGTCACTATTACAAAATATGATTAGATGAAGGCAGAATTACTGGTTTTTTAATTCACATCAAAAATAATTTCATTTCATCACGTACCTCAGAGGTACAGGTTTTTCTTCGTTTAATGAGTAATGTCAGCAGAATTATCAGTCTTTTAAAGTATTCAGAGATCGAAGATTTTTAAATAAATACTAATGATGTATTTTGGTACTTAGAAACTCATTACGTTAATGGTTGTGATGAAATGTGCTGATGGCTCTCTGAAGTACTTTGCCCATCCCTGGCTATCCGGATGATTTTTCACTCTCGTAGCAAATCCTCTGGAATACTCTGTTTTCCGTTCTGTTTATAAATCTTTACACCAACGCACAAAAGAGCGCTCAACACTTTATCTGTTTTGCTGATTCCGATGTAAAAGAATAGCAAATACAGTAGGCATCGGTTTGCGAAGAGAAAAACCGATCCAATTTGAATTTCCCAAAGTGCTGATACATAAAAAAGGACTCAGCTTGAGGTAAACCGAAGGTAAATAATATCCTTCTGCTTTCAACATTTATATTGGCTAAAGTAAATTTTACTCTTTTAACCATTGAACGGTTTCCCACAAAACAAATTTGTTTTATTTACTTTTATATGCAAAGACTGGAGATTAATTTATTGCCAAGGAAAAAAGGATAAACAATCGTAATTAAGAAAAGTAAATATACACAATTTCCTGATGTAATAATCTGAGAATTTAAATTCAGTCCGTAGGTATTCATCGTTACTACTTTCACTAATACAAATATTTTATCGGTTCATTAGTATTCATGTTGATTATTAGAAGAGAAAATGGCGTACCTAATTCATAGTAATTAAAATTCTTTCCCATTAACTTCATTTTGTATCTTCTGTTTTATTCCTTTCAAAACAAATTCTTCTAAATACAAACTTTCCTGAAAGACAAAGTAATGTTTTCAATCCAAGTTTTTCATTTTAGCACATCTACTGAAATTGTCCCAAATTAAATCTAGAAACTCGAGGAACACTCAAATCAGGCGTGCAAAATAAGAATATCCAACCGAAATATTTGTTTTTTCGATGATGCATTGCTGTCCAAGCGCACTAGAGGAATGAGTAAATCCAGAAGAGCCAATAACTATTATCCAGTTCATTGTCCTACCAACCCAAAGAACCTATACTGGAAATGATCATGAAATCCCAGCTGTCACTTAAGACGATTGCTTTTCCTAACTTCTGTCCTCCAAAGAGCTTCGATGACGAACGAAACGACCGGAGACCCGCACAAGAGGCCGCTATTTTTCACAGAACTCGTGTATAGTCGTCAAAAACAGGGTCCGAAGCCCTCAGTTAACTCAATCAAACGTTTATGTTTCCTGAAAGTTATAAAAGAAAAACATTTTAAGGCGATTAGGTAACAGGCGGGCCTTGTGAACATTGATACCTCCCCCCCCCCCCCACCCACATAGGTCTCGAGCACGGAAACCGCTCATTATCGTACTGTTTTTATCGAAATATTAGTATAAATTAATAAGATTTTGGTATCAAAAACAACATTTCTATTTTGAGTGGGCGTACGATTGAAAAACATCATGATAAAGCTTGCTTTCATTCATTAAAGCCACCCCTCGTTGAACCTTTGTATTGTTGTACATTTGGTTCATTTGTCCAATTAGTGAATTAGATCTGTTTCCAAATGTACCGTGGGCGATGAATCGATAACTGTGGTCGTTGATTATCAACGCTGTGGTTACAGACTGGCTTCGTTAATTGCTATAATCCCATTAATCTTCTAACGAAGTCGTGCGTAAAAAAACGAATCGCAAGTTTCAATTCAACATTTCTATCAAAGAAACTACGTATCTATTCAAGTACTTCATTTTACTTCGACATTTATAATGTTATGTAGTTTCTATGTTGTATTCAATGTCAAAGTCTTGTGCTATTCGAAAAAGTCTCTAATAAATTAGTTTGTCATCCAAAAGTTTGTAATACTCTTTTGGGACCTTATGTAAAAAGAAATGAAATATTACTCCAATTTGTCTCCAAAGATATGAATTACCTAGCTGTGGAAGTTCTCTCTAAGGAAAAGGAAAGATTTTTTTTGATCAGTAATAAATTAAATTCGGATATTCGATTTATGACCGAAGTCGAATTCGAACAGCTGGCTTGTCAAACAATGTCACATCGCATTTCTCTCTCCGTGAATCATTTCCCCCTAGAGGGCTAATCGTATAATCTGATATCTGTCACAATCTCGTTGTGTATAACTGTGAGTGTAGTCAGTCCACGGTGTAGGAACTACCAGTCTAATTGTATTCCAACAATATCAGGTGTTACCACATTAACATAAAGTTACATGTGTCAGAACCAGGTACACCATACCAATATGTTCGTTTGACTAATTGACGCCTAAAATCAAAACAGAAACATAATTTTTTCTTGGGAAAAGGAGTAAGAACAAAAGCGTATTCAGGGAGGGGGGCGAGCGGGCCATTCCCCCCCCCCCTCCCCCCGAAATCTGGATTTCATCTAAGAATATAAGAACTTTTATAAAGTGCGAAAAAAACACTGAAAATATACAGAAACGATCCAGAATGGTTAGAATTAAGTTAAAATTCCAAAACAATTCCGGAGCTATGCGCCCCGGACTTGCATACTATCCGAATGAGTTCAAAATTTACCTATTGCCTCTTAAACTAATTTTAGGGTATTTTGTAATTTATAATTCTCCAAAATAGCTATACACTGAGTTCAAAATTCCACCTAAATGAATGACCTTGATCCAAAATTTTAACCCCCTGTTTTACACTGCGGTTTGTAAAAATATTAGTAATGTCCGCCCCCCCCCGACCCCTCATCCTGGATACGCCCTTGAGTAGGAATAACTTATTGCCGTTTCATTACATTACAAAAATAATCAGTGGACAAATTGACAGTTTGTTTGAATGTATTGTATGCAATATAAGTTCGTTGCTGTGTTTATTTCAAGTTAATTAGAGCTGTAATATCTGGAACGTAGAACATACGTGTACGAGATAAGAATATCCCTTCTACACGTTATACGTTGTTATAACTGTTACCTGTGACTTAAAATAACTACTTAACATACGGTCAATCATATCGATAATAGAAATGAGTCAATCGACCAAAATCTAGTTTTCAAATTATTACGTTTGTTATATTTTATATGTTTATAACGATACGTATAAGAATGTTATAAAAGAATTCACGAGTACGTTGCTTTTGAGATGCACAAAGACGAATGCACTCGAGCGTTTTCGATTGGATGGTTCTTATTTGTCGTAGAATTTCCCGACAGAACTTGAAAGCTCTCTGTTTTGTCCGCAAACGTCACCAATGACTCAATGGTGTCGTTTTAACGAGGCCCTTGAGAATCTCATCGTTTTAACGAATTGCAATTTTGTGTCGACAAGTGTACACTTCGGCTGTGTTAGTCCAATACCAAAGAGGTTAGAGTAGGTCAAGATATGTCAGACATATTCTAGTGCTGTTGCAGCGAAGCGATGGCAAAGACAGTGATGAGAGAAGATGCATGGACGACGGAGATATTGCATAAATATTTTCTTATGCACTTATTCTTTGAAAACAAATTAATGAGAGTGGTTAAAGAAATGGTTTAAAATTAAAACTCACATGAGTTAAGACAGCTGAGTAGTGAGCGTATCCTAAAGAGTTTTTTCATCGATGTTTATCAATATCTTTTACCAATGTGTTTGTTCATAAAATAAGGCTTTGTACGAGCCTTCAGAACTGTTCAATGAAAATAATTTCATAGCTTGAAATGGTTTATTATTTTTATTTTGTACTACAGACGTTTAGTGAAATATTTTTACTAATTTTCAGGCACTAAACGTCTGTAGGACAACATAAAATTAATAATCCATTTCAAGCTATGAAATTATTTTCATTGAACAGTTCTGAAGGCTCGTACAAAGCCTTATTTTATAAACAACTACATTCGTAAAAGATATTGATAGGTATTGATAAAAATCGATTAAAAAACTCTTCAAGGTCAAACTCACTACTCAGCCGTCTAAAAGCCCATTCTTAGAGGTTTAAACTAATTCGTTATCTCTCAAGATTACAATATTAAATTTTGAACAAAATTATTAAACATATTTCTGAAATGTCTCTACCATCCTTGCATAAACAAGAAATATGCACATTCCCTGGCTGTTATCTTAACTATTAAATCTATGTTATAAATGTAACATTTACGAGATGTTTAGCCGTGACATAGCATGTTGTATGTTGCAATCTTAACGTTTCATAATGTTCTTAAATGTAGCGTCCGACAGATTCTTTTATACCTATTATTATATTTTAATAATTTTTTAGAATTTTCTAAACATGAACAAACCTACAAATACGTTTTATAAAATACAATAATCTAGTCATGGAATTTATAACAAAGCTTAAAACCAAATCAACTTAAATATGCTTACCTATCTTTTGATATGATCTGTAGTTGAGAAATAAGTCGAGAAATATTACTTATGAAATGAAAACAAACGAGAGTTCCCAATGTCAAGAGAAACTACTTTCTCATTCTCGCCACTTTTAAACTATCTTCTTATTTATACTGATTTGTTCAAATAAAATCTAGGGCTAACGTAGAACGTTGTTTGATATTATAAATTAGTGAACCTCAAAATGCTGTACAATCACATGTCAATTCGACTTATAACTTATCTTTAAACAACGTAAAGCGAAATATTTCCACTTAGGTAGGAAAATAATTATGTTATAATAAAACGGGTTCAAATAGGTATTAGCAACCAATTCCTAAATTATCATTTTAAATGTACTTTTAATTTGAATAGAATAGGTGTTATAAAAAATCGATTTAATCGATTTAACGGCGTAAATGTTCTAACTGTTTCAAGAAAACCATTTAGAAGTATAATCGTATAAATAATGTATTCCATTGTAATAAAACCAATTGTAATTAAAATAATTGTGATACCTATTGACCAAACTGTGAAGTGTCAGAGATTTATGAATTCGGTATGGCATTGTTCATTATTGGGCCAACCCACCTATATATATTCCCCTCCCAAAAAAATCCCAGTGCAATAATCAACAAATACAAAGATAAACCAATCTTACATCTGCATAATAACTTTGTTTCAACCCATCCCAGAGATATCCCAATATTCCAGAGAGACTGAAAGTTTCAGGAGAATTGATTTCCTATGAAAATCCAGTGGACTAATTCTGCACCGCAGCAAAGCTCGCAAAGCTCAGCGAAGCTCAGCAAAGTCAGCGAAGCAGCGACACCGAGAAATTAAACTAGGTAGAAAGATCTAGATATGGATTAAGAGCCCTGGATACGCTGAGGTGACAATTTATAAAACATTTCAAACGATTAGAAATTCACAATGACATTTTTAGAATGCCACAGTTATTTTTGAAGACAGGTTAAACAAAATGCCAATTCATTCGATTTCAAATGAAATATTAAAGAGATGAATAATACTACAATTTTAAGTTAGTGCAATAAAGTAATTTTATGGTCTAGTTATTATATCAATTTACTCATTTCAATACAAATATCCACACTGTCAAAAATACAAATGTAACTTACATTTTGATCAGTAAATAAGTTGATCAGTACGTCAAATTGGTAAAATTGCATTTTCTTCTTTTCTTTTGCAAGCTGTCAACGTACTGAAAATTTACAATAAATGAAAAGTAATTTTCACAATAATACAATATAATTGAAAAATATATAGAATACAAGACATTAAAAGTAACATTACAAAAAATAACTATAGTTACGTTTTATTTAGGATAATGAAATTTTAATTTAACACCTGTGAAGAGATCCAGGCGACTCGCTGTTGAGCGCAACAAATCATAATATCTATCAACCAGTTTTCATTTGTGCAGAGCAAAACATTTTGCTATCTAGATAATAACGTAATAAAAATATACATTTCAAATAAAAAAAAATGCAACTGAAGTTAAGGCTTGGCTCCTCAATACCTAGAAACTAACAATCATCTATAAGCAGTGGAAACAGATCAGTCAATCCCCTTGATATCAACTCCCTTAAAATGAGAAGAAATCAGAGAAGTGAGCTTGATAATGTGACGTAATGAGGCAGATGGCGCTACAGAACTTCATTTCCCTGCAGATAATGATTTGTCAAAAGCGAACTCGAGAAATAAAGCGACTTTGGCGAACTTCATTCTTTCAATTAATTACTGCTGATAACGTTCATGATGAATTGTTATTATTGACCATGTAGGTAGTTTGTAATTTGATCTGTCATGACATCTGCGCACAGATTGGATTCCCTTATAATTGGCTGAACATGATGATATTATTGACTGTGACTATTTGCTAACTGGAATCAGAGAACATATTTACATTCAGCCACAGAAACCGCAGGGAAATTAACCAATGCAACGTTGTCAGTTCAACAGAGTTCAGACGAGGAGCTTCGGATAGAAACAAAACTCTTGTAAAAAAATCAAATAAGCTCTATAGTTCATAAAATTATCATTTGATGAACAAAAGAAATCTTGGATATACAAATCGTATGTGAAATTTGCTACTGGATAAGAACTACTAATAAACAGACCCGATTATCTCGGAACAAAAGTGCATATGAAGGGTACAGGGGAAGAACGCTAATAGTCACATTCGGATGAAACTGAGATTAACGAAGTTTTATGTTGAAACTTGTATATCTTCCATACAAATCGATATTTCAATTACTTTTTCAAGACTTTGTGGCAATATTTTCTAAAAGCCGAGGGTATATTCTGAAAGCTCATATACACCTTAAACTTATATTTTTTTAATAATTGGCTCATAGCGTTCTTTCCCTGTAATTTTCCAATCCGTTATTATTCTACGCTCCTCAGATTACTTGAATAGAACGAACATGTGGGATTGTTTAAAAGCAAACTAGAATATAAAATAATTAAGGAGTCATAAATTATTAAGAAACTAAAACGATTTTAAATTACCTACATTAAAATTTTTAAAAACCCAAATATTAGTCGAATTAAAGAAAGCAAGCAAGGAATCAAGGAAGATCGTGTCCAGGATTCCTTGCTCCTCCAGGATTCTTCTCGACGTCAACCCCACAGCTGCAACTCCGAGTACCATGCTGGACGCCCTCCACAGCTCGAGGACGGCGATGAAGAGTTGAGAGATATGACAGATTCAACCAACTTCAGTACACATTGGACTGGAAATACAATATGAATAACTTCACGTATGACACAAGAAGGTTACAAGCGATTATTATTAAATCTATATTCTCAACGGAGCCGAGGCTCCACTTGTGAGAATGTAATATAGAGAAGGGAGGAGAGGAAACCCGTACCGGCAGCTAGCTTACTCCTGAAGATACAAGAATTTTGAGAAAATGAGATAGAGATGGTAGTGTGTGTATGAGTTTTTAAAATAATATCTTGAATTGAAGGAAATATTAATTCCAATTTAAAAAATACTTAAACGTGTAAATTGAGGTTGTCAGACTTTTTACTATTCATATGCGTTCCTCATCGAAGTATATCAAATAAGCTTTATAATAATAGTTTTTTGTATTGTTTAGATAGTTATTGTAAATATAAATATTTTTATTTTAAAACCAATTAACTTAATTCATACATATTTCATTAGTTATTAAATTTAATGTATTTAATATTGATTAGTAAGCTGGGGTGTCATTCCTGTACGTTTTTAGTCTCTTAAGTTAGCTATCTTATCTTAAAATTTGTTAAATTCCAATGTTAACGTCCATAACAACGGTTGCTAGTGTCTTAAGTTTTAAGATAAGAGAGTGAAAATGCGTACAGGAATCACCCCCCAGCTGTGTCATTCCTGTACGTTTTTAGTCTCTTAAGTTAGCTATCTTATCTTAAAATTTGTTTACTCCAATGTTAACGTCCATAACAACGGTTGCTAGTGTCTTAAGTTTTAAGATAAGAGAGTGAAAATGCGTACAGGAATCACCCCCCTGGATCTCAATGGTCAACCCGGTATTGTGGACAGCAGTTAATAAAATTTGAATTTCTGCCGTTCTTCTCTCCTTCACAAGTCTCAAATCTCAACGGGTAAGATATCTCTACTAACAGGTAAGAAACAATCCAAGGTTCACTATTATGAAGAAAAAAATTAAAAATGATTTGTTTTGACTGGGGCTTAACGTCGCACGGTTTTGCAGCAAGGCTATGGCAAAAAAAAACTTGTGAAAAGAGAAAGTTAAAAATATGCCTACATTCTTTCAAATGACAGATTCTTCAAAGACTAAAAGACAAGAATGTGCTATGTCAATGAGTTTTCAAATAAAATTAAGATTCTTCGTTGCTATTTAATTTTATAAATTGTGAATAATGCATACAATTTAGAGTAGAAGCAGAATACTTGAAATTCGTATAATTGTTAGCAATAAAGCAATTCTGAAGACAAATACTAAGAATGTTTTGAGTTAAAACTAAATGTCTAAGAGACAAAGTTATTATAGAATACGTTTAGCAGAAATTCCTCTCAACTAGGAAAACGCTCTGTGTATAAAGCGTTGAAAAGGGAGCCTTCGAATTGGCGTGTGAAAGACTCTGGAAAGACTTTAGAAATAGTAGGAAAACAAAACAAAATTAGTTAAATGATCAGTGTAATTTTTAAATAGTTTGTAAGATAGTCTGTAAACCCCTTACCCGACATAATAGGGAAATCAAATACACCTTTCACTCGAAAAAATTTACATTTTCAATCATAATAAAATATTGAAATTTCATGTGACATTTCGGCTGGAAAATCTTTACTTAAAAATCCACGTGTGATGTATGTGGGCCCTGTATTTTCTAAGTCCACAACTATGACGTGTTACCATGGTGAACAATTTGTTGCCATGGCAATGCTAAGCCCCATGACGTCAATGCCAATGTTACTGTTTTAAAACAAGGTAACATCATTTTAAAATGCACAATAGACCATTTTAAATATTATCTTGGTGGCTCTGCTTTCTAAGAAAAATTATATGCAGTTTGATTTCCAGACACCTTTGTCCCTGTTTCAACAATACGTAAAACAGGGACTAAGGTGACTGGAAATAATACTGCATATGATTTTTCTTAGAAAGCAGAGCCACTGAGATAATATTTAAATTGGTCTAACTCTATTATAATGTTTTGTTTGTCTACATCCTAGACATGCATACTTTCAATATTTCACTTTTTTAATCCATTCTACAACTGGAGAGAGTTTCATGTTGTCGGAGAGGTGTGAATAAATAAATAAAATATCATGTTTGACAGGTTTCAGTGGACTGTATCTTATAGGAAAGGCAAAATTGAATGTTTAAAAGTATTTATTATGAGAGAAAATGTATACAACATGCCATTCAAAGATTTATAATAGACAAGTGAAGTAAAAGAAAGAAGAAGAACAAATACCAAGGTTAAATACATAGAAAAGAGTGAAATATTAATATGATAACGGCCGTGAAACATCAGGAAAAGCAAGGCTTATAAAAGTAAATGAACAATTGATGAAATACAAGAAAAGCAATAAGTCCAGCAAGGCTCAAACGTATCATAATATACAAAAAAAACACAGATGTTGAATTTTGATCTTTAGCGAATAAGTGTATGTACCTCTGTATGTACCGCTGTTCTTCAGTACCGCTGGATACGCCGTGTTGTGTAGCACCATGCGAAGGTATTTGAAGAGTTCAAGAGGGTGTTTCTCCCTCCCACCACCGCAGAGTTGCGTGTATGTGACTTCTGTGTTACAACAACTGCGTCTGAAAGTTTGACCGCTGGTGGCGCCACCACACCCGAGCGTGTTTATGGCGGGGGAAGTGTGAACTTCTCGAGATAGTTTCATCCTTTGGAACGAAACACGGGTTTCATTTCACAAGCTAATTGCATGCTGTTCAAATTACATTCACTAGTTGTAAAATGGATTAAAACTGTGAAACATTGTTGAACGAGCGAAGCGAGCGTCTCCATTTGAATCTTTTGACACGGACCCCCATTTTGTTTTTTTTTGTGTGTTTTTTTTTGGCTGTTAATAGGAGCAATAGAAGTCGCACCATTTCACCGATCGACCTGAAATTTTGCACACATGTAGAGACAACCTTTTATGTTTGCAGACCCTAATTTTTTGAAATCCATTCTTTGGTTAAAATTTAAATAAACATCTCCTGATAGGCTTGAAAATGAAAACGGTCTTCGATAATTCTGATGAAACTCATATTTTGCATGATCATTAAGACCAATATTGTCTCTTATTTTACAAAATTTCATCCCAACCAGTTAAGAACGTTTGAACTTATTGACATTTTTAATATCTGTCAGTAATTAAGTTTTTAAATAAATGTTTTCCAGTGCCAATTGATTAGACCATTTTAAATATTATCTCGGTGGCTCTGCTTTCTAAGAAAAATCATACACAGTATAATTTCCAGACACCTTAGTCCCTGTTTTACCTATTGTTGAAACAGGGACTAAGGTGTCTGGAAATCAAACTGCATATGATTTTTCTTAGAAAGCAGAGCCACCGAGATAATATTTAAAATGGTCTAATCTGATTTGCTATATTTATCAGGGTGCTTAGATGCTATTTTCAAGTTTCGATGAAAAGCATATCCTTTTATGTTGATTGAGTGATCATATTTCAATTCAATATGGATGTATATGTTTTCTGTGCGTTGTGTATGCATTTCCGGATCGAGAATTTGCACGTACCCGTGCTCGCTCATCAACGCGTTACACTGAGCGTTTTCCTAGTAAGTATACAACCATGTCTGGAATGTACTCCAACAAAACATTATTATTGTGGGACGAATAGTTTTCAATAACTGATTCAGAAAGATTGATAGAAATCTCCGAATTTTAAAATGATGTTACCTTGTTTTAAAACAGTAATATCGGCATTGACGTAATAAGGCTCAGCATTGCCATGGCAACAAAGTATTCACCATGGTAACACATTGTTGTGGACTTAGAAATGACATCACAGGGCACACATAAGTCACACATGGATTTTCCCGCCAAAATGTCACATGAAATTTCAATTTGATATTTTATGAATGAAAATATAAATACATTCGAAGGAAAAGTGTATTTGTCATTATTATTTGTGTTGATTT
Organism: Leuctra nigra; assembly: GCA_934045905.1. Taxonomy (NCBI): domain Eukaryota; kingdom Metazoa; phylum Arthropoda; class Insecta; order Plecoptera; family Leuctridae; genus Leuctra; species Leuctra nigra. The sequence goes on along the minus strand of OW203767.1, from coordinate 25,286,354 downwards.
TACGAATTTACATATTTAAAAAAAAAAAGACTTCCCTATACAATTTTATTCCAGTAAATTTGGAGAAAAAAACTATAATAACAATAATTATCGCTCGAGAAACATAAAATTTTCGTTCATAAAAACCAAAAAAAAATATCATGGGACATTTTGGTGGGCATACCAGCATGTTTTTTTTATCCATGAAGTTGATAAAGATTTAATGCCAGCTTATCTTTTATAATATAAACGAAGTTGTACACAAAGTTCTATATAACGCTAGATCATCAAAAAATAAATCAATCTCTAAAATAGCAAGTCAAGAACTCAAAAATCTGTATTTTAAAGTGGTGTTGAACTTTATAATAATTTAAGTATAAATGAAAAAGAATAAGAAAGTATTGAACTGTTTAAAATTGTATGTACTTTATCTGTGTACATACAATGAATTTCCTATGTTGAAATTTACATTTTTTATGTATATGTATTATTCAATTTATGTATATTGTAACGAAAACAATATGAAAACTCTAAGCTAAATAAAATAGTAAAAAAAATCTTACCTTTAGCAAACTCTGTGGAGGTGCCAGTCCTAGATGTTGCCAGATTTCTACTATCAACACTGGATGTACGAGTCATAGACGTTGCCAGGTCACCTCCATCAACGCTTAGCAACTTGTAAAAATACCGCCAGCGTACCTCTAGGCTCCGCTTTGTTCCGGATAGAACCTCAGACAGGAAGATTGCCTCGTCATCAAATTACCATATAACATGGTCGTGAGTGTTCGATATAACGATTACAAAACCTCGAGGCAAATCGACTGAGAGATCGTTATTGGGCTTATCTCAAGATTATAGACAGTGGAGCGCCTGTTGGAAATTTGTATCGGGATTATAGAGTCTTGTCTCGATCGTTTTGTACATGATTTACAAAGAGAAAAGAGAAGATTTAAGCGTGTAGTAAATTATTGGAATATTGTATGGGTTATTCCACATTGTCTGGAGCTTTAAGCTTTTGGAAATTTGACATAATATGCTTTATCGTGTAAGAACAGTTGGATCAAATTATTTTTAAAATAAGTGCGATATTTGGAATAAAATGTGTGAATCACAAAAGATCACTGGCTCTCAAATATTGCTTCTTATGTAATTATAAAAACATATAATTTTTGGAATTACTTGCATTTTTTACATCTATTATGTACACTTGGCACAACTAAAAATGATCGCTCAATAAATCTGATTGACGTAAAAACCATCGTACGTCCAAGCGATCTCCTTGTCTCATTCTAGTAGGTGACCTCTCATTTCAATAATAATAATAATAACTCACATTGATTGTTTTGGAACATATCCAGCATCATTCAAATTTGTTCAACGATCATTTTTTATTTGGCCAAGTGTACCTACTTTAATATTGACATGTAGATATTCCAGTTCCCAAGAACGGCAACTTACATACACTGCTTGACAAATGCAAATAAACCGAAGCGAAACGTTATTGTATTATTACAATTTGCCTCTGGTTCCTATTGTAGCGTGCTTCCAAACTTTGTGCAGAATAAATTCAGTGTAACTTCTACTCATGGCAATTGTAGAATCCACCTCAACAACTGTTCGAGCTAATCACGACTAATTAACAATTCCAATTAACAATTAACTCTATGAGGACTTTCAGGTCGGTCACATTGTCCAATGTACAGGACATTTCGATTACCCCAAAGATGCATTAAACAGGAGCAAAATGGCGGTCCTCGGGATAATTGTCATTCAGGGTGTGATTAATTTACGAGGATATTTTCACTGCATGGGGGATGCATTTTAGACGACCCTAACAGTTAAATTATTGGAAAATGTAGAAATATAAAATATTTTTGCATGATATCCAATAAAATGTGTGATTTTGATTTCATTTTAAGGGGGAGGACAACCAATCTGACCTCCGGTGGTGCGCCATATTTCAGATTGTGACCGTGTTGAAGCGATAACTTTTTAAATAATGAACTGCTCTTTAAAATGCGGAAGAGTTTTAAGCAAACTTCTCTACATTTTTTTGAAGTTCAACTCATTACCACAATAAATTTGAACATTATTTATATCATCAATATACTATTTTCTATTTTACCCCAGACGGTCATAAAAATGCAAATTACTTTTTCTATAAATTGAACGGAACCAAATTATAGAAAAATATATCAATTTGGCGCTCAATTCTCCAGATTATCAAACAAGAGAAGGAATAATTTGAGTATTATTGTCCAAATTAAAATTTTTGAAACATATTGATAAAGTTCTAAAGGAAACGTACATTTTTAAGTACTCGATTAACAATCTGTTCCTAAGAGGTAGAAGGCCGGAAATCCATTTCAATGATTCTTGAGGTGAGCTCAAAACCAATAATCCTGCTTTCATCAACCATATTCTTAATGGTGACATGAGTCATTGTGTAAGAGAATACTTCACTATAACTGTTTAATATTTGTTGTCACAGCCAAATGGCAATTGATAGAGCTTGATTACATTTCCAAAAGTGTGCAACGCAAAATCAAGAAAATGGACTAAGTACACTTATTCCATCTCTGGGGTACATATACACAGTCACTTTCAGTTAGTCATACAATTTCAATTCCATCTATTCAATAACACACAACTATCAGTATAACACGCACTTCCAGAGGTCAAAGGGTGTAACCTCTTGGGCCTAACTTAGGGACGCCCTACAATAAACCACCCCCCTCCACCCCCAAGAGTAATTAAGAGCATTGCTTTAGAATCAAATCGCCTCCCCCTCTGGTTCTGCAAACGCTATCACGCGCTGTGCAAACATATAGTCAAGGTGTAGCGCATGAAATATACATGAGAGTCGGGGAATGTGTAAACGAGATTTGATTGTGGTTTGAGATTCAGAATATCTTGGAATTCATGGAGCTTCCAGGTACAATTACTAGACTGGAACATTAATTCACTGGAGTTCACTGGAGGCGGTGAATTTTAAGTATGGATGCATTTAATTCAGGTGATTTGAGTGATACCACGTGACTAGTACGATATTGGTTAAATCAGGTTAATTTACTGCACATATGGGACGTCTTAATGTACGTCCCATGTATAGTTTTCGGGACAATAAAATTAACAATAAAATTACCGATTGACAGTAAAATGTTTATTTTACAAAACGATCAGCCCGCACAGAAGAGTTATCCACCAGAAATAAGTAAATTATATTTATGTAAAATAAATAATGTTTGTTATATATTTGTAAGCTCTGTAATCCCTAACAATGTCTATTTGTAATCTGGAATTAAGTATAAAAAATGGATTAAAATTGAACTGAATTAAGAATAGGCTGGTTCAATACAGATCATAAAGCTCTATGTCATTAAAGTATCATTTAATTTTTTATTTTAATTTTTCATTTTACTTGCTAACACCAACATACAAGAAATCCCCAAGTAGATTATAAAATCTCTATTATTAACGATGGCAGACTGGTAAATCCGGTACATTCTTATTTTAAACAACGAAAAACTCCAAATAGAAATACAAATAATTAAAGCAAATTAAAGTAAGAAGACTGTTCAAGTGAATATCTTTCAGAGATACATATTTACAAATCATTTTATCTCACTGAGCTCCAAAGTCCAAGCATTTTCAATCTCTTCTTATTTCATATCTCGAGTATTTTAATTTGCACATCTCACAAACCGTCTCCAAGAGTATTACGTTGGAGGGTTATTCACGGTATACGCACAATGAAAACTCAAGTCCCGCTGCAAAATCCAAGCGCCTCCATCCACGATCTTCCTCGTTGAACTTCATAATAGAAACCTGATGAAGCCAACAATGTACATGTTACAACGGAAGAGCCTCGGCTGTAATAATAGAAGAGGGATCATTCATTCATTTCGAAGAGGCTGATTCTATTTTCGCTTAAGGATGTGCGATCGAGATCTCTAGAAGGCTGTGTCTAGAAGGCGGTGAACGCATTCAAGAAGTTCATTGTTGTCGAGAGTCTTATCTCGCTCCACCCACCGCCACTTCAATATGTGGGACCGTGGAACTGAGGCGATAGCGATGTTTGGAGGTGGCGGTGGGAAAATCATTGGTGTTGGTTATGTGATTATGGCTTGTGAAGCAACAATTTTAAATACTTCGGTCAAGATATAATATTAAAAAAATTGCTAAAATATTTAAAACAGCCAATCAGGTAATAAATGCATGTAATTTTCCATGCATCTTGGAGAGTCAAATTTATCCCAGAAAAAAACCCTCCGTTTAAAAAAGGCAGCCAAGTCTCTGTCAACTAAAAAATAGAGGGAAAAATCAGCACTAAAAGGAGTGATTTCAAAAAAGGAGCCTAGTCATTGAAATTTCCAAATATTTTATCTATCTTGAAATAAAAAAATGTTTATTAGACTGTGTAGATTGTTTCCAATTTGAAAGTTCAGGTATTTTCATTTATACCGATGTCCAAACATAAATCTAGTGGAGCGGTCGCTCCACCCAGCCAAGTCGTACTGTACACTCACACTCACTCAACACACCGTAAATGCCTAATAAACTGAGGAGCAGACCAAACACTTTTACTGTAAGCAACAATATGGCATTTTCGGCCTACTGGATCTCAAAATTGGGAAATCTCACATTGTTGCGAAGTATCTTAATTTCGAGCTATGGTCCACCCCACTACATATACCAAATTTGGGAACAATACGTTATGCCATTTGCGAGCTAGAGGGCCGTGAAAAGAGTGAAATTACACCCCTTCTTAAAGGTATCTGATTATAAAAATAATATCAGGAAACGTCGCTATCACCGCCACAGCCTAAGCGGCTGAGCCGATTGATCTGGAATTTTTACCACATGTGCACTTTTGGCGTCTGAGGTGCCTTTTTATAAAACCAACCGGAAGCCGTCATTTTGAAACCGGAAGTGACGTCATATCTCGAAAATGGCTAAACCGATCGGAATAAAACTAGCACCAAACGATTCAGACGGCCCTCTATATGAAATATCAATAGTGAAACTATAGTTTTCTAATTACTGAAACCGGAAATGACGTCATATTTATGCGAAATCTGTCTAAATTCGCTTCCCCTTTATATAAAAACCTATAAATATCTATTCAGAAGGCTTATAATGATACATAACATTTATAGAAATAAATTATTCTAGGTGGCAGTAATATCAGCCACCATTTTGAAAACCGGAAGTGATGCCATGGCTCGAAAACGGCTGGACCGATTGGAACGAAGCTTTCGCTATTCTTCATGGAATATCATTTTAAGCTTATACTTAGAACCAAACAACATTTTTCTTAGTAACCAATTCGTAAATGGCATATTTTTTTAAAGGAATTGGTCATTCTCATTGTTGCTCAACTATGTCTTACAAGTTGTGTAAATAAACTAAAAAAAATAGTGATATCCCCATAAAAAACACTCCGTGTAAAAATACCAGCCAAGTCTCTTTAACTATAAAAAAATAGAAGAAATCTAAAAATTCAGCACTGAAAATGGGCCAAGTCAAAACTTAATTTTAAAAACCAATATATACTTGGCGCATCGTTTTTTACGGCATTATAGGTTAGGTTGATTTTATGTATTACACATCTGGCCTTTACTTCTAAACTATCTATATGCACGATGCGCCAAGTATATTTTGGTTTTTAAAATTAAGTTTTGACTTGGCCCATTTTTTGATATCACTTATTTTCAGTGCTGAATTTTTTGATTTCTTCTATTTTTTTATAGTTAAAGAGACTTGGCTGGTATTTTTACACGGAGTGTTTTTTATGGGGTAGACATTAAATTAATAAAATGAAGGTAGCATCAAATTGGATTCGGTGATACATTGACCTTTCGAATGCAGATCCAATCAAAATTATTTTGTTCTAAAACAATTGGCAAATACCAATAATTAAACATTGCTGTATTCAACCAGTTTGCAATAAATATTTTTGTTCCATGAATAGAATTCTTGTTCAACCATTTTTAAATGTGAAAATTGTAACAAAGAAAGTAATCCTAACAAAATGTCACAACACGAGGTTAACTCGAGGACTTGTTTTGAATTAAATGAACCACGAAGGAATCCAATTCTCTACAGAGGTGAAGTATAGAATTTTTATTGGGTTCCAGTAACATTATCTATAGACAATCAAAAGATTACGTATTACTTTGGAAAATCCAATTCTTTAACAAAGTTGATATCGAGTTTAACTTCTTCTTATTACTTGGAAACAGTTGCAAGAACTTGAGAAATATTTCATCACACCCCCAAGAAATTGGATACAAAGAAAACTCGATCTCAAATGGAATGGTTAATTTAAAGTTATACAAGACGCTACATCTAATAATGCTCTTCTAAAGAAGCGTAATATAATCGTACTCCTTCTTCAAATATGAGTTGTTTTAAAGAGAATAAGACGTACACGTACGTTATCTTAGCTTTACCTTTACATTATTAAACATTTGAAAATATCGCTTCGAAAGCATCATTTTATTTCATTGATCTTATAAATACCTATATTTACCTACTTTTGAAGGGGTTATTGCAAAACTATGACTTATCTTACGACGAAGGGGTTTTCAAGGCATTAAATTAAGCGATTTGAAGTTAAACATTTAGTAAAGGTCTTAGTAGCGTTTCAGAGGTTGTATAACCACACGACCAGAGGTTCAGTGGTCCAGAGTTTGTGCTATTAGGGGAAGTACAAAAGGTCGTTATGTACTTCAGTTTGTACCATTAGAGGACGTAGTTAGCGTAGTGTACTATACAGTTCGTGCAATTTAGGGAGGTCGTAAAGTATCAGGTTGTGCCATTTGGGAACGTACAAGTGGTCGTAATTACTTTAGTTCACAGTTTGTAATTAGCATAGGTACCAGAAATCGTAATTTATACCATGGTTTTGACATTAGTTGAGGATGTTGTAAAGCTCGAAATGTATTATTTAGTTTGTGCCTTTATGCAATATTCGTAATGAGGTTGAATTATGCAAAAGTATTTTTGTTAAAAATTAATAATTTGAGATATAATTCAGCATTAATAAACGCTTGTGTCCCTATGGCTATAGTAGCTTTAGATATCACTTGCCCTACTAGAGGAGAGGAGAGGAGAATTGAGGAGCTACATTTCAAAATGCAACTCGTCGATTTTGCGTTTTTTTTCTGTTAGAGGTGAAAAAACATGAAGAGCAACAAAACAATGTTTACGCAGCCTGATACTCCAACTTGTAAAAATCATATTGAGCCAAAGAGAATTAATTATGTAAATAGATGTCATACTTCTTCCCTGCTAATGTCAATAGAATATCGCGTTTATCTCTGTTCCACGTGTTTGCTCAAAGTTGCAGTTTGAAATGTTTAGCGTCTCAACTAACAACTTGGTGAACGACTCGAATATTTTTCATTTTACATTTCCGTTTTCTCATGACCGAAACTACACTTTATAAAATATCTATTTTAATTACAGTGTTGTGTGACGCTCAAAGTAGTATAACAAAAAGTCACATGCACTCGTTCTTAAACACTTTTAAAGTTACACCTTCTTCACCAAAGGCAGAAGAATTCTCTGGATAACAAAATGCAACATCGTCACTTTTAAAAGCATTGATAAATAACGACAACCGTTTTTTACTATACAACGTTGGCGTTGAGTTATAACAAAAAATAATATTTTATTGTTGTGAAGGTGATTTTAAACAACATTTTAACGACATTTTTATATGAGGTACCTATTCAGGCTTCCTATTTATGCACATAAAAGCGAATTCGTACAATTCCGCCCCTGCATAAGAGTCCTCTTCATCCCCCTCCCCCTGCCCCTTTCACATTCAACTTTTAATGATGCCACCCACAAAATCTGCGCTCGCTCTCCATTAAAATGAAACATGTTTCTGAATAACTTCATCGAAAACGCAATACTCGAAACATAACTACACACGTAGGTATAGAGAGCAGAACGGAACAGGGGTGAGTGGTAACGCTCTGAACTTGTATTCCGGAGGCCCGGGTTCGATTCGCGCGGACGACCTTCCTTACTGCTGGTTTTTTCGTGGTATTCCCTCAGTCGAGAGGCACATGCTGGGAAGGTAACCTACAAATAGGCCACGACCGCCTCCTTCCCAACTTCCATTCTTACCTACTCTTCACCATCATCTCCCAATCATCATAATCATTCATCCGTCGCCATTAGCCTCGCTGCAGAACAGTGCGACGTTAAGCCCCAGACAAAAAGCCGAGAGCAGAGAGCAGACAAATAGATAGTAGGTCAAGAGCAATGCTTATTTGTCAGTGTCACCAGATTTCGCATAAATCGACTAGTGCTTATATAAGATGAACTGCCAAGTATATTGTCAGGATTTTGTACTCACCAGACAAACTATGTAGTTTTTTAAAATCATTTGTGTGATACAATATCGTAACTGATACATTTTAAATCCAAGTTCAATTATTTCCAAGTTGAATGTTGGTTCCGATCTCCATGCAGACTTTGAAGTTGATCGGTCAAACGGTTCAGTTCTAATTTTAAAAAAAACACAGGATCGTGTTTCAAAAACTATACACGAGACCACATATATTAATACATTAGTACAAGAAAAACGCTCAGTGTAACGCGTTGATGAGCGAGCCTTCGTACTGCATCCGATTAGATATTCGTTTGCAAGTATTAGCTGCTTTACATGCCTTGGAACTGAAGCATTGAAGGGAAGGACGAAAATTAAGTATAAATTTTTAAAATATTTCATGAAAATGTCCTAAAAATGGATCGACAAATTAGTCTTTAAATTTGCAAAAATACCTAAAAGTTTGGTCCCAATAACCATGCAAAGTTTTAAGTTGATCGGACAATCGGATCTAGTTTAAATTTCAAAACTCACAGGAAAGATGGGTTTAAATTTTAACCAATGGGAAGACTTGGCTGAAACTTTGTAAGATTGGGGACAATGTTGGTTGCAATTACTTTGCAAATTTTCAAATAGATCGGACCAACGAATCAAAATATATATATTTTTTTAAATTTGAACCAATCAACACGATCCCAGAGACCGCTTAGATTACGTTAGTATGTGTGCAAAATTTCAGATTGATTGGTTGTGCGGTTTGACCTGGGCAGTACAGGAAAAAAACAGAGAAAGCGCCATAAGAGTACCGTGGTGACACTCTCTGAGCTTGCTCAATCAATTATTTATTCAGAACCGGTTTTCCGCTATTATCTCGGAATACAAAATAGTGAAATAGTTACGTTTTGGTTCCGGAGCTTCTCAGTTGTAATGTAAGTTACATCTCCCTCTGCCCAGGATTTGCTGTCACCATCCCGAACATAATCACAATTGTCCTCTATTTCTCACGTCGAGACCACGTCTCATCAACTCCAGCATTAATTCCGCTTTGCACCTGACTTCTGGAAACAACGTCACATCTGCCAGCAACTCGACAAGTAGTTTGTAATTAGTCATTGTCACAATTGGCGCCCAAGCATGATGTCTGCACTATCCGGTAGAGAGCAGCTCTGTCCACGTGCTGACGTGACTGAACCGTGGAGATGGAGATGATTAGATGAGGGGGGGGGGGGAGAGGGAGACAGTGATGCATTGTTATTACTGGCTGTAATTTAACCTGTTAAATTCAGCTAAGCTGATGGAATTCGTTCATAAAAAGAAGTGATTAAAGAAATGAGATTCATTAAATTCTAGTATTGACCGTATATGAGCGACGTTTTTAATTCATTTCGCAAAGCTTTTAGGTGTTTTGGATAGTTTGATAGTTCTCATTCCTGATAAAATCATGGATGAGGGCCGAACTGGGAACGAAGGAAATTGAAAATATTGCAGTTCCGAAGAAGAATGCCGGAAGAGAATTCCAAATTGGACCCTTCACTATACGAACCGAAGGGCATGAATCCAAGATGGTTGACCAAGAAAACGATGGGCCCCTTGAAGGCGGAACGGGCTTCTAGCTTAATCTTTGACGGAGGTTTGATCATTTTGACTGCAATAACGTTTACTTTTATTTGGTGGGTATTCATGGATTTTCGTATTAAAAAGGTAACTTGACGAAGGATGTAGTAAAGTTTTACAGTGGCTGAAAAGAACATAACCATGTGAATTAATTGAATTGTTTTGATACTTGTTTCGGGACTTGTTTTCCATTTAGCATAAATCAATATTTAAAAAAGTGTGTAGGTACTTCGGGGGTATAATGCAATCATTAATTTCCCCATTACGCGTCTTATTATATGCAAATTATTTCATCGAAATTGAATTGATTTTCGACAGTTCCCAATCGAGTAACAAAATGTTCGACATCAAAACTAACAAAAAGGTTAAAGAGAGAAAATAAACTCGTCTTGAAGACACGTTTCTTTTCTGTTTTCCATCGACATTAAAATTAGTTGTCAAAGTTTTAGTCTTAACGTAATCTAAAAGCAATTTCTTGTCATACGCGGGGATGAGACGATCCAAAACACTGGCTGTTTAACATCATTAAATATACATCAAGTTGCTCGAAGTGATAGCCGATTAGCCGAGTATTCGTATAGCGGAGCGCGAGGAAACTTCCACTAACTGCGATATGGTAATACTTTCATTTCCTTAGACACTCTCTTGAGGAGTTAATGCACAAAGAAGAGGTGTTAAGGGCTCTAGATACACAATTCCACAAACTAGTTCAATAAATAACTTGAATCCTGACTTTCATCTAATTAATATGCGTGTAAAAATGTCTGCTCTACAGACATTTGTTAACGAAATGCGTCAAAGGAGCAGGGGTAATTTTGTATTTTAATTTATATTAATGAATTTGACAACTATTTGGAATAACAAGAAAAATGTCCGAAAAATTGCAATTGCTTTTAAAGTTTTTGACAAATTAATGAAAAAAATGAACATGAATATTAGAAGTTGATCTCTTTCAAAAACTAACACGAACCTCTCTTATGACATTACCTAGTGTGGGTATATTAAAAAAATCCAAATTGATTAGTTGAATGGTGTGACCTGGGCAATGCCTACAAGAACACCCAAGAAAAAATAACAAAGAAAGTTCCGTATAGTGACGCCGCTTATAGTGACGCCGCTACGTTCGCTTAAGTATATTTTTTTTTATAAAACTACCTTCTTTCTCTTCAAATAAATTTAATTATTTACTTTAAATGTTCCAAATTTCGATTCTATTACGTTTCGGTGAACTCTAATATTAGATATAATATTAAACAACTTTTAAAAAATATATTAACCAACCCTTCGATAACGGCTCCTTTACATCAAATTCCTCACCTAACCTGTTTATCTCTCCCAAAAGTACAAATACATTTGACAGTTATTGATGGGAAACGAACGGAGAAGGTAAAGTCTTATGCAAATCCCTTAACACGGAACTCGAGTAGATTAGTGTTCAAGAAAATGGATCCAAGTCACTACAAGACCAGAATAAATATCTGGAAGAGAGGAAGATGAATGCAAAGAAAATTAATGCAATTCCATTATAAGAAAATATGAATTTGTTGGTTTTGTGGCGTGGTTTAAGCGAGGAGAAAGAAGACGTGGGAGGAGGGATATTTTAATGAAGCTGGGTGGATGATTAATCAATTATTGAATGAAAAATAAAACTTCGCTTTATAGCTTATAAATTAGGAAGAAAATATTCCCACAGGAATTCTAAATTTAGAATGAATATAATTTGTTCATAGCGATGACGCACAGAGGCGCGTAGGTATAAAACAAGAAATCTCAGGTGGATTTTGAGGAAGATAAAAGTGTAATGAAAGGAGAGACGATTCCATGGAGCAGTGAGAGAAGATGAGAGAAATCAGAGCAAGGAAGCAAAATAGCGTAGAGGTGAAGCCAACTGAAAGCTATGATATAGCACGATCATACCCCTGGCAAAACAACCCAAGGCTGTAATGTAATGTATGTGTAGTTTAAATTTAAAGTAGTCAAGGAAATGTTCCAGAAAGTGGCCTAATTTGATTTAAATATTCGAATTTAAATTATAAGTTATCGTCTAATTTTTAAATTTTATTCAAATGCTAAAAAGGAAAAAGGAAAATTTGGAATGAAGTATGAACTAAGACTGTAGTGGCGTTTGCATCAACTTCCCGCTGAAACTTATAAACAAGGATTATGCAGAGATCCTTGCCATTATTGTTCATAAGATTACACTTCTAAATATCACTCCTAGGTATTAAGTATCACTATCACTTAATTGGGCGAGCGTAGCGAGCGTCACCACGGTACGCTTATGGCACTTTCTCTGTGTTTTTTTTTTTTTTTTTTTTTTTTTTTCTGCACTGCCGAGGTCAAACCGCACAACCAATCGACCTGAAATTTTGCACACGTACTAACGTGATCTATGCGGTCTCCTGGGATCGTTTTTGAAAGGGATCCTGTGATTGGTTCAAATTTAAAAAAAATTATCTTTCGATTGGTTGGCCCGTTCAATTTGAAACTTTGATAAGTCATTACGACCAACATTTTGCCCAATTAAACAAAATTTCATCCAAATCCCCCCATTGGTTAAAATAAAAAAAATTATTTAATGTGTTTTTTGAAATTTAAACTAGAACCGTATGACCGATCAACTTAAAACTTTGCATGGTCATTGGGAGCAACATTATCTGTATTTTTGACTACTTTCAGACTATTCTGTGTTTAAATCCAAAAGTAATTGACATTTTACGGACATTTTGCGTGTTGGCTGTCAAATTTCTCGAAAATGTTGATCACGGCTACTTTGACTCTTCAGTTCTAATCCAAGGTAGTTGAGCAAAAACTTTTAAACGCATATGAAACTAATAATTACCGTTCAACAGATCGATCTGATATTGTGTTTACACACTAATATCGTATGAGTGGTCCCAGGTATATTTTTTGAAAGAGATTCTGTGATATTTGAATATTTACTGGGAACATAGTTCAATTATATAGGTTCAATCGATCAACTTAAAACTTTACATGGTTATTGGGACTAATATTTGAGTGATATTTGGAGATTTTTAAACAATTCTGTGAAAAATTCAAGAAATTGGCCTTTAATGATATTTTTGATAGACGCAGAATTTCGGTTCGAGGTGTTGCGCGTATCCGTGCTCGCTCATCAACGCGTTTCACAGAGCGTTTTCCTAGTTAAAATCAATTTTTTTATTTTCACACGTAATACCTACTTTTTGGCTATAAATATGTGTGATCTGAAGATAACCTAATTGGAATGATTTGTGGCATCAATTTGATATGCATAAAATTTCTTAAAAACTTCACCAATAAACGAAACCCTCCCTTGAAATGTCGAAACCATTTGAATCAAACAAACCGTTGTGACTTTGATCATTCATCTCCAGCATACTTCAAATTTCAATATTCAGAGAAAAGCTCGAGCTTTGTGGTCCAACGACGAGCTTTTACGTTGACGTCCAATATCGAAAAGTAAGTAAAGTGAAATCTTCACAAGAAATACCTTCAGAGGACGAAATAAAAAAAAAAAACACAGAAAATGAAATCGCAAATTGGATGTCCTATGTGAATAAAATAATCAATGATTCTTGTGCGATGTTTTAATGATGTGCGAAGTTGGTGGCGGGGGAGAGAATGTTGACTCGACGGAGAGAGCGTGGGTTCACATCCCGCCCGAGGCGACACCGATGTATTTGTGTGGAACATCTCTGCAACAACGATGGCGTATCAAAAGCCAACTGGGATGACATGACATGACATTGTGGGAGGAAATAGATTCAGTAACGAGCGGAGTTTCGTGTCTGTGGCTTTAAAACATCACATTTATCTATATTTATACTTCATTTAGTACGAAATAGAAACAACAAAGAAATGTTGAAATAACAAAGACAATAGAAAAGTATTGGGAATAAAGACTGGTATATTTGAAACACATTAAAATACCGTTTGATTTGCTTTTCCATTGAACTATTTTAGTTTTCTATGTTTTTTATTAGAAAAATCTACAATGTACACTCAACAAAACTAAAACGTTATTTGAACGAAACGGATATTGGCTGCTGGTCAGGTTCCTTGACGATCATTCCTTGTTATTATCAATGAAATTAGAGCTCACCTACTGAAGACGACTTATCATAGACTTCATAGGATGATCACCAAATTTGTTTAGCCTATTTATTTATTTCATGTACCGTTTTATGATTTTGTTGAGTGATATTTTTAATTTGAGAATAATTTTGTGATTTTGTGTAGCGTATTGTAAGACGCATAGGAAAACCTTCCGCCATCAATTCACAACGCCCCTACTTTTTTTGGGGAAATGGTGGTATAAATACTGTTCTAGGTCGTTATTAGCTTTTCGATTGACGTGAAAATACACTTGAATGTAAAAAGAACGTTTAAAACAGCTTCGTAACTTGTTAAAACACTACAAATAAGAGAAAAGTCAGCCCACTAATTGCAAATGTTAGTGTAGTACAAACAAGACAGTGTGTATACATTTCCTTCCACAGCAGTGATCCAGTTGAACTTGCATCTGGGAATCTGTGTAGATCAAGTTGAGAGCAGCCACGCAAGACGCCCACACGAGCGCTGCGAACACAGATCAAGTTCCCTGGTGGTGGGAAGTTGTACTAGTGACGTATCACTGAGCCAGCGAGACCGCAGGATGCTGCGAGGTGGGTGATTATCTCGACGCGAACTTAGATCCAGAGCATCATTTACACAGCCACTTTCCATCGGAAGCAGTCGTGGATACAGAGATCTTATTTGGAACTTATCAACCAGATGAAAGAAAGAATTAAATAAATTAAAGAAATCTAAAAACTCAGCACTGAAAAGTAGTGATATCAAAAAATGGGCCAAGTCAAACTTAATTTTAAAAATCAAAAAAATACTTGACGCATCGATTTTTAGGGCATTATGTTTATTATGATACAAATATTATACATTATGTATATTTTGATTTTGGGATATAGTTATATATAGTATAGATATAGATACACGATGCGCCAAGTATTTTTTGATTTTTAATATAAAGTTTTGAATTGGCCCATTTTTTTACATCACTACTTTTCAGAGCAGAGTTTTTAGATTTCTTTAATGTTTTTAGTTGAAGAGACTTGGCTGGTATTTTTATACGGATTGTTTTTATGGGATAAAACTTACAAAACTTCGCGACTACCAGTCGTACACAGACGTAGCATAAGTTGCCTAAAATATAGATATTTATATACAGAGGGGTGATTTGCGAGATTGGTTTTATCGCTGCTTTTATCACAACATAACGAGGCGGTTGTACACCAATATGTGATACAGTGTGACTGGGGAGGGGGTCTTAGAGCCAGTGGGATATAGTCAAATGTGATATAATTTTGATATAGACAAATTTGATAACTTTGATATTATATACATTTTAAAGCATTTTAAATTTCAGTTGATTATGTCGGGACCTGCAATTTTCGCAGTCAGACACAATTCTATTGGGGGGGGGGGGGGGGGGGGGGTGACCTCCTTTTAGAGGGAAGGGTTTGAAAAAGTTTCATTCTCGCAAATCAAAAACTAGTTATCATCCAACGTAAGGTACGATCAGAAAAATATTTAAACCAATGCTAGGTTCAAGCTAATGATAGTTTCAACTTTTGGGTTATATTTTATTTCAAATTAATAAAATGCAAACAATTACAACGCGATAAATACTTATAGTAATGGTGACTCTATTAAAAGAAGCCCTCTATCCAAATGCATAGCGAATGCCCTCAAAAAATCGTAAAATCGTAAATACAAAAATTATTGAATTCAACAAAAGTGTCGCCAGAACCGCTAATGAATGCGACTTTTTCTTCTTAGTCTCTCTTGGCGATGGCGTTGAAGTTTTTGTCGGGTGGTTTTAGGCCCCCGGCTGCCTTCTGCAGTGAAGCAGTCTTCCGAGCCAACTTCACCATCTGCCTCAACATCCCTGTGACGTCATCGGCCGCTGCGAACCAACATAACCTCAACACTTGCATCTGCACAGGCTCACAGTGGCGTGCACTTTGAATATACGAATATACCTAGACAGGGTGGCGCAATAGGCGACACATCGCTGTGACGTCATCGGCCGCTGGGAACCAACATAACCTCAACACTTGCATCTGCACAGGCTCACAGTGGCGTGCACTTTGAATATACGAATATACCTATACAGGGGGCGCAATGGGCGACACATCCCTGTGACGTCATCGGCCGCTGCGAACCAACATAACCTCAACACTTGCATCTGCACAGGCTCACAGTGGCGTGCACTTTGAATATACGAATATACCTATACAGGGTGGCGCAATGGGCGACACATCGCTGTGACGTCATCGGCCGCTGCGAACCAACATAACCTCAACACTTGCATCTGCACAGGCTCACAGTGGCGTGCACTTTGAATATACGAATATACCTATACAGGGTGGCGCAATGGGCGATACATCGCTGTGACGAAACTACTGTACACATCGGGCTGAACATTTCTCTCAATATAAACAATATACTAAGGGTTGTTGTGTAAAAGTTTCCAAAACATTGAATAAAGTTACATCTTTAGGCGTGGAGGAGCTTCACAGACTTTTTACAAGCTTTTGTTTTTGTGCATCATTTTTAAAAGTAACTAATACCTAGTGGTTTTTGAATAACCGGCCTAAAATCTAATGAGATTGATTATTTTTTCTGCATCGATAGATTTTAAAAAGAGTAAACACTTTTTGGTAGACTGGTGGACATTGGACGCTTTCAAGAAAAGAATTCAATACTAACGTGAGCTTTTTAAATGTTAGAAACCATAACCCAAAATGCATTATAGCTCATGCTTAAGTATTGTTAATTTTCTGATTACCTAAAAATTCGCGACATCAACCATATCCTGACATTTTATTAATCTTCTCTCTCTCATATATTTATATCTTAGAGAACCTTCGATTGACATAGTGATCAGGTATTACCCGCTGGCTGAACGACCTTGGAGGACTACTCTTTAACTACCCCTCGGCCTTGAATGTACTTGTAGACTGCAGGGGGGAGTCCTCTTCGACTCCGGACGCGGAGAACGGGCGGGACCAGACGCTGTGAACACAAGAGTCGATTTAGGCCAAGCAACGAAGCATTTAACCCGGGACAAATTGCAAGATTTGTCTTTTTCATCAGACCTTATTCAGAAAAATTCGCTGATTACAACAAAAAAAAGTTTTACGCAGGGATGTGAAGGGAAATTGCCCAAATTTACGTGTAAAGTTCAAACTTTGAGAACATAAAATATTTTTTTTAAGAATCACAGGATACATTTTGATATTTGTTTTCAATAAAAAGTATGTATTATATTAAATATATTAGAAGTATATTAGAATTATATTAGAAGAATTTTGAATACTTGTGACGTCATTTGCGGTATTTGTTATTGGTAATTTCTGGTTTTACTATTGATCTGTTTTGTCATGACCGTTGGAGTCGATTGCCACCAGTTCCGTTATAATCGGTTTTAGCCGTTTTCAAGATGATGCAACTTCCGGTTTCAAAATGGCGTCCCGAATCTCTCTCTGGGCTAGGTTTTATCAGGCACCAAAATTCTATAAGGGACAACATTTCCTGATCAAACAGTTCCGCCGTTATGCCAATAATTGCGTTATATTGATGTTTAATTTTTCATATAATTTGATTAAAATTTTGTTTGACAACAATTAGTAGATGCGTGGTGAACTTTTGATCATATTCATACCAAAAATATTAGGCTTTATTACCAACATTTTCCCGTAAAATGATTTATTCTAGCTCCTTTAGTTACGTCCCTACGACTTATTATTTAAATTACGTCATTTTATGAAATCATTGAATAAATCCAAAAATAATTAATATTATCACCCAATTTTTTTTCAAGTATTGTATCCTAACTACATACTTACATACTTAACCTGTATACATACTTTTTATTGAAAACAAATATCAAAATGTGTTCTGTGATTCTAAAAAAAAATATTTTATGTTCTCAAAATTTGAACTTTACACGTAATTTTGGACAATTTCCCTTCACATCTCTGCGTAAAACTTTTTTTTTGTTGTAATCAGCGAATTTTTCTGAATAAGGTCTGATGAAAAAGACAAATCTTGCAATTTGTCCCGGGTTCGGCCTGTTTTTAGCCTTCGTTGCTTGGCCTAATTGCTCGTAGGAATGTGCGATTCGAATGGACAACATTTCCGGAAAATGTTTGAAAATACGTTAGCTATGGGAATTGTACGTGACATTTGCGATATTTAATCGTGTGTTGTAATTTATTTTAATTCATATTGAAAACCACAAAAAATCATAAAATGCGGCCCTATACTAACCGAAACCGTAACAAAAATCGTACAATGTCGTGAAATATATTCATTTTGAGCTATGGCCCAATTCCCCACATCTATAGATAGGTACCTAACTACTAAATTAGGTATATCTGATTTTAATTTTAACTTTGAGAAATACATCTAAAAGGAATAGATGGAGCATAAATCAAAAATAGGTCAAGATGAGGTGCATAAGCAGGGTTCAAGAAATCCCCAAGTCTATTTTTGTAGTTATACGTAGGTATGAGATTTTCGATGTTGAATTGGCAAATCCCTTTTCTCAATAGTGAATATAACTATCATCGTACAACTTAAATATCTTTCTTGCAGAAGTAATCACTAAATTCTATACTCACTAAATATGAGATATTTCTGCTGTAAGATTTGTTTATCCCCAAATACCTTTCAGTGAGTTTCCCGTGTAGGTTCCATGGGTTCAATGTGTTGGCAACAATTGCTTTAAAAGATGCCTATAGCACGAAATAAGTTTGCTTTAGGGACAGTTTTTCAAAACTCTGCTACATTTAAGCAGATGAATAGGACTTAAAATTATACGGCAACAACCAATGACTTTCACATTAGCCGTCTACGAGGCTGTACTCATTGTCCGTAGCCGTGGTACCAGAGTCTTAGCGGAATATTGCTCCGGGCTCAAAAATGCCAAAATATGTATTTACGAATGTTTTTACTGGCCCCTCCAACGTGTCGACACATCATATTTTGTTTAAATATTATGAGGATTAAAAATGATGAGGAGAATGGATGTAAATAGAATTCCGCGCATAGCATTTGAAAAGACAAGGCAGATCAAGAAGAGACGTGTAGGTCGGCCAAGAGACAGATGGGAGGAACAGGTACGTTGTGATTTGATGGCAAGAGGTGTGGAGAATTATGAGATTGTGGAGCAGGAGCGTTGATGGGAAGATGAAAATTGAGTGCATTGCTTGAAAAAGGGAAGAAGGGGATGAAGAAGAAGAAGATTAGGAAGAGGAAGATGATGATTGAATGTTAAATTACTGTATACATGTTAAATTAGTAGGTAAATGCGGCACGTGTGTGGCGGCCAGCGCAAAATTGTTGTTGCCTTAAAATCATTTGCACATTTTTTACCTGCTGTTTAGTGGAAAGAAAAGCAATACAGATTAAAATGTAAATAAATCTTAAGATTCTTACTGATTTTACTGAGAATATTTAAAAACGAATAAAATGCTTAAGTTTGAACTTAATCAACCAAGATGTTCGGATGCACCTGAACAAGGAGATAAATAAAGTCACCCACCCCATGACGACCCTCCTTCTCTGCACGGAGGTACTTTATGAGCTCCTTTTCGAAGAACCTCAGGTTTCTTGCATACCGTCCTCTTCCTTGAATCTGCAAATATAAAGAAACTGCTCAGTGAAGCATATAACGCATCTCTTGCAACACCTCAAACCGACATTCCGTATCAACTGAAACCAAAACATGGTCCATTTAAGCAATTGGGAAGCTGCTGCTAAGTGCTATGAGAAGCTATGCGTTGCTATGCTAGTAAATAAACCGGAGATGAATTCATTTTATGAACAAAACGACAGCTGTCTAACATAGGAGAACCAAAAAGATTCAACTTTGATACCTATACCTTAACAGTCTGACATAGACCACTTTGAGACAAACTCATTCAACGTAAACAAAGTTGAAGGCTAAGTAATAGTTGTTAACTGTTTCAAGTTTATTACAATGCAAACGTAAAACGGTTTCAAAAAGTGAATCTCAAGAATTTGCCTCTTCAAAACTACTCGTATGTGCGTGAGTAGGGATGTTCGGTTTTTAAGTCAAGCGACTGATATGCAAGTTAGTGCCGGTCTTTGTACACTCCCCCAAATAATAAACGGTACTCGAAAGAAAATGAATTGACTGATTAAGGTTTGATGGCATCATCCCATGAAGTCAGTGCTAACGCATTATCTAACTCTTTTAGGTGAGCTCTGATTTCATTGATAATAACAAGGATTGATTGTCAAGGAACCGGCCCAGCAGCCAATACGTTTTGTTCCAAGTACCGTTTATTATTTGGGGGAGTGTACCTCTTGCTAAAGGTAAGCTACCTACCGGATAAAGTTCTTGATAGCGTTAAGCCAGAATTACACGATTCAAGTATATCCTTTAAGTTACTTTTTAGCACGATGTAAAAAACCGGCTGACTTCTAGGGAATGATTTTATTTTTGTATCGTTGACTAAACTTAAACTATTTTTTATATACATATTTTTTTATCTAATCTGTTTTAAGTTTTAGTTACTTATAACGGTGATATTCCACATATTCAGCAACGTCTGAATTAAAACCACTCATAAAGTAGGTACCTACTTATAGGTAGGAGGAATAACATTTTTAAAAAGTCGTCCACGCTTTTGAAAGAGAAATTCCTTCTCTACAACTTGTCTCTTCAATAGGTGTCCATAACTTATAAACGACAAGGGCAGAAACCTGAGGATGGTGGAGGGTTTTTCGGTCATAATATCTGTTACCTCCATGAGGAATAAGCAAAACAAAACCATTTGCAAGAGAGTCAAATTCGTATCACTTACCAGGGGTGTTGGCGCATATTTACGATAAAGATCCCATCCCGGCAAGTTAAACTCTCTCGTCGGCGACGTCGCCGCACTGGAGGACGTCAAACTCAACCCCGTCGAAGACATCGAAGCCGTCGAGACCTCGTACTTGATCGGCGTCGCTGTCCTCGAGGACTCTAACTTGATCGGCGTTGCTGTCCTCGAGGACTCGTACTTGATCGGCGTCGCTGTCTTCGAGGACTCTAACTTGATCGGCCTCGTCGTTGCACTGGAGGACTCGTACTTGATCGGCGTCGTCGCTGTCCTCGAGGATTCTAACTTGATCGGCGTCGCTGTCCTCGAGGACTCGTACTTGATCGGCCTCGTCGTTGCACTGGACGACTCGTACTTGATCGGCCTCGTCGGTGTACTTGAGGGCATCAAACTCAACCCCGTCGAAGCCGTCGAGAACTCGTACTTGATCGGCCACGTCGCTGCACTGGACGACTCGTACTTGATCGTCGTCGTCGCTGCACTTGAGGGCATCAAACTCAACCTCGTCGAAGCCGTCGAGAACTCGCACTTGATCGGCCTCGTCGTTGCACTGGAGGACTCGTACTTGATCGGCGTTGTCGCTGTCCTCGAGGATTCTAACTTGATCGGCGTCGCTGTCCTCGAGGACTCGTACTTGATCGGCCTCGTCGTTGCACTGGACGACTCGTACTTGATCGGCCTCGTCGGTGTACTTGAGGGCATCAAACTCAACCCCGTCGAAGCCGTCGAGAACTCGTACTTGATCGGCCTCGTCGCTGCACTGGACGACTCGTACTTGATCGTCGTCGTCGCTGCACTTGAGGGCATCAAACTCAACCCCGTCGAAGCCGTCGAGAACTCGTACTTGATCGGCCTCGTCGTTGCACTGGAGACCTCGTACTTGATCGGCGTCGTCGCTGTCCTTGAAGACTCCAACTTGATCGGCGTCGTCGTTCTCCTCGAGGACTCCAGCTTGATCGGCGTCGTCGAAGCAGTCGAGAACTTGTACTTGATCGGCCTCGTCGTTGCACTGGAGGACTCGTACTTGATCGGCGTCGTCGCTGCACTTGAGGGCATCAAACTCAACCCCGTCGAAGCCGTCGAGAACTCGTACTTGATCGGCCTCGTCGTTGCACTGGAGGACTCGTACTTGATCGGCGTCGTCGCTGTCCTTGAAGACTCCAACTTGATTGGCGTCGTCGTTCTCCTCGAGAACTCCAGCTTGATCGGCGTCGTCGAAGCAGTCGAGAACTCGTACTTGATCGGCCTCGTCGTTGCACTGGAGGACTCGTACTTGATCGGCCTCGTCGTTGCACTGGAGGACTCGTACTTGATCGGCGTCGTCGCTGCACTTGAGGGCATCCAACTCAAGCCCGTCGAAGCCGTCGAGAACTCGTACTTGATCGGCGTCGGCGCTGCCCTCCAGGACTCCAACTTGTTCGGCGACATCTCCACGCTCGGGAACACCCAACTCGTCGGCGACTGCAACTTCCTCGTCAACCTTCCCTTTCCCGGCATACAGATTTTGATGTATATATTTTGCCACGGTTTTGTGGGATCGCCGCGTCGGTGGTTCGTCGGGGACCTCATGGCGAGCATCTTTGACTGAAAACATAACATTGTTATAACATAGATGTTCCAACTACACTCAACAAATCATAAAACGGTATTTGAACGAAACGGATTGGCTGCTATGATCGCTGCTGCTAGTCAGGTTCCTTTACAATCAATCCTTGTTATTATCAATGAAATAATGGCTCATCTACTATCTATAGTTAGATGCCGAGCTAGCACAGATTAGCACAGAGCTAATCCGTTTCTTTCGAATACCGTTTTATCTTTTGTTGGGTGTACATCGGTAAATATCTAGCCATTACCAACGTTATAGTGGTACCTAGGTAGTGCAGCATTTTGCAATATTAGGGGCCATAGTATTGACCATATTATATGGATTATGGAGGACCTATTTAACTATTAGGTAATCGTAATAATAGGCAGGTACCTACATATACCTATTGGACACCAATTCAGGTGAAAAATGTAATGCCTATAGCCCGGTTGTTCATGTCCCGATTAAAGTTCGTTCACGTTTAGAATTTCAAGGCCGTGTAGATACTACTGTAGTCAAATGAACAATTGTATTCCTACACATGTAAATTATCAATATTATAATCCAAAAATATGTATAATACGACTGTAGATTTAAAAAAATCTATTTTATTTAATTTTTTAAATATTTTCTTCTATTAAAAATTGTGTACTTCACTTAATTTATGCAATTTTAATAATCCAAAGAAGAAAGTCTTGCCATTGACAGGGCAGTGTTCATGCGAACGACCAATGAACAACGTGATCGACTAAAACGTCAGAAATATTCCTTTACCTACCTGAGATAACCCCAGCCAATGGGGTTTCATTGGCTGTTCTCAAGATTTCGACGGTTTTAACCGTTCCTATTTCTAACTTTATATTTTATTTGCAAACTGACATATTTATGAAGGAAGCTTACCGGTCTGCATCTCGACATTTTTCAGATATTTGCGGTGTTTTATTTGCAAATAATCGAATAGTGCATCAAAAATGTATTAAAAATGGTAGGTACCTTTCACAGAATGATCACTGTTTGTTTTTTATTGAATCAGTGCCTCTTCGACTCATAAGTCCCTTAGGTAGTGAATCAACAGCAATATAATTGAGCGAGCGTAGCGAGCGTCACCACGGTACTCTTATGGCACTTTCTCTGTGTGTTTTTTTGTTTGTATTTTTTTTGTCCTCACAGCCCAGGTTAAACCGCACATTCAATTGATCTGAAACTTTGCACGTATGCTAACGTAATCTATGCGGTCCCTAGGATCGTTTTTGGACGGGCTCCTGTGATTGGTTCAAGTTTTAAAAAAATTATCTTTTGATTGGTTGCTCCGATCAATTTGAAATTTAACGAAGTCATTACAACCAACATTGTACCCAATCATACAAAATTTTAGCCAAATCCTCCTATTGGTTAAAATTTAAAACCACATTTCCTGTGTTTTTTTAAATTTAAACTAGAACCGTTTGACCGATCAACTTAAAACTTTGCATGGTCATTGGGACCAGAATTATCTGTATTTTTGACAACTAATCTGTGTTTAAATCCAAAAGTTATTGACAGTTTACGGACATTTTGCGTGTTTGCTGTAAAATTTCTTGAATTTCATATTTCACGGTGACTTCGACTCTTCAGTTCTAATCCAAGGTAGTTAGAGAAGAAACTTTCAATCTCATATGAAATTTAATAATAATGACCGTTCAACAGTTTGATCTGATATTGTGTGAGTGGTCCCAGGTATATTTTTTAAACGAGACCCTGTGATTTTTGAAAATTAACAATCATAAAGGTTCCATCGATCAACTTAAAACTTTGCATGGTTATTGGGACCAATATTTTAGGAGTTTTTTGATATTTTCATACAAGTCTTTGACGAAATTAAAGAATTATTGGCTTTTAATTACATTTTTGATAGACAGAATTTTGGTTTGAGGTGTTGCGTGTATCCGTGCTCGCTCATCAACGCGTTACACAGAGCGTTTTCCTAGTCAGTTGCTAAGCACCTTGGTTTTAGGTGAAATTCGATACTATAGGAAAACGCTCTGTGCAACGCGTTGTTGAACGAGCACCGATACACACAAAGTCTCAACTGGAATTTAGTAAACACACAGAAAACATAGCTATCCATATTGTATTGAAATACAATCCACTAAATCTCTATTCACTCTAGTCGGCTCCTACATATTTTGTAGGAACTGTTAAGATAATGGTTAAACTAAAAATCTAATTTAGTAGAACATTGAAAAACCGGCGTTAGTAGAGGTTATGAGGTACACATTTACATATATGTATATTTGCTGATACACATTTGTATCAGGTTCTCACAAACGGTCGGTGACGGGCAAAGATGAACCCGCTCTGTAGTTATCACTTGACAGTTCCACAGAATTTACAAGCATAATATAATGTAAATCTAAATGGACAATATTTGCTAACAAATGTTACGCATGTATCCAATTACTGTCACAAATGAGAATATTCAAGTTCTGCGCAATCCATTAAGATTTCCACATAAACATCATATTGGAAATGATTAAGCGGTTACACCACATGTTAAATCTCAACACCGAAATGCTTTCAAATTATTACGAAATGGTTTCCTTTTCAGTCTTCCTATAGCAGATATGATATGGAATAGCAAAGAGATTAGTAATCACCAGCTGGAAGGTAAATGACATAAACAATTATGTAATTTGTCTTTCTCTTGTCTACGTAGTTTTGAAACTTTCATTGAAAGATTGTTGTTTGTGATTGTTGATATTGTAATATCGAAAAATTGGGGAAATTAATTCAAACTTTGAAGTACGATGGCTGAACTTAAAGTCTGAATATCTCTTTTCTCCTTATATCTTTTATCTCTTTAATTCTAATTTGTTCTAATTCATTTTGATTCTAACAAAAAAACGAAAATAAGGAATAAGAAAGATGTCATAATGAACATAATTATGTGAAGAAAATGTAACCTTACTCAAAAAATTCTAAGATGTTACAAATGTTACTCACATTTGTAACAGGTTCTCACAAACGGTCGGTGACGGGCAAAGATGAACCCGCTCTAGCATGGGCCGGTGTAACGGTATATTAGTACTGCTGGTATAAGTTCAACGCGATACAAATAAACCGGGAAATGATTAGTGCATTTAATCATATACCGGGTTAATTGTAGGGCAATAAACATAACACGGCATATGTTCAACGTAGTCATCATCTTTCATATTAAGTTCAAAAGTAGTACAAATATACCTGAAATTGATTATTCACTTAAAAACAACTATTACCAAGGATATACAAAATGTATGTATAAAAATATACCGCGTGATATTAATACTGCACTTGGTTTTAAACCTCAAATACACAACCCTTAAATACAAGGGTGTACAAAAGAGTGTGTAATAAAAAACCGCGTGATATTATTACTCCACTTAGTTTTAAACCCCAAATAGACACAACCCTTAAATACAAGGGTGTACAAAAGAGTGTATACTAATAAACCGCGTGATATTATTACTACAATTAGTTTTAAACCCCACATAGACACAACCCTAACAAAGGTGTACAAAAGAGTGTATAATAATATACCGCGTGATATTATTACTGCACTTAGTTTTAAACCACAAATTGACACAACCCTTAAATACAAGGGTGTACAAAAGAGTGTATGCTAATAAACCGCGTGATATTATTACTCCACTTAGTTTTAAACCACAAATAGACACAACCCTTAAATACAAGGGTGAACAAAAGAGTGTATACTAATAAAGCGCGTGATATTATTACTGCTCTTAGTTTTAAACCACAAATAGACACAACCCTTAAATACAAGGGTGTACAAAAGAGTGTATGCTAATAAACCGCGTGATATTATTACTCCACTTAGCTTTAAACCACAAATAGACACAACCCTTAAATACAAGGGTGTACAAAAGAGTGTATACTAATATACCGCGTAATATCTAGTGGAGCGGTCGCTCCACCCAGCCAAGTCGTACTGTACACTCACACTCACTCAACATACCGTAAATGCCTAATAAAATGAGGAGCCAGACCAACTACTTTTACTGTAAGCAACAACATGGCATTTTCGGCCTACTGGATCATAAAATTGGAAAATCTCACATTGTTGTAAAATATCTTAATTTTGAGCTATGGCCCACCCCACCACAAATACCAAATTTGGGAACAATAGGCTATACCATTTGCGAGCTAGAGGGCCGAGAAAACAGTGAAATTACACCACTTTGATCTTTAGATGATGATTATGATATCAGGAAACACCGCTATCACCGCCACAGCCTAAATGGCTTAGCCGATCGATCTGAAATTTTTACCACATGTGCACTTTTGGGGCCGGAGGTGCCTTTTTATAAAACCAACCGGTAGTCGCCATTTTGAAACCGGAAGTGACGTCATATCTCGAAAACGGCTAAACCGATCGGAATGAAACTAGCGCCAAATGATTCAGACGGTCGTCTATATGGAATATCAGTAGTTAAAGTAGAGATGTACTATTACCGAAACCGGAAATGACGTCATGAAAATGAAGATCTAGATTTTAATGACCTCTTACTACAATAACTACATATTCAGAAGGCTTATAATGATACATAACATTTATAGAAATAAATTCTAGGTGGCAGTTATATCAGTCGCCATTTTGAAAACCGGAAGTGATACCATATCTCGAAAACGACTGGACTGATTGGAACGAAGCTTTCGCAATTCTTCATGGAATATCACTTTAAGCTTAGGTATATTGAGCACCAAACACAATTTTTCGTATTAACCAATTCGGAAATGGCGTATTTTTAAAAGTATTTAGTCATTGTTGCTCCGATGTGTGTTACAAGTTGTGTAAATAAACTAAAAAAATAAGTGATATCCCCATAAAAAAAAACTCCGTGTAAAAATACCAGCCAAGTCTTTTCAACTATAAAAAAATAGAATAAATCAAAAAATTCAGCACTGAAAAGTAGTGATATCAAAAAATGAGCCAAGTCAAAACTTAATTTTAAAAACCAAATTATACTTGGCGCATCGTTTTTAAGGGCATTATAGGTATATTATATATAATTAGGTAGGTACATTTGATTTTTGGCATATGCTTCTATACTATTTATATACACGATGCGCCAAGTATATTTTGGTTTTTAAAATTTAGTTTTGACTTGGCTCATTTTTTGATATCACTACTTTTCAGTGCTGAATTTTTAGATTTATTCTATTTTTTTTATAGTTGAAGAGACTTGGCTGGTATTTTTACACGGAGTGTTTTTTTATGGGGTTATTACTACACGAAGTTTTAAACCCCACATAGACACAACCCTTAAATACAAAGGTGTACAAAAGAGTGTATAATAATATACCGCGTGAAATTATTACTACACTTAGTTTTAAACCCCACATAGACACAACCCTTCAATACCAGGGTGTACAAAAGAGTGTATAATAATATACCGCGCGATATTATTACTACACTAAGATTTAAGCCCCACATTGACACAACCCTTAAATACAAGGGTGTACAAAAGAGTGTATAATAATATACCGCGCGATATTACTACACTTAATTTTAAACCCCACATAGACACAACCCTTAAATACAAGGGTGTACAAAAGAGTGTATAATAATATACCGCGTAATATTATTACTGCACTTAGTTTTAAACCCCACATAGACACAACCCTAACAAAGGTGTTCAAAAGAGTGTATAATAATATACCGCAAGATATTATTACTGCATTTAGTTTTAAACCACAAATTGACACAACCCTTAAATACAAGGGTGTACAAAAGAGTGTATAATAATAAACAGCGTGATATTATTACTACACTTAGTTTTTACCAACAAATAGACACAACCCTTAAATACAAGGATGTGCAAAAGAGTGTATACTAATAAACCGCACGATATTATTACTACACTTAGTTTTAAACCCCACATAGACACAACCCTTAAATACAAGGATGTACAAAATGTATGTATAATGAAAAGCCGCGTGATATTATTACTGCATATAATTTTTAACCTTATATAGACACAACCCTTATATACAAGGATGTACAAAATACCACTTGGTTTATTAGTACACAAATTTTTTAACATCCTTGTATTTATGGATTGGGTCAATTTGTGGTTAAAAAGCAAGTGCAGTAGTATTAATATCACGCGGTATATTATTATACACTCTTTTGTACAGCCTTGTATTTAAGGGTAGGGTCAATTTGTGGCAAAAACAAAGTGAAGAAATAATATAACAGCGGTTTATTAGTATACACTCTTTTGTACACCATTGAATTTAAGGGTTGGGTCAATTTGGGTTAAAAATTAAATGCAGTAAAACAATCACGCGGTTAATTAGAATACACTCTTTTGTATATCCTTGTATTTAAGGGTTGGGTCTATTTATGGTTTAAAACCAATTGCAGTAATAATATCACACGGTTTATTAGTATACACTCTTTTGTATATCCTTGTATTTAAAGGTTGAGTCTATTTATGTTTAAAAACTAAATGCAGTAATAATATCACGCGGTTTATTATTATACACTCTTTTGTACACCCTTGTATTTAAGGGTTGTGTATATGTGGGGTTTAAAGCTAAGTGTAGTAATAATATCACGCGGTTTATTAGTATAGACTCTTTTGTACACCCTTGTATTGAATATTGTGTCTATGTGGGGTTTAAAATAAAGTGGAGTTATAATATCACGCGGTATATTATTATACACTTTTTGTACACCCTTGTATTTAAGGGTTGTGTCTATGTGGGGTTTAAAACTAAGTGTAGTATTAATATCACGCGGTATTATTATACACTCTTTTGTACACCCTTGTATTTAAGGGTTGTGTCTATTTGTGGTTTAAAATAAAGTGGAGTAATAATATCACGCGGTTAATTAGTATAGACTCTTTTGTACACCCTTGTATTTAAGGGTTGTGTCTATGTGGGGTTTAAAATAAAGTGGAGTAATAATATCACGCGGTTTATTAGTATACACTCTTTTGCACACCCTTGTACTTAAGGGTTGTGTCTATTTGTGGTTTAAAACTAAGTGCAGTATTAATATCACGCGGTTTATTATTATTATACACACTTTTGTACATCTTTGTATTTAAGGGTGTGTCTATTTGTGGTTAAAAACTAAATGCAGTAATAATATTTTGCGGTTTAATATTATACATTCATTTTGTATATCCTTGGTATAAGGGGTTGGTTTTTATTTTTGGTATAATTTAATATGCAGTAATAATATCACGGGCTTTTATTATTTTTTCCAATTTATTTGATTGTAGTAATCTCTTTCCGTTTTATGTATACTGCTTAATCATTACCCGGTATATTTGTAAAAGGTTATTGACCTTTTTGTAATTCGCCTTTTGGACACCCATTAACTAGATTATTGTAATCATCTCCCGGTTTAAATGTATTGCCATTGAACTTAGACCGGTATATGTTTAAACGCGTTTAAACATATACCGACTAGTAATACACCGTCACACAGGCCTATACCTGGCTATATAAAACTGGGTTCATCTTTTGCTGGGTGCATCTTTTTACGTCCTCTGAGCCATAATATTGACGTCAGCAAACAATTTTATTTAATTGGTATATTTCAAAAGCACTAAAAGTAATTAAGTATCCACAAAACTTTGGAATCTTCAAACTAGGTATGACAAAAACTTCATATTTTAGTGTTGAGGTCGATGTTTTTAAGTTCGTAGATGAAATTCACGAGCATGCTTAGTCAAACATAAATATCATATTATGACCCACAACTGCCACCATTTGTAAAATTAATAATGTGTACAATAAACTTCCCCATTGAAGTCGAAGTAAAGAAGGCGTAGAACCAATACAGTTGATAAATCCAGTATGCAGTGATTTCACTTTTTCAAACATTCCAAATCATTTGAACTTTACTCCCTTCCTCGAACTTCGCGCGCATCCACTCTCTCTACTTCAATATTACGCAATAGTAACGAATAATTCAGCCACCGAGAGAACTCTACCTTTGATTCCGAGAAGAAGCTGTCTCAGGAATCAGGATCAAACGTCAAATCCATGATTCACCGCTGAACTTTCATGTAGAAGACCACGCAGCAAGAAAGTTCATCAGATTTGATTGGAAGATAGCGAGAAAGGTAAAACCGCCGACACAAGAGCAGACTGTATTATATCATCTTCGCTATTGACAGGCGTAATCCTTCTCTTCGGATATTCAGCCGCGTCGGTGAATCACGGGTAGGGGGGGGGGGGGGGGGGTCGATTGACCGAGCAATCAGTTATTGACCGGTCAATAAACGCTGCCAAACTCACTTTGAAGAGCGATATGGAAGCTAATAGAAGGTAGCCCTGAACTTTGTTTGCAAAGAGAGAAGAAATGTGTGGGGTTTGTTTTTGAATGAGATACGAACCACGGTCTGTAAATGATCGTTGAAAAGTTCCATTCGATTTGACTAGAATGGCATTTGTTTTTCTTGGTGCTGTTTTGTTTAGACTGCTGACGTTGTACAGTTCAAACCACTTTACTAATCAAAATAAAAAATGCGGATGCCTTTGTTTATATTTTTATTTTACTTTGGGTAATTGGTTTTGTGTAAAATGTTTTCCTATAAACTTATCAATTGTATAGATAAAAAAACTGCAACGTTACACACTGAAGAAATAGAGGGAACTCTGTTGCTCCTACAAGTTTTATTAAAATTATGCACATTTTCTCAACAAAATTATTTAATAGATATATAGCTTGTATAATAATGTTATTACTTCAATTTTATTTTAAGAAATATATATGCAACGGAGTTTTAATATTAATATTAATATTTTCATTTAATATCATTAGTATCACATTTAATACATTCTTTAGTCACATTAGTTAGGAATAGAAGGGAATACGTTCAGGTACAAAACTCAAATTGATGGTTAAAACATAAATAAGGAATATAACAAGCTCAGTGTCTAGCCATTTTATAGTAGAATATGAGGAACTTATTCGTTGAGCTCCACAAAACAAAACCAATCAATCTATCAGATATCAATATTTCGTTTATTGTATCAACTTAGCTTGGTATCAACGGTTATGACGCATGAACTTTCATATACAATACGGAATCCGTTTCCCGATGCACAGCAATAAAACTAGAATCCATCAGAAAATCGCCTTCATCTATTTGAGTCGAGTTTTTCTTTCGTCTTCCATCTTTTGCAGAAGTAAGACACCTCATTACTCTCAACTGCACAAATACATTTGAAACCCATGGATTAATCTTTTGAATCATGACAAATGGAACAAATCCGTATCTCAGATATAGAAGGCCTTCTTGAGCTGAGATCATAAACGCGTATGCGTTCATCCAATCATATTTGTAACCCCGCATCGACGGCTGCCACCTTATCGCGGTGGTGGTGTTTGTGTAGGCCAATAATCCACTGCAGCTACGCCGGCGAGCATATGCTCATGTGTAAGGGCTGCCCATTCCGGACAGGTCAGTGGTGAGGCCCAGACAAAGAGCAGCCAGGGTCGACCCAACCATGTCCTCCCTAGAATTTGCGGTCCCCTCGGGCCGGCCTTCCCCCTCGAGATGGTGATCCCCCTGAAATCGGATTCCGCCGGCCCGAATCCTCACACCCCTCGGTCCGTCCCCATTCCGGCCTGGCCATCCCACCAGTGCTGGATTCCCCCGGATCGGGCCCGTTAGGTCGACCCCTCCTTATGTCCTCCACTTATATTCAACATAGTTTAAAGAAAAAAAAATTAATGTGCGCAATATAACCTCGTCGTTGACGCGCCGTTAAACCAAACTAATCTAATCTAATCTATGTGTAATGGTGAAATGAGTCATTGCGCAAGAGAATATATTAAAAATATAATAATTGTTGACAATGGTCAAATGGCAATTGATATAGCACAACATTACAAAAAAAATGCAACGTTAAATCGAGAATATGAACTACCGCCTTACAACATTTAAGGTTCAGAAATGAATCCATTTAATACAAAATAACCTCAGTCAGAAAGACCTTGAATGCAATTCCAGAGCGGTACCCCTGAGCCAGCTTGCTTCGTGACGGACCATGTAACCCCAACTTACATGACACTTTAATAATCCACCTGGAACGCTTTTCCCTTCCATTCCAGACGCTCACATTTTCCAGATCGTATAAAAACATGATGAGAAATCATATTTCCCTTGTGTTTAACGGCTGGTTCTAACGAGGGTCAGCCGTGGACGTGTCCAGCATCTGAGGCGGGAATGTGATGATGAAAATGCCAGCACGCGTTCAGCCGTTCACAACATGAATCTCTAACTCCCGGCGAGCACAGACCGATGTTCGAACCCGGGCCTTCAGACAGGTCAATCACCCTTGCATCGGTTCATTGTCAAGCACAATGGCATTTTATTTTTAAGTACTAAGGGCCGGTATTCAGTTTAAGCTACAGTTAGTATAAGCTCCACTTGGGAAAAGTGGTGTATTACTATTATATACTGCAGTTTATTCCGGAGCTTATTTCCTCAGTTTAAATTAATCTCATGCTACATTGACTGCAAGTTAAGTACGCTATGGTGCAGTAAATATTGGTAATGCACCACATTTCCCAAATGGAATCTTAAACTTACCGAAGCTTAAACTAATGGTAACATGGTCCCTAAAGTAATTTATAATGTCATTTAAATATTTTTATAGTTTGCATGAGAAATCCCTGAGGTTACCTATGAATAAATTATGAAAATGCAGCTACATACAAATAGAGCACAACCACCCTAACTGTTTATCAGTAGGAGATGAAATATTAATCATAAACATTTATTTATGGTATTTTGTATCATCGTATCATGTCTATTTACATTTTAAAGTATTTTTATATCGATCGTAGGGTTTAGTGCATTGTGAAACATGTTTGAAAGAACTTACTTACTTTTCTGGTGAACTTTCAACTTTTATTTCAATTTATCAAAAAAGGAATTGAATTTTTTAATAGTTCATTCTTTTATCTATTATCTGAACTTTTAAAAAGTTTGTTTCGAGAAGTAACTTATCAATCACTGATATTGTTTGATTAAAGTCCTGATACTCCTGAAACACAAAACCAAAAGCTTGTAAAAAGACAGCCAAGCACCTCCACGCCAGAAAGATTGAGATCTAAAGGAAAGCCCAGCTAAAAGTTTGCTTCGTACTGAAAATGGTGAAATCATTTCGCACAGTACTACACTTAACCGTGTTCTTGAATTTGCCATTAAAGAAGCCTCAGGCGCGTAGGAAGGGGGGGGGGGGGTTAGAGGAGATTATCCCCTCACCCACTTGAGCAGTCTGTCACACCATTAATTAAAAAAAAAACGACCCAGAATCACATAAACTGTTTAAATTCAAAAAACATCTTGCGGGTCAGAACTGGTGAGCTTCACCCCCCCCCCCCCCCCCCCCCAGACTCCGCCCAGATGAAAACCGTTCCTAAGCGCCTGAGAAGCTTCCACATGTCAAATATTGACATAAATGAACATTTAGAAATGCAATATTCTCCTTGAAATTTGATTCTACCTGGCTGAACATGACCCCATACGCAACATCATTACGTCACAAGTATAAAAGCAAAGCCATCTTCCTCCATCCACGTAAAACCGTGTTCTCTCCCGTAACTAAAAGAAAGCGAACGTGAAAACTTGATTTCTTCAAACGTTGTTATTTTCCAGTCGCCGCTCAACGCAACTGAAGCGTGTCGACTCCTGTGTTTTCTCAAATAATATATTCCTCTTTGAATAAGAACAGGAGAGAAACTTGTGAAACTAAAGCATCCGTCTTCCAACGTGGTGTTACTTTGAACTCTTGCTGTACCACGTGCATGGAGGGTCTAGACTGTTTCAACCGTAGAGCTAATTTACATGAGAGTGATGTAGAAAACAAGAGAATGTAAGTGGACTGTATAGTTTTTAAATAAATGACGTAGACTCTTAGGAGTAATGAATAAATGAGTATAACGAACGATATTGTAAGCTGAACTTAAATATTACAGTACTAAAGCTACACACTTTAACTTCCACTCAGTACCTACTATGATACATCCCCCATATCTAATGTTCCAAGTTCCATAAGAATACCTATAGTCTCCCTTAATTAATAGCGTCGAGGGTTTTGGTGTTTTCACAATGAGAAAGTAACAAGTTGGCTCAGGATATCCACTCTGGAGGTCCCAGGTTCGATTACAGCGACCGTTCTTCCTGTCTGGCATTGATTTCGAGTTTCCCAGTCGAGAGGCCAGTGATGGGAAGGTTATTGAGCGAGCGAAGCGAGCGACTCCTTTTGGCTTCTTTTGGCACGGATATTTTTTTCTTTTCTGTTACTAACCGATACAAAGGTCACACCGTTTCACCGATCGATATGAAATTTTGCATACATGTAAAGAACCTTTTCTGTTTGCAGACCCTAATTTTTTGAAATCCATTCATTGGTTCATTGGTAAAATAAAATTCTCCTGATTGGTTGAAAAATAAAATTGGTTTTCGAGAAATCTGATGAAACTCATATTTTGCATGGTCCTTTAACCAACATTGTCTCTTATTTTACAAATTTTCAGCCGAATCAGTCAAGAATGTATGAACTTATTGATATTTTTAATAGCTGTCAGAAAAGAAAGTATTGAAATAAATGTTTTCCAGTGCCAATTGAATTTAATCTGATTTGCTTCATGTACCATGGGTGCTTAGATGCTATTTTCAAGTTTCGATGAAAAGCATAATATCATAGAGGATAATATGCTTATACTTTTATGTTGATTGAGTGGATCATATTTCAATTCAATGGATGTATATGTTTTCTTGCGTTGTGTACGCATTTCCGGTTCGAGAAATTTGCACGTATCCGTGCTCGCTCATCAACGCGTTACACTGAGCGTTTTCCTAGTTTACTAATAGCCACGACCGCCTTCACCACCGTCCATACTTGCTCTTTCATGATCATCATCTTCCAATCATCGTCATAATCCTTCGCGATTGCAGACCAGTAGACCATTATGTTCGAGTAATACATTGTTCATAATAACCATGGAGCAGTGAATTTGAGGTTAATGAAAGATACCAGAGTTTCTGTTAATTTATTTGTTATGACCAAACATTTAGCCGCAGAAGAATGTATTACAATTTGAGGCAGCTGTGGAATTCGAAGAGCTCTAAATCCTGACTATTCTCGAAGGCTGTGTGGTTTTGATGCCGTTTGAATTTGTCAATTCAATTTTCTCTAACTCTGTTAACCTAACAGAGTTTCGTTCTCTTTGATTACTTAATGGAGGTCAGCAGTTTAACAGAGATCACAACTTTGATGTGAACAAGGTATAAAACATTGCACGTTTTTGAAACAACTGCATGCCAAATGAGAGGCAGTGCTACTTCGGTGCACTTTAAGTCAGCCACTTTTTACACAGAATCCTTCCATTTACAATATCTTGGATGAACTTTTAAGAGTATTGAAGAGTATTGTATTGTATTACATTGTATTGTGTAAATAAAAATTGAACAATACAATTGTATTAAAAATTATTTCGCGATGCGTTTTAGTTGTTGAGACGAAACAATGAGTAATCAAGTCTTGTGCATAATACCTACTTTGTCGATATATCAATTTTGACAAGATTTTCAAAATAAGCTTAAAATGTCATAACTATTAAGTTCTAAACCGATTTCCCCTAAGAATGTGTAAAATATGATAAATTGTAGTCTCGATGACCTAGAAAAACTTCTACCCGATTTGACTATAGTTATTTCTTTTTAATATCGGAATGCTACAAAAAGCTATGCAGCAAACCGAAGAAGTGACTTTGTATGACGAAATTCAACTCGTTCGGGAAAACGGTTTGACCTTTATGCAACAACAACAACCGGAAAACAAACACAAGCAAACAAACGTAGATTTGAACAAAAGAGCTAAAAAGTTGAAAGCTTATTAGGCAGCAAACTACATTTCATTTTGTTAGTTCACAACAAAGCATAACAAACCAATTGCGTAGACCATAAGTACATCACTAATGAATTTACAAGCTCTCCTTATCCTTCCAACCGATAATTAAACCATGACCAAGATGGCTAATATATTATCCCTCTTTTAATTAGGCCCTAGCAACAACCTGTCCCGAGCCGATCCCGGGATAGAGCTCGCTTCCAGAGGGAATAATATCCAGGCTGAGTGATTTAATTGAATTATTTCTAATTCCCAGGGGAATACTAAAACCGAGTCTTAAATCAAGAATAATTGGATCAGCGAAGAACAGACGATGCTTGTGGAGGAAGTGTGTAGATGGATCCTCGTGATGTAACAGGTGATAGCAGTGGATCGATAACATCTTGGCGGTG